>JAOYRS010000001.1:12350000-12931604 GCA_032432895.1 Dryadula phaetusa
TCTACCCTGCTATGCCGGATAAAAGCGTGAAGCTAAAAAAGACATATTTTCTTTATTATTTATTAGTTTTTATATTTATATAATTGCAATACATTATATTATCTATAGTAATGTAGCTTATTAAATTTATAATTTAAAAATCCTTCTTAAGTGCTATTCGCTAGAAAAATCGTATCTCGCCTTTAAAATATATATTCTAACTATATCTACATAGAGATAAATGATTTACCTTAGAAGCTTTTCTGTTTGAACATACTTGAATACACTTTAGGTTCCCGCTACTAATATATCACATGCAATCAAAGGCGTTTTGTGATAAAAAGTCTATGTAGGCTGAGTACCATGGTTACTATAAATAATTTTTCATACCCCGATTAACATGTAAAGTGCTATGACCTGAGGTTTCCTTTTCCTAGTTATTCTTCTGAGCAGAATGACATGGACTATTTTTTAAATAGAGCATATGTTAATTGATTATTGACGTCAATATGACCCCCCTTCGAGGGTATAAAAGCCTGCATCCTTGCATTGTTGCAACGCGTCTTTCTCTGAGGTAAGATCTATTATCTCATATTAGCTGTAATACTAATATTTACAAAAACATATATTTTTTTTATCAAGAATAGTAAATGAATATACTCTTCATTTAATTTAGTGTTCGAACTGTATATGAAATAGTGAGTGTATTTTTTGGTGAATACCTATAGAAATTAAAAACCAATTGTTACAGAAATTGCTAAACTATTTTGCCAGGCGCAAAATAATTAAAAATGTCGATCGCTCTTTTGCCGTTTTGAACTGTATATTCGAAATATTCTGTGTAACGGTATACACTTACCTATCTACCTATCTATATTTCATATTGTAAAAACTTTGTGACTGACAACATGACGTGACATGACCCGTTTATTTGTTTCCCCACTGCACAGGACGAATTCATTAAAGCTGATTTTTTCGTCTGAAACTGTAAAATGAAAAGCTTTTGTCATAATTTAAATAAAACTTGAACAGGTTTGTCGCAAAAGAAGCTCAACGCGTACGATTTTGCTATACTTTTTACTGTTTGAACTCAACATTTTAAAGCCTTTGCAGTATAATTGTACATAGAATATGTTTGCGAATTAAACTGCCCGTGTTTGTACTTTAATCATTATTTTTTAACACAATACATACATTATTGTCTAAGAGCTACGATAAACATATTTTATATATAGTATTTTATTATGAAATATTTTTGGTTATGATTTTAGCTTCGTTTTGTAAACAAGCGTAGCCCTTCCATTACTTTAACTCATATGGTCTTGTTAAATAGTTTTTTTATTTCATATAAAGTACTCAAGTTTTTGATATGATTGTTCTGTACTTGTGGGATCGATGCCCACTCGAGCCAGTGATTGTAATTAAATTAATTTTCTTACCACCGATTTGGTCACACAAAATGCGATGTTAAGTTCCGCATCTAATCAAGCACTTTTTTGTCACTTAATTTTAAAAATGGTAAGAAAGGAGAGTTTTGAACACTAATCGATGGCCCCTACAAAAAGTATTATAAATCTCATTGTACTTAATACTGTTATAATCAAAGACGTAAAGATTCATTTGCATATTATTCTAATTAGACAATTTTTAAGCGTCACTATTGTCATTTGATATTCTCTTTAAAAAAAGTATTGATACTTCACATAGCCATCGAAATTTCGCTCTAATTATCGTGCTATACAGCAAACAGTGTGAAAATGTAAACTACTTCTTACATTACAAAACATAAATACTAACATAATAATTCATACTAACAAATAATTTAATCTATTTAATTCATATTGTTACATAGCTTGTGAAGACACAGTGTAGCAGCGTCTGATTGTAAATGTGATCAGTTGTAGGTTCGATATCCGCTCAGAGAAGTTTAATATTTAAATTATTATCACTTCCTCGCTCTGGTAAGGCAAAGTGCGCCGTCACATTCCGCAATGTCTCGAATTCGGCGGAAAGTGGATTACGGAGTGTCTTGACACTAGGTACTTTCTGTCTACCCTGCTATGCGGGAAGAAGAGTGACCAAAAAAAACATATTCAACGATCTTATCCAACATTGACAAAAAAGCAGCTAAAAGTTATTAATTTTTGTTTGGTTTGCAAACAAATTGACAATTTTCAAATATCAGTTAAAGCCATCGTGGCGCTGTGAGACAGTTTTTGATTTTTTTTAATTGGTTTATATGCATCTTTCAAGTTTGTTCAGATATAGCGCGGTGTTGAGTTTCACTACTCAACATGCAATGTCTTGATTTCAGGAGAAAAACTGTCAACGAAGTGTAGTCTAGGTTGACTTAGGCAACCCTGCTAAGCAAAAAAACACATTTATTTCGATTAAATTTTAAATGTATAATACAAATTCTATATTCATTATTCAAACTAGAAGACGCGTTGACGCGGAAAATAGACGTTGCTCAGCTGTTGTATGTCGCTTTATTTATTATTACATAAGTGTAATTAATATTTTAGGGGCCGGTCGTAGCGCAGTGTGACAGGCTCCGACTGTAAACGCGATCGGTTGTGTGTTCGATTCGAACTCGGGGGAATGATTATATTTCAATTATTTTGAATTCCTCGCTCTGGGACGACAAAGCGCGGCGTTGTGTTCAGCCACTTAACATGCAATATCTCAAATTCATCGTCTCGATAATACGAATTTCCTATCTAAAATGTCCTGATATAAAAAAATATTTAAAAGTACGTAACTTTTAGCATTAATACTATTATCAACTAATATAACGTCACGTAAAGACATATTAATAGATGTCATATTGTGTCCAGTTCTAGCTGAA
Organism: Dryadula phaetusa; assembly: GCA_032432895.1. Classification (NCBI taxonomy): domain Eukaryota; kingdom Metazoa; phylum Arthropoda; class Insecta; order Lepidoptera; family Nymphalidae; genus Dryadula; species Dryadula phaetusa. The sequence continues at coordinate 12,352,828 of JAOYRS010000001.1, forward strand.
GTTCTACTTTACATTTGCCTGTACCTACTCTATTGTTGTAACCTCTCTTTTGTAACGACGGCGTTTGTGAAATTCGCCTTGTGATTTGCATATTTAAAAAATACGGCGCATTGAATCTCGGAACGCTGCGCTTTACGGCCTTAGCTGTTTGTTTTCCTGTTGTTCCATTAAAAATAGTAGTTTTTCATGATGAAAAAATACTCGCAACTGTCAAGGTTACGTCTCATTTCTTTAGTTTATATGCAAACGAAACTCAAAGATGCATCCAGATGTTAATGGGAAATAATGTATTGCAATCACTTAAATAATTATTTAAAATTGAATACTTATAAAAAATTGCAAAAATAGTTTAAAATTGAATATATTTAATATAATTGAATATATAAAAAGTCTTTGTAGGCCTCTAGTTCAGCTTCACGCTTTATCCCTTATAACAGGGTAGTCAAATACCAAGTGTCAAGACACTCCACCCGCCCTTTTCAATGAACTTCGAGAACAAGTGAAATTAATTTCAATATAATCATTTCTTCGAGTGAAAATCGAACCTGTAAAAAAGCATAAGCAGATTATGGCGATGGCGTATCATACACACATACACACACAGATATATATATATATATATATATATATATATATATATAAATTAAAAATAACTTATTGCAGCAGCAACCTTAAAATAGACAATAAACTATATATATATAGCTAAGTTGAAAGCTTTAGTTGAAAAAAGCTAATGTTCTAAGCATTAAGCTTCAGATAGCCGCTGTTTTATAGACCATGGTATCATTTATAAACTTTTTATTGTTACCGCAAGCGATACAGTCGAGCGAGCTGTGGTCATACTAACTCTACACTAATAGGGCAAATGAGATTCTATTACAGTGACTTTTTCCATGCTGAAAAATGGGTGATTTTATTATTAAATTGTAACTATAGATTCTCATTGGGACAAAATGTTATTGATATCACGATTGATTGTGGGTTCGATTCCCATTCGGGAATAGTTTTTATTAGCTTCACGTTTTATCTCGCATAGCTGGATAGACAGAAATTACCTAGTGTCCAGACACTCCTTTCCTCGCTTTACGCCGAATTCGAGACATTGTGTGTTAAGTGGCGGAACTTAACGCCGCACTTTATCTTACCAGAGCGAGGAAATGAAAATAATTTCGATATAATCACTACTCCGAATTTCAGACTCGGTCAGACGCTGACCCCTGCCACGAGTGGCCTCTATCTAATTATATGTTTAAATTATAAGTTTTATTTATGTAATAATTGTATACTCCAATTGTTTTCTTTATGGAAAGGCAAAGCTAGGCGTTAAGTTACGCCACTTAATAGGCAATGTCAATGATTTCAAAGGGAAATTTAAAACATTGTCTCTGCTTCGCTGATATTTTCTATTACGGATTTTTTATCCGTTAACCAATATGTATTTCTGAAATATATACTTAAATTTTAAAACGTATAGTTTAATATGTTAAATATTTTAATCAATTCTATAATTCTTTTCCCTTTTATTAGAGTTTCTGACGTAAAAGCAGCAGCAGCTGATTTTAAACGTATTAGAGAACCTTTAAATCTACACAAGTTAGAGGACGCATAATGCAGTGTAAGCTTGTTATTGTCAGCGGATGTTGAGATAAGCAGCTTAGTACTTTAATGCGGAGTGCTCAATAAATAATTTTATAAATAAAATGAATATTTATAGATGTTATATATCCTTTATATATTCTTCATATATATCTTACTTCATATATATATGTTACAATTTCAGGGTGCAGTGGGTAAGGATCTGCAAATCAAATTGGTTTTGGGTTCAATTGCCACTCAATATTTTATATTTAGGATTATTTTCATTTTTTCGCTGTGGTAAAATAGAGTGTTGCGTTGTGGAGTCGAGACGATTCAGATTGATTGACGAACTCAACGTCACGGTTTTAACTTATCAGAAGACTATGATTTTTAAACACAATCTTTTCCCCGAATGAGAATAGAATCCATAACCACGATAACCTCAAAAAGTTTGAATCTTGACTTGGTATATTGTATTTACTTACAACTTTCGTAAGCCGAAATAAACATCTGTTCAGTAAAATATTTTCCCCGTAAAAACACACATGTCTTATATTATTCCCCTTATTCCCGAGTCCACAACACCTCGGTTACTCCCCTGACATCATAAGTAGGCGGTGATCACTTACCATCAGGAAACCCACACGCTCCTTGTCCCATAAAAAATACTTTAAAAAATATAATTAAACAAACTCGAGGCGGTCGTGACGCAGTGGGACAGCATCCGATAGTAAACGTGATCGGTTCTGGGTTCGATAACCTCTCAGAGGAGCGATGATATTTAAATTATTTTCACTTCCTCGCTCTGGTAAGATAAAGTGCGGCGTTGAGTTCCACCACTTAACATGCAATGTCTTGAAGTTGGTGGAAAGCGAAACACGGAGTGTCTTGACACTAAGTACTTTCTGTCTGCCCTGCTATGCGGGATAATAACGTGAAGTTTAAAAAACAACAATAATAATAAGTATAATTATTTTGCAACTGAAAAAATATTATTATAAGACAATAAAAATAAAAAAATCTGAATTCCAGGTGTATTATGAAACCTCTAGTATATTTAGTGTGTCTTCTAATTCTGGTGGGGGCAATGCCAGGTGAGAGACCGCGCGTCTTCTGCGGCCGTGCGCTAGCCGAAGCGCGAATATTGTATTGCTTTGGACCGGAAATAACGGCGGATGTTAAGAGGAGCTTTCCCAACGATAGTAAGTTGAACATTTTATTTCAAAGTTTCGACATACTTGCTGGGTATTTGTAAGAAATAATTTCCTCGTAGTTTGAAACGGAAGTATACTTGCTACTCATATATAAATCAACCATTTGAACGTTTCGAACTTTATATAACTTAGGGTAGTGTTTCGTAAGAAGATATTTAAAATAATGATCATACTTGAACGATGCTTAAATTATTTGCATCTTTAGGTCTAGATCTAAACAATGCTCGATTCCACTACTTAATATGAAATACATCTAAAATCAACGTAAAACGAAGAACATAACGTTTCATTTGTTTAAAAACAAAACAAATATTTAATATATACACAAATAAATTATTTAACTTAATATTGAATCACTAGAAATACAAGCAATAGAAAACAGTACAAGAAAAGGAATCTATGTGGCAGGTAACAATAGTGGCAGACGGATACTCGTCATAGCATCGATAACGCTAACATAATAGAAGAACTAGGTTGTTTAAAGTCACTTTGTTGAAGTCCTTTACATTCGTAGTTATTGTAAATATATAGGTAAATGTATATTTATTTTTATATAAATTTTCATTTTTTAATTTATTTCACATACGAAAATGATGCCAGAATATAGTTATTTATTGGAAATAAATAAAATCTGGAAATTTACTGGGAAAATTACAAACAAGATTGTAACATGCCAAAAAATATGGACAGAAGCATTCTGAAGATGACATAAAACTAAAGCTATAACGGCGTTGGGCTGGACATGTAGAGAGACTTGCTGATAGTTCCTGGACCATAAAGACAGCATCTTGGTTAGGACCATCGGGCCAAAATAAAAATAATAATAATAACAAAAAAAAACATTTGAAATTTCTTTTGATAATTGTGTGTATATATAAGAACGGGTTCTTATATATACAATATTATGTATTTTGATAAATACATATAAACTTATATATACATAAACTTTGATAAGTAGTATATATGTTTCATATAATGCCCAATTTCACTAAACACTTAAAAAGTGAGCTGCTAAATGAATTAAACAAAATTTCAAAAAAGTACACCTTTAGTGACAAAAATGTAAAAGTCAATACCTTTTTGAAACTTAAAAATTTGTAAATTGACCTCCTTATAAAGTGATGGCATTCAGTAAAAAGGCATGGACATATATAAATTGTATTTACATACAAAAAGTTACAAAATTGGACGTTGCCTCGATATCTTTTTTTTTATTTTTCGACGACACTAGAATATGTAAAATCGGCATTTAGGATGCGATTAGCCTGCTAGCGTTTTGTATTCGATATTTTATAGTCGATATTCTAAAACGGATTATAAAAATCTAAAATTGTACAGTTTTTGCTTAAACTTGCCTATTTTAAGTTAGTTTAAGTTTTTTGTTCAAGAATATGCATCTAATTATTTCTATTGAAATATGCAGCGTAATAGGGTGGACAGAACTTATTGTCAAGACACTCTGTACTCCGCCGCTGAAGACCGGGAAAATAAACATAATTTAAACGTAATTTCTTACCCTGAGTGGGAATCGAACCCACAGCTGATCACATTTACACCGGATGCTGTCCCACTACACCCCGACCGTTCTTGTCAAAGATAAAGTGGCTATTGTTTCTAATAGAATGATTTTAACTATTTTCAGAGTGGGCCGTTCGCAAGAGGATCCGTTCCTGGCCATGGCTAAATCGTTTCAAAAGAGAAACTGGTCTTGTGGACGAATGTTGCTTAAAGCCTTGCTATGTAAATCAGCTGTTAAGCTACTGTTAACAAGTACTTAATAAATGTATTAAATATAAATATATTTTAATATTTTATAACAAAATGAAATCTCTACCAGTAAACATATATAACAAAATGAAATCTCTACCAATAAGAAAGAGTAAAATATTGAAGGGCAAAATGTACATAGACTTACAAAAATATACTAATATATAATATAAAAAAAAATTAAATTAAAAATCTTCTCGCTTTATCTCGTAAAGCAAAGAGAACTTAGTGTCAAGACATTCCGTGGACTGCTTTCCGTCCAAAATCAAGACATTGGGTGTTGAGTGCCGAAATCAACATCGCACTCTATCTTAATCGGGCGAAGAAATGAAAATATTTTTTAAATATCGGAATTGAACCCACAAACACGCATTTACACTACTAAGACGCCATCACATTGCCCATTGACTATGACATCGATATTTAAATGTACTAGAAGAACTGATGCGTTAAAAATGCGTTGCCTTAGCAACGTATATATCACTTTATATATACGTCTAGTGGGTGTCACGTGGTAGTGAGTGTTACAATTATTTTAATATTTCACGATTTTTAAGCACTTTTTAAATAACATTAACATTTTGCAGTCGTCGTTTTGTAAAAAGGGCCACAGAGCTTTTTCTTCATGTATTAAAATATATATAGTAAAACGTAAATAAACATATAAGCATAAACACCGTTACTAAGTAATCATCCGTATAAAATTTACCACGGATATTATATAGATACTTATTTAGCAACAGTGACGTGTCATTAGCAATTATGTAATACGAAGCATCTTGTTGTCCTAAGGAAGGTAATTTTTTAGTTCAATTTGTTTATTATTGCAGCGTGGGAAGTGAGAACCAAGCGTTAAAATTCTCCGTTCTTACAAGTACGAGAAATAATTATATAGAGACAATTAATTTCTTGTATTGTGTGGTTAGCCTACATGCATTAATAATAAAACCTACGGATCAACTTTATAGGGAAAACTGATATAGAAAGATATATAGATAGAAACAGAAAAGAACACGCGAGAAAAGAGTAACTAAAAATAGGGGTGTTCTTTGTTTTCATCTGATTTATTGATAAGTAAAATAAAAGACATCACTATTAGTTATGTTTTTGTTCGTCGCACTTACTAATGTAACAGACCAAAAACTTAATTCATATAGACTATGTATGACATTATATTTAAAATCTTAAGAAAATCGACCGAAGATATATATATATATATATATATATATATATATATATATATATATATATATATATATATACATATTGCGTTTATACGAGTAACAAACTAGCGGGTAAACAACCCAACAACCATATATCTGTGCTTTCTTTGCACTTAAGATATATATATTTTACTTCTAAGTTGTTGAGGGCCGTTATGATTGAAAGTTGTTATACTAGCATTTTAAAGAGACTCCACTGAAAGCTCATTTGTCACAGTCAGAAACAAAACCAATTAATCTTGGTCAATAAGTATTTGACGTTGTTTTTCTTTCGTTTTTAATTATCAAGTATAATGTATTGGCAACTGTTTTTAAATAAACTATATTTCAGAGTGCAATGCAATAATTTATCAAGATATTTACCTATATATACTAGACGAAAGAATATAAAAGCCATTTGGTATTTTTGTACTTAATTGTACCATGATTGATAAAATTAACATCATTAATGCATTGATAGAGGTATATAATGGTAGAACAATGTTCTATTAATAAATTAATTCACAGCGCGCCCCTTTATTACGCTGGTAGTCATGGACAGCCTAGTTTGAAGACACTCCGTTGGCTTTTTCCACCTAAAATCGGGACATTGTGCGTTCAATAGTGACCAGAGCGGCTTAATAAAAATAAATGCAAAAAAAATATTGGGATCTCGTCACTGGGAATCGAATGTTTAGTACCTCTGCATCTCGATTGTAAATAAGTTTCATTCTTAATTAATTATTAAAATAACAACTTAATCAACAAAATTTTGATTATAAATATTACATGTGGAAAGTCATCAAAAATAACGTTGACCAGGTACAATTATGTTTATTATTTTATTCGTAAATTAAATAATATTTTTTAAAATTTTTAAATACTTTTCCAGCAGTAGTTTTTAATAAAGAATATATTTTTTTGTAAGTTGGAATAGAGTGATTATTTCATATTTCAGATGATTATATTATTATCATATTTTATAAAAAACATACAAAGTCTGGTTTTAGTTTTTATTTTGACACGTTAAACGACCTCTCGCTTTACTGATTCCGATCTGGGAAATCACATTCAATGAGATGTATCAGAACGGCTCTACAGTGCTATATATATATATATATATATATATATATATATATATATATATATATATATATGTATATATATATATGTATATATATATATATGTATATATATATATATATATATATATATATATATATAATAAAAAAAATTATGTTTATTTACAAGGAATCACCTCGGTATAAAAAAACAACTATTATGGAGAATAATCTTATTCTTTATTTCATTGGTTCCGCTATATCATCTAAAACCTTAAAACTAGATATAAACTTAACAATACACACAAATCAACATAACAAAGTATCAGTGGGTAGAAAATCTCGTGAATAACGAGAATTTAATTTAATACTTCAAATATTTAAAATACGTAGGACGAATGGTTGAAATCGATTAGTTTAATAATAAGTATGGCAGCCCTAATAATAATCATTTTAAACGTTCCATAAATTTATTATTGACAGCCTCTTAAGTATAGATAAAAACAAGTTTTTGACTTATATTAATGGTAACTCGTAGATATCAATTCATGAAGCAAGAGAATTTGCAATCACGAGCGATCTAATTTATAACCCCTCGTTATAGCTTCATTTAATAACAACATTTACGATCCAATCGAGAATGAAATCTGATATTCTGAATTGTGACTGAAAACGAGTTGGATGGACTGCAAATTGGGACTCTGCAAGTTGAATGTAAATAAAAAAATCCGAAAATATTTAAGCCCTGCAGTCGATACTGATGGAAACTTCGTAACAATCTATTAAAGCTTTCCACTAGAAAAAAAATTGTAACAATTAATTGTCCATTGAACACAATCGCATCGCACGCACACTTCTTCGCAATGCTATATATATATATTATAAAACAGTCTTTACCTATAATTTAGTGCGATGCGAAAGTTTCTTCTACATGATGACCCCTTTGCAACAGGCCCTGACTTCATCTCTTATATACTCTTGAAGTCAAAACTTATAAGTAATCTTTGACTCATATTTACACACAAAATACTTTTGTACTTAAATGTTTAATAACTTATTTGGGGAATTGCCACGTCGCCTGCTGTTGCTGGGATGATTGTTGTTGTTGTTGTTGTAACTTCCGCTGAGGCGCTAATTGCTTAGGGGCTGGCTGAACCGCCACCGATTTTTGGCTTGCAGCCAAACCGTTATCATTTCTATCCCAACCATGATGAAGATGTTCGTGGTGATCAGGTGACGGGAACCACTCAGATATCCAGACAGGTCTCCAGATCTTCTTTACACCTGGTACCCAGATCTCTTTCCAGTCTGGTACCCAGATTTGTTTCCAGGCTTCTTTCCATTCTAATTTCTTGTCAGGCACCCATATAAGTTTCTTTGATGGTTTCCAAATTTGTTGCCAGGCTTCCTTCCAAACTAATTTTTTGTCATCAATCCAAATCTGTTGCTTTTCTGTTTTCCAAATTTGCTTCCATTCATCTTTCCAAATTAATTTCTTATCAGGTATCCAAATTTGTTTTTTGGCTGGTTTCCAATATTTTTTCCATATTGGTTTCCAAATAAGTTTCTTTTTCCAAAGGTCGTGCGATGTATATTCCCAACCATCATGATCTTTACCTAAATATTTCTCGCCAGGAATTCCAACCTTAACCCATTCAGGTTTCCATAATTTTTTCCACGCAGGCACTTGAATATCTTTCCACCCTGGAACCACAATATCTTTCCAAACAGGTACTGTTATTTTCTTCCAGTCGGGTACTTTAACTTCTTTCCATGCAGGTACCTTAATGGGTTTCCATTCAGGCTTGTAAATCTTTTTCCAATCAGGAACTTTGATATCTTTCCAAACTGATACTTTAGTTGGTACCCAAATAGGCTTCCAAATCTTTTTCCAGGATGGCTTCCAGATTTGTTTCTTGGCTGGTTTCCAAATTTTCTTCCATCCAGGTTTCCAGATCAACTTCTTTTTCCAGTAACCAGGGTCATGATGATCATGATGATCGTGATGATCTTCATGATGTGCGTGATGTTCTTCAATGTGATGCTCTTCAAGATGATGAGCGTCATGTCCGTGGTCATCTATAACCTCGTGGTGATCGTCATGTGGATGAAGGTGGTCATGATCTTGGAAAGGGTTGATTAAATCATTTGGCGGAACTGGGTAGTCATATCCTACGCGATTCTGAGCATTGCTTTGCTCTTTCTGCACCACCTGCTGCTGAGTTTGTTGATCTTGTGGTATTAACGCCTTTCCTGATACTAGAGCGAGTTGTAGAATTACCCCTACGGTAATCTGTAACAACGAAAAGGAATATTAAATCAATATTAAAATTTAATATATTTCGCTTTGCATTGAATATGTAATATGCACATAATAATTATATAATGAAAATCCAGCTTCATATTATAATTAAATAATCCCTATATCCGGTTAATATCTATTTTATAGTTGTGTAAAAGACGTTTTATGGTCTTCAAAGGAAAATCAATCCGTATTAATTCCAATTTAAAATCATTTACCACTTAGGTATAATTGAATATAACAAACAAAAATGCAAAACACCGCAATGCCAGTTATAAAATTCAATCGCAAAGCCTTAATAACACTAATTATAAAATAAAAGTTAATAAATATTAATAATAATACAATATGTATGATGAGTTGTCAAAGACACGTCTTATATGGCATGGGCTATTAAAACGTAACATTTTACCAACGAACAGACATTCATAAAATTAGTCGATGTTGACCTTTTTCGTGGTTTACATATAAAGCAAACAACAATTTCACTCACTGGTAGGGGTTACATAAATTATGAATTATTGCATAATAAATATTGAACGGATAATAAAAGGAAAGTGGGTCTAACACTATGACCGGTCCTTGTTAATACGAAATAGGAAGTAATAAGAACTCAATGCTGTTATGGCGACCTCAGTGAAAGTTGCCGAGTTACTCTCGTTACCCTGCCGATGCATAGAATTTTTAAAGTATCTTTCAACGTGCGTTACATAAACATGCGTTTTAAGTCGAACATATATTACAACACTCACTAAAGAAGCTAATTACTTTGAATGTGTTTAAAATTTAAATGCGACTTCATTGTCATTTTTCTTATTTATTTTTCATTGTTTAAAAACAATGAAACAATGAATAATATATATATATATATATATATATATATATATATATATATATATATATATATATATATATATATATATATATATATTGTCAAAAATATGTATATTTTTGAAACCATACAAACCTTACGTAAAACCGTAAAAATCCCGTGAAAGTACGTATATATTAATATATTTATATTATTATTATCACAATTTGCACCTGGCTAACAATGAGCAGCACGGATAATATTATGCAAGAGAAGGGTTACACAACAGTGACAATGGCCATTCGTACACCAGTTACGATCTTATCGAGGAATTAGTTCCTGTTAGAGATTTCAGCTTTTAACTTACATTTATTGTCTAGACATAAATATTTTCAAATATATAATATCTTAAGAATAAAATGCATATAATTTACTATTATTACTTAAATAGTATATTCTCATATTTGAAACAATTTACAGTTATTTTTTATTTATATATAAAAACCATACTGGCTTATGACCTAAAAATATCTAACGCTTTAATATAAAACTGCATATCTCATAAAATACCTTGATTTTCAAAATATCTTTATATCCACACAGATTACGTATAGAAATCGTATTGTGCAATATACCGTATTTGCTCGCCCTCCTACGCATTACGTATAATTGTAACCAAAAAAAACGTGATCTGACACCGGAACCAAAAGAAATTCATTTACGTAACAAAACATCAAAACAAAAAGAACGAAAAAAAAGGTTATTCAATACAATGTATATGATATCTTGAAGTGTTCAGGTGTGTTTGTAATAAATAAGCGTGTAATCAGTGCGAAAATATATTACATTAGGCATTCAATAGCTGCAAACAATGATGTGAGTCGCGGAGAGGAACTAAGATGCACGCGTCGATAGTGTTTTTGTTTTCTACAACACAAGTGTTTGTACTTAGAGCGGAATTAATGTGATCATTAAAATACGTAATTTTAATTAGCTATAAGCTTCAGTTATATCCGCGTGCTCAATTAACATAATACCATTTCATAATGAATTTAACGAATATTGTCATTATTTTGTTCAAAATAATTAGTCGATTTTAGTACTATTATAAGTCCACAAAGGTTTTGTAGTATGAATATTTGTAAACAATCGTCTTAGATCTACTAAAATAGGGCCACATTTAATTTTGTCTGCCTCTATATGAATTTGATTAAGATTTTAATAATAATATTTATTATGCTAAGTAAGTTAACTTATTTTTATTAATACAATATGTTTAACGTTGCTTTTATTTTAAATGGAGTGTTTTGACACTAAGTTTGACACCATGCGGCTATGAGAAAAGGAGCGGGAAGTTATTTGAATTATATATTATGACAAACATTGTCGATGTTACCGACATTAAACTAGTGACTGAAACATTTCACAAATATGACAAAAGAAGATCCTACAATATTTTTCAATGACTTCAAAACAGATAAAAAATTTTAATAAAAATTTTAAGATGTGACATTTCCACATCTAATATATGTATTGGAAAACTATTATTCTTTTAAATATAAAAAAAATGATCTTTTAAACGGCAGGGTGTCGGCGTAACAAATCAATCAAAATGTATTATATAAAAAACACATATATTTACACAAAATATTTGATAGCCATTAACGAAACACGAACTGGCAACTAAACAAGTGTGAATTGCTGCTTCTATTTAATTTGACAGATCGTCAATATTTGGACGTGCTACCAGTTTTAAAATTGTCAAGTACGCAAGTGCACTCTCATTATTTACTTTTGAATAAGATAAAAAAATGTATGTAATATAACAATTACTATTTTTATATAAAAGTCACGGAAATAGCGAAAAGATCACAAATGAACTCAATATAATTAGCTAGATTCAAAAACGTCCGAGAAGTACCGGATATCCGTTCCAGTTATTGGAATTCTATTTATCCAGCCTTACCTTACAATGAAAGATAATTAAGAAAATAATTAGAACCGTATCTAACTGTAACTTGGAACAAACAATTTCCAAGAGTTCGAAAATATATTTTTTTTACAAAAAAAAAAATAACTGAAATTTTAAAAATCACTGACCACTAGGCTCCAGATCCCTCGCATGTTGAGGCGGGGACGGCCGTTGATAGCTTCGAGAAACTGTTTACTCGATTTGCTTGTGTTGGTTTTGAGTTTATATATGATCGAGCCCACCCTATGACGCCGTAGGAGGGGACACACTTTCGCGAGCAGGTCCTCGGGAAGCGTGGGAAGGCAAAAGGATATTTCTAGATTCGAATTTGTTTTACAGCGGCACTCGCCGGACGTCCGGTGTAATTGTTTTTTAGTAATTAAATTACATTTACTATATTGTTTTGTTAGTGTATTGAAAATAAACTGCATAACGTTTTAAACTAGTATTTTGGTAATTAATTACTATACTTTTTTCATACTAAACCAACATTTGGATGGCGTGACTTAATAAGAAATAAAGTCTTTAAATGATAAAATAACATTTTCGGGATAAAGTAGTACCTTAAGTCACGGCCAAAGCGGCCGGCGCGTAACCTAATTTAATAAAAAAACATTAAATAATTTAATTATTTTCAAAGTAATTTATTATTGTTTCATGAAAACAAATTCGTTGCTGGAATATTACATCGCCATATTCGCAGTTTAAAAGATGTTTTTTACAATTAGTGCCAATTAGGACCTCAGTTTGCGAGCGCTTTCCCTGCCATGTTATAAAGATTTACTCTATTATCACATTTTTACCGTGAACGTGCATTTTAGGAAATTCCCGCGAATTTAGAGAGAGGATTTATTTGCAAGGTGTTTTTTTTTGTAGTTTCCAACAAAAAAAAAATGTTCACATTCAAGTTTTAGCTGCAAAAAAAACGAATACATGTAAACTTGAATATTCGAAATTGATTAATTAAGTACTAATTAATTAATTCACATTTTAATATAAATTTACAGAATATAAAGTATATTCTGTAAATTTATATTAAAATGTGATACGATTTACGATACTTTTCAATTTTTTGTGGTTTTTACTTTTTGCTTACTCGTTTTTATTTTTAATATATTTTATAACTACTTAATTTCTTTAGCCAGTTTAACTAACTATGTGTTTTGTAATCTTTGTTTACAGTTAAGTTTGTATGTTGACCTATTATTCAACGGCATAAGAAGCAAATTTTAATCTTTACTTCAATTGTTTTAATCTAATAATCTTTTGTAGATTTACGCCTTTCCCACATAGCAGGGAAGTCAGAAAAAACCTAGTGTCAAGTCACTGCTTTCTCCATTTGTGGTCTACATTAGGTTATCTATTTATTAATTGACAAATAAATAAGACATGAAATAATCTGATTGAATATATAAATATACACCTTCAAAGCCTATTCAGGAAAATATTTCAATTTATAACCTTGGAGGGTTTATAAGAATTATAAATGCGATGACTGCGGATTTGATTCCCGTTCGAAAGATTATTTTTAAATTATTTCTTGGCGTTGATATTCGCCCTTTAACACATAACGTCTTGAATTCCGGCTCAAAGTTAAGAACGACAATTTTTGCTGCACTAGGCTTCTTCTACCCACATGAGGAAAAGGAAATAAGTTTTAACCTTTTTACGTGATTTTACGTTTTTCAAATAAAGAATTTGAAAATAAATTAGCCACTAGTCTATAAATTAAAAATAAAAAGGTCACTTTGCAAATGCGAATTATGGGAAATAACATAACAAATGTAAAAATAATAAATATTTATCTAATTTAATCCTAAAAATAGAAAAAGAAATTTAACTATTGAATGTAGAAGTATACGTTAAACACAAGTGTTTAATTTCGACTTCAAGTTGTGTTAAATTAAAAAACTAAAAAATAATTATAGATACCGAAGAAAACATTAAATATATCAATATTGATAAAGCCAATATTAATACACCTTCCCATTTAAATCAAATTTTCAACAGTATATATAGGGAGCTTTGCAGGACAACTAGACCGCGGCACATCGACACACCGCCACCTCGAGGCGTGTACGTCGGTAGTTTTAATATGATAATAACTTAATAACTCAGTAATATAACGATTATCATCGTGGCGCAGTGGGACCACGTCTGAGAGCAAACGTAATCGGTCGTAGGTTCGATTCCGACTTGTATAAAAGATTGTTTTTAAAATTTAAAGTAAGACAAAACGCAGCGCTATGTTCGCGTATGTTAAAGTAAGACAAAACGCAGCGCTATGTTCGCCACTCAACTCGCAGTGTCTCGTTTTCGGGCGGTAAGCACTAAACGGAGTGTTCTGACACTGGGTTGTCTCTGACAACAACTAAAACTAAAGACCCCCTGTTTTTTATATGTATCTACATACTTTTGAATTTTATCTAAATTTATGATAAACTTAAATGCATATTATTGTTGTTTCCTAAATTTCAATGTAAACTGAACTGGTTTTTCCAATAAATTAGTAGATTTTTGAACATAACTACTCCATTTTCTTCACTGGCAGAGATGAACGGAATATTCGTTCATTATTTCATAATTCACTAAAATATGCATCTGTTTTACATCGTGTAGACTAGCGCATGCATCCAATTGTTAAAATTAGGTGTCAGTGCTTAAGTCTTTATCATATAAAACACGGATTTTTTAAGGCGACTTAAAGCTTGAAACGATCTTTTCCAGGCAAACTTACTTAGGATTTTTCATTTATATAATTTTATGGAAACTGTACTTGAAATAGGAAATTTACATACAAATCATTAAATATTAAATAGATATGTAACATATACATGAACACACATACATGCACCATGATGCATCAAATGTTCACTATAACATGTTTGGCTAAGAATTTATTAGTTTTAATCTATGCTTATTTATAGAATATATATATATATATATATATATATATATATATATATATATATATATATATATATATATATATATATATATATATAATTAAACTACAACGCTTTAGAAGAAACTAATTCCCACAAGCTTTTAGTATACCAAAATGATGTTACATAATAAATTCCTAGATATATTGTAAACATATATATTATACATTTAATACGCGTCCGTACGCACATACGCAGCCAGCGAAAGTATTTAAATTAATAACAAAATTTAATAGCCTTCGGTACCGTAATAATTGATGGTGGTGTTTTACGTAACGAACGTAACATGAACTCTTGTTAGGTTTACTTTCGTTAATCATTACTTGTAAGTGAACCAAACTATAGCTTCGAGGTAAATATAAATATGTATCAAAATGTTAATATCAAGTTGTATTGTCATTTATAAGTCTGGTATGATAAAGTGCGGCGTTGAACCCAGCCACATAACACACGATTCGCACAAAATGTCGTAGACATAGTGACTAGACACTAGGTGTCCTCTAGGCCATCATGGCGCAGCGGGATAATGTTTGATAGTAAATACGATTGTGGGTTCGATTCCTAAAGAATCACATTAAATAGATTAAGTAAAACTTACGTCCAGCGGTGGAGGTCATGATGAAAATGATAACATTAAATTCTATTCTATTCTATTCTAATAAGACAAAACGTTAAAGTACGTCAAGAACGAAATGTCTTGAGAAATTCTGCCTGATTACCCAGCTACACGGGGTAAAAAGCGCAGCTGCTTAATAAATAATGACTGTACTTTTAAATGTGCTTTGCATTTCTATTATTTCTTTTTTATTTTGTTTTTCTTTAGCTTCATGCCTTTAAACCTTATAGCAGAGTAGACAGAAAGTACCTAGTACCAAGACTCAATTTTTACTCTGCTTTCCGCTGAATTTGAGATATTGGTTTGTTACATGGCGTAAATAAACGCCGCATTTTGTTTTACCAGAGCGAATAATGAAATAATTTCAATACAATCACTCCCTCGAGTGGGAATCGAACCAACGACCGTTCGCGTTTACAGTCAGACGCTGTCCCACTGCGTCACCACTCACAAGCGTCAGTCTCACATGACAATAAATCATAGTATTAAATATACAATACATAAACAATATATTTTTTTGAATTTACATTGTGTTGAAAAATAAAGGTATTATTTATTACATATATATATTTTATTTATTTTTTAGCTTTACGCTTTTTATCCCGCATAGCAGGGTAGACAGAAAGTACGTAGTGTGAAGAAACTCCGTACTACGCTTTCCACCGAATTCGAGACATTGCGTGTTGAGTGGGGGAACTCAACGCCGCACTTTGTCTTTACCAGAGCGAGGAAATGAAAATAATTTAAATATAATCACTCCCCCGAGTGGGGATTGAACCCACAAACGATCACGCTTACAATCAGATGCTGTCCCACTGCACCACGACCGGCCTCATTATAATATAATACATAATATAATAAATTCAACTAAATCATTAATTGAATGTCTAAAATGATCTTGTATGCAATTCGAGGCACTGGCCTATGTCTATTTTTTACTGTATACAGTAACTATACGTTCAATTTCAGACAACGCACTTAATTTGATTCCGCCACATGGCGAAATTGAGTGCCTTGATATTAGGAAGGAATGAGTAGTAAGTAAAATTTAGAAAACATAACAACACTAAGCAGAGAGGACAACGTGGCGCAGTGAAACAGCGTCCGATTTAAAACGCGATTGGTTGTGCGTTCAATTCCCAATCGGAGAAATTTAAAATTTATTTTTATTTCTCGGCTCTGCGGTAAGGCAACGCGCAGAGTTGAGAAGCTGTCAACGGAGTGTTTTGACACTACCGTGTTTCTGACTACCTGTGTGGATGATGAAGCGTATATATAGCTCCTGAAGCTATCTATATACTATACATTTGTTATTTAATTTACCTTGACAATCATGCAATATTTAAAATAAATTATGAGAATTAAAAAATAATTGAAATATAAAAATTTCGAATAAAACTGCACAAGTGCTCTCATTACCTAGCGAATAAACCTAAAATGTTAACATTGTAACATTTTATTTTTATTAACCTTTAAAGTATTTTTTTTACTTCTTGAAGTATAATAAAGTATTTAAAGTAAAATAAACATATATTTAGTATACTTAAATGTTAAGTTGTATTGAGGCCAGCGTGGCGCAGTGGGACATCCAGCGTCTGGCTGGAAACGCCTTTGGTTGTAGGTTCGATTACCACTCGGGTGAATGCTTGTATAAAAAAATATATATTTTCTGGTGGTTACTCAAGACACAATGTCTGTATTTTAGGCTGAAAGCAATCAACAGTGTCTTCACACTAGGTTGTCTCGACTACTCTGCTATGCGTGAAGCCGAAAAAGGAGTTTTTTTTTAATTGAACACGAAATTTTAAATTTCTTTATTAGTTTTAATATTTATAAAATAGTTGTAGATACATTAAGTAACTTATTATATAAGCTCTTTATTATATCTAGAAACATAAACGTCAAATTCGGATTGAAAGTTGTTTTATGACTGATTCTAGAGTTATGATGTAATATATGTATACATGTATATTACAATAGACTTAGTTTTTAGGATCACTCCTTTTAAATATGGTTTTGTTGAAGGTTGAAGACGAGCTTTCTTAGCTATCCGACTGTTCCTTTAACACTTAAATAACAAAAAGTCTGCCTTTTCTTTAATCCCGTATATCAGGATACTCAGTATGAACGTAATATACACTGTTCACTGCTTTAAGTTCAAAATCAAAAATTACATCTTGGTCGGAAACTTACGGACGTACTACATATGAAAAAAAAATATTTTTTATATAATCAATTACCCTGAGTGGGATTCAAATCCACAACCAGTCGTATTTTGCGTAGAAATAAAACTGTAAAAATATTCAGAAATTAACTTTTATACTATATCGATGAAATTCAAACAAATCCGTTGAAAATTTGTGTCGTGCAGAAAACAATTTTAAAATTGAACGTAACTTTTTAATGTTACTCTTTCCACTAATCCACACCCACAGAGGTTTCAGAGGCTAAAAAACATATTTCTGGCGGTTTCATAGGCTTTCTACTAACGACTGTTGAATTGTTAAATCCACGCGCAAACTATTACCATGGTCATACGCGACAGTCTATAAAACAGTAAGTAAAATGAAAATAAAGTAATAATTTTTTATTAAGACGATCATGGTGAAGTGAGACAACGTCTGAATGAGCTGAACTAAACCCAATTGGTTGTGGATTCGAGTCCCATTCAGGAAGGGTAATATTAAAAATTTATTTAAGTTTCTCATCTCTAATTAATGCTAATTTGATCTTCGGATATCTAAAGCATAACCGGTTAGGCACTAGGCACACAACACTAAGTTGACACCTTTTATTATTTTCCACTATCTGCTACTGTGTCTTGAGTAGTGGGCGATTTCTTACGAAAATACATTTAAAAAAATCTGAGCTTTCAAAGAGATTATAGTAATTGGTGGTTAAAGGTATACTTTTGTTTTTAAATATCAAAACATTTTGCGATTAAGTCGGTCTGCATAGCTTAGTTTTGCAAAAAACAGCTCCCAAGCTTTATTTCGCATACCAGGGTAGTCAGTCAAGACACCCCGATGGCGACTGCCTTTTACCCAAAATTGAGACATTGCATGTCAGTGTTTGTTTCCTTTCAAGTGTGCAAATTCATGAAAATCAAATATCTATTACTCTACGCCATATTCGGCTCTTGCAAATTTTATTTCATAACAAGAAATTTGATTTTCGTGACAGACTTGTCTGACTACTGTAAAGTTTTCGAAACATTAGGTTTACAAAAATGTATTTTCGAATATCATATAAAGACCGTTTAAAATAGTTCTATTTAAAATTTTATTTCTTATAATTTGAAACGCTTTTCATGTAAAGGAGCTTATAAGCACGTTTAATTACATACACTTGAGACTTTTTAGTTTGAAGACGTTATGCGTAGAGAACTATGTAAACGCTTAAATATAGCATATGAATTAGGAAGGCGTTCCAGTCAGACAGTCTTACTGTGAGAATTAGAATACAAAGAGAAAAAAAATAGTTTCCTAAGTATAAGCATTAATCTTATAAGAAAGTTTTTGATTTTTTAATTATTTAATTAAATATTTGAATAATAGACAGGAAAAAAATATATAAACCGTTTTTATTCCTTTTTACTGAATAAAATAGAAATGAATTCAATGTTTATTTTTTTTTTCTTTTTTTGTATTATTAGACAAAATACTGAAGTAGTAAATATCAAGTTTTCTCGGTTATACCCAAAAATAAAAGAGAATTGCATCAAGATATAAATAAATATTATATTTTTGACTTAGTCTTCAATACGAGTATTGGCCATAATAAGTAGAAATAGATGTATAAATAAAAAAAAAACAATAAACTGTGATAAAACGGAAACGCAAACGGTCCAAATCATATTAAAAATTGTAGCTATCAGGTAGAAACTCATACTACATAAAATATAAATGACATTTTTTTTACTTTCACGCCTTATTCCCGCATAGCAGGGTAGACAGGAAGTATCTAGGGTCAAGACACTCCATCGTAGTTTCCGCCGAATTTGACACATTTTGTATTGAATGACGGAACTCAACGAGGGGCTTTGTCTTACTAGAAATAAAATAGAAGAAATGAAAAAAAATTAAAATAATCATTCCCGCGATTCGAATCGAACCTACAATCGATCGTGGTAACAGTCAGTTGCTGTTCCACTGCGTTACGACCGGCCTCTTTTTTCGACCGACAAAACTATTGCAATAGCAAAGAATTGACGAATGAGCATTATACAAGAATATTGTAGGCATTGCGTAATTTAAGATGTATCTAACAAGCACACAATAAAGAAATCTGTATGTGAAATCATCTAATATAGCAGGAACCCTGAGCCTTGCGAGACAATAGTTATCACTATCTTGGTTATCGAACGTCTCAAGTACAAAAAAATATTCAATAATTTAGTACTGATAATAACTGAGTATTTTTTGAAATAAAAATATTTTTAAAGATTTTTTCTTAATTATGTGTAGTTAGTAATAATTTTTTGGAGGATTTCTTTTTATTAACCATTGACTGTATTTCTATGCTTTACAGTATTCACATATAGTGAAGTAGCGGAACCTAACGCCGCGGTTTATCTCACCTCTCTCAGAGCGAAAAAGGAATATATAATACTTTTAGACAGAGTGAGGATCTTATACTCATCCACTGCTTGTGTGGCTATTTATTGTCCACCAAAAGCCTTAATACGATAATTTCTTTAAATGTGAATTTGAAAAATAGAATATATTTATAAATATATAATAGATCAATTATTTTATAAATATATTAAAAGTATCTAATCTCAATGTACATTTTATCATGGTAAATAATCGGAAGGAAATACATAAGTGAAGTGATTTATTGGATTTACAGTTTAATATATAGTGAGAGTTATAGTTGTATGATCACTTAGTCTGGTTTAAGCAAAATGCAACTCGATGCAATATGATAAAATGTACCGCACAGTTAAAACAAGTTTTTAGGTTCGTGTTCTACACGTTGTTCCCAGTGATAATAAATTTTTGCAAAATGCTTTTGTTAAAACTAGAATAAACTGATGCCCAATTTTTTTTTATTTTTATACTTTTGCTGTACGCATAGCAGGGTAGACAGGAAATATCTAGGATCAAGACACTTTGTACATCGCTCTCTGCCAAATCCGAGACATTGTGTGTTGAGTGGCAGAACTCAACGCCACGCTTTGTCTTACCTTGGCGAGGAAATAAAAATGATTTAAATATAATAGTTCCCTCGAGTCAGAATCAAAAACCCCAAACCCAAAACCGATCGCGCTTACAGTCAGATGCTGTGCCACTGCGCTCCCACTTGCCTCGCCGGCATTGGCTCCAACTTGAATATACGATAAAATTAAGTATTACTGAATATAAGGAGTTTATCTAGAGCGGGTGACTCTAATTTCATCTGATAAATAGCTTTAATATTTTAAAAATCCAATATATAACTGCTAAATAGCAACCATTTTAAAAATATATAAAAACTTGGAAGCAGCGGGATTTGGACCTACGCCACTTGGGAACCTATTTCCAGGCATAATTTGAATCGGTCGGGTTTATATTCAGAAGCCGGTTCACTGTGGCGCTAGGACATTTTTATCTTCTGCTTGGTGTATAAAATATATTCCATAACGAAATTATAGAAAAAAAACACATGAAAAATAACACAATCGTAAAGAAAATATTTCATAATAAACTTTAATTGAAGTGAGAATCAAACCTACCTCCTTAGTATATTTTCTTTCCTGTCAACTGACTACATGCTGCTAACCCTGTTGGTCTTTAAGGCGACACCGGGAGGGGGGGGGGGGGAAAGAAGGTGCTCTGTCCCTGCGAAAAATAGCAAGCACTGACGTGGCTGTTTATGCGGAAGTCCGCAAAGACGGTTAGCGACTTCTGCCTGCGGGGCTTAGACCTCGGCTTGCAATCGGCAAGCAGGCTGGGGATCTTCCTTATGCTACACAAACCAGCCGCGGCGTGAAGCCGTGACTGGAAATATTTAGACTAAACTAAGGGGGCCTAATAGTCCCTAACCGTTGGACCCGTCCACGCCAACGCGCGGACGGGCCGTTAAATGAGCTTGACTACGCCGTCGTTACCGTCGACGGCGGTGTGTGTGTCATGTGGGTGGAGTGTTTTCTTTCTACAATTTCACCGTTAGCTACCGTAATGGGGTCGTCGGGGTTTAATAGGACGCTACGTGGGCGTCTTAGCTTAGGGTGCGCGGACGGGGAGTAATTACTCGCCCGTACTACGAGGGGATTCGCGTAAGTATCTGCACTCATAGTAGCGCCTGGATAAGCCCATGCAGTCTTTGATCGATTCCAGTTCCAAGTTCTTATGTAGATCGACGTTACGAATATACCAAGGGCAACCAGATGCGATTCGTAAGAAACTGTTTTGAACCACTTGAAGAGGTTTAATAAGCCTTTTTACTGCGTTTACATACAAGGGCATGTAATCTGTTAAGATAGAAGCGGGCCGAATTACACACACGTCTAATGTGTTTTCGGAAGGAGAGTTGGGAGTCAAAAGTTACTCCGAGGTATTTGACTTATTTTTGCCAAGGAATAAGCTTATCTAGAAGAAATATAGAGACAGTTTCGTGTCTGTGACGATGCGTCAGGATTGACCTCGATCCTCCATTTGCGGTACCAAGCACTTAGACCGTCGGCGGCCGCCAGGAGTCTCTCGGCAATATTGAAAGAGTGGCGGGAAGTAGTATGTAGGGCGGTGTCATCGGCGTACATAATCAGATGGACGTTGTCTACTTTAGGTATGTCACTGGTGTACAGCGCATACAGAATAGGAGAGAGCCTGAGTCCTGAGGGACTCCAGCGCGAATTAAGCGGGGAGAGGAGGGAGTACCGTCCACTTTATACCGGAAATCTGTCACTTTATACCGGAAATCTATCTGTTTGAGAGATATTTTTTAAGAACGTGAACTAAGTGATCTGGGAGGCTAGCATTACGCAGCTTGTAAATTAGCCGCTGTGCCAAACTTTATCGAAAGCTCTTGCTATATTGAGAAAAATAGCCGAGGTTCCTTAGTATATTATAAAATATTTTATTTAAATCCTATTTCTCAGGGAAAACGTTAAATACACTAATTAGTTACATTCACTCGGTACCGTATAAGTGTAGAGAGGATTAACCATGTACCTGTTCGTATTCATTAGAACAGTTGCACTTGGAGCTTTATGAAAAGACGGTAGAAGTAAATATTAAGTAATATTTTCCTGTTTGATTTAAGGTGTAGAAACAGCTTTTAGTTTGCGGTTTTGGTTAAATAAATAAATTGTAACAGTGAGAAAATGGTTGACAAAATATATTAAAAAAAGAAACTTGATTTTTTAATTTTTATAAGTAAGTAGTATAAGTCATCAGAAATTTCAGAGAAAGTTTGTGGCAGACTAAGCTTCGTTCTATGTTGTCATCGCGGTTCATTAGGGGCTTGATAGTGCGACAACGCGCGGCGTTGTGTTCCGCTATTTTTTCAAATTTTGATTTAAAAATAATGATTCTGGCACTGTAATCTTAACTCAAGCCTACTATTCCACCTTGCCGATTGCGGCTAATAAAAAATATATATTAAACATAAAAAAAACTTATATAGTTTGCTATTTTTAATAATATACGATACGTTGATATGTCAATCAGAAGAATTCCATATAAGTACTTTACGCTATTTCCCCAGCGACTAGACGGATAGCGTGTTGACTATACGCCTCAGTCAGCTTTCCTATAAATGTAAATAAAATCAATACATATACATTGAAGGATCTTAAAATAGAAAATAGAAAGGCTTTAATATTTGTTGTTATAATTGTAATAATTGCGAATTAGTTAGCATATTTAATTGAAATTATAGTAGTAGGAACTGGGTAGAATATCTTAGTAGTAGAATTAAAAGAATATCAGTGACTTATTACTTGTATATATATATATATATATATATATATATAGAAAAATAAAATTTACTTTAAGATCACAAACGGACATTGCATTTTTATTTATTTGTATAGATATGAATAATATAAGTTATAGTGTTCACTTATTACGCTATTTCTTTTTGAATCGACTTGTCAAAGCTTACAAGTGTTTGTCTATTGTATAATATTTCACAATGAATTGGCAATATTCAACTATGTTTGTAGCTGTAACAATAACAAAGATCGAGGTACAATGGCGTGACTGTTGCACACTATGGCCTCTCTATTAGATGAATAAAATGCATTCGTACGTTATAAAGAGTCAACCGAGTAAATATAAATATTTTGTTTCATATAGGCAGTATACCATAATTATGATCATATATGTATATATATATATATATATATATATATATATATATATATATATATATATATATATATATATATATATATATATATATATAAATATATATATTACCAAGTTTTTATGTATTATTATATATTCAACATGCAATGTCTCGAATTCGTTGGAAAGTGGTGTACGAAGCGTCTTAACACTAGGTACTTCATGTTTACCCTACTATGTGGGATCAGAGCGTGATGCTTGGAAATAATACAAATATAATAAACACATTTTTAATTTTTTAATTTAGTTTACTTAAGATGTTAATTATTTATGATTGACAAAATATTAAAACTCGTATCGTAACAAATCATTCCAATAGAAACTCAGCTTCATTTACGAATTTCCGACCAACTTCAAATGGGTATCTAGCCAAACACTAAGTAATTACATGCCACCTAATTCACTGTTATTTGTTATAGTGTAGAGGGCGTATTAAACGAGATAACGAATTTCATTAACCACGAAGGAATTGTATGAAAACTACCATTAAGATATTAGGATACATTTTAAATAAGTCTTCCTATGACCACACACACACCCACACACCCACACACCTACACACACACACATATATATATATATATATATATATATATATGTATGTATGGAGAGAATTTGCTTTTTTATAATATTTCTATTAATTTATTGTATTTTAATATATTATTATTAAAAATTAGTCTTCCTACACTGCACTTCTTTGGTTCCTCGGAAAACGACTTCACATAATATCTAAGTTAGAATCGAAAGTTAATTTTAAAATGACTTCCATCGGATCTGAGTTCATATTTTTATATCTTCAGTAATATATTCAAATGATTTTCCTTCATATACATATATCTATAGTAATGTCTACTTTTCCTTTTGAATTTAAACTTAATAAAATTCTTGGTATTCTATGATAAGACGACGACGACTTACGTTTTATTTTTATAATATTACAAACAGTGCCTACATCATTTTATAATACCTATATTCGTACTATGAGTGGGATTTATCTAGAAATTATTAGAAATGTATCGTTTTTTCTTTTCTATATTTGGCCTTTGTTCGTATTCTAAGTATAAAAACGTTAAAACTTTCAGTAAAGAGATCAATGCAAGTTACCGCGATGACAACAAATTTATTTTTTTTTATTCATAAATACTTCCATAATATACATTAAATAGTTAACTAAGTGACTAGGATATATAACAAAATTAGTATTATTAAAGTAGAGCTCGCCACTCAACAAGCAATAGAGTGTATTGAGAGTATTAGAATAAAAACAGCGATACGCTTTTAGATCTTAATTTATTCCTTAAAAACTACGTTCGTTTCACTTACTAGACTACCCCAAGTGTGAAATACTTGATACCAATAATTTAACTCCTTTTATACTACACAAAATTAGTCATATCAGCAACTATATTTAGCAAGTACAGCAATTGGCTAAAATAATTCATAAATCAAATGAGTGACTATTATCATTTAACACTATAAATAAAATAAATGATTTTAAATGAAATATAATAAATTAGAAATAATTTAATATTACAAAATAATAACGTAAAACTCATTAATGCTAAGACTAGGTTATCTCTGACTTTGCTCTGGCTGGATACAGCTTAAAACCTAAAGTATATATAAAGTTTTATCTAAAGCAATCCATAATTAATATAATAAGGAGTATTGTCTGTTCACAAAATTTAAAGAGATATTATTTTATTGACAATATATTATTGAAGAATACTTTCCCGATGGAGACAGTTGCACTACATATGTATTTTGCCTTTTTCGCCGTTCTCTTGTAAACTTGCAATATAATGATACTCCACGGGGATTTCCTATACACCACAATGTGGTCCTTCTCGACTTGAATTGTAAGAGCTCTAGAAATAGACATTGCAAGCTACCTTATAAATATTGCTTGCATTGCTCTCGCTCTTCCTTCATATTATTTTGTTTGAAATATTGACACTTATATTTGCACTCGCAAATGTCAAATAAACATTAACTTACTTTAAATAATTAAACATGCGTTGATTTAACATCAGTTAAACATCAATGAGATCTAGGACGAACTGAAAGGCTTATTAATAAAATGAATTTAATAAAATCAATAGTGACTTGTAAAATTACAACATTACTTCATTTTTATAATAAATTTTTATGACCTCGACTTCCTTGGTTATAGAAAGACTAATTTTAAATGTTTAATAATCGCTAAAAATAAATATCTTATTACGATTTCTTATATCATGCTTAGAAGTACACCAAAACCATATACGAAAATCCTAATATCTTAATGGTAGTTTTCATACAATTTCTTCGTGGTTAATGAAATTCGTTATCTCGTTTAATACGCCCTCTACGCTATAACAAACAACAGTGAATTAGGTGGCATGTAATTACTTAGTGTATTTGTGGCTAGATACCCATTTGAAGTTGGTCGGAAATTCTTAAATGAAGCTGCGTCAAACACAAATAATTAATATTTAATGTTAGGTAAATTAAAAAATTAAAAATGTGTTTATTATATTTGTATTATTACCTCTAGCATCACGCTTTTATCCCGCATAGCAGGGTAGACAGGGAGTACCAAGTGTCAACACACTCTCTATACAGCTTTCCACCGAATTCGAGACAATGCGTTGAATGACGGAAATTCACGCGGCGCTTTGCATTACCAAAGCGAGGAAATGGAATGAAATATAATAATTCCCCCGAATTGAACCTAAAACCAATCGCGTATACGTTCATACGCTGTCCGATTCCAGATCCAGGTGTAGAAGTGCCATATTTTTAAACAGACATTATCATATTTAGACATGTACGCAATATTTTTATATAATACGTGTTTTATAATTACATCTTTTTTTAGCTTCACGCTTTTTATCCCGAATAGCAGAGTAGACAGAATTTACCTAGTCTCGAGACACTCCGTACTTCACTTTCCACCGAATTCAAGACATTGCGTGTTGAGTGGTGGAACTCAACGCCAAACTTTGTCTTATCAGAGCGAAAAAGAGAAAATAATTTTAAATTATATATAATCACTCCCTCGAGTGGAGATCGAACCCACAGCCGGTCCTGTTTACAGTCAGACGCTGTCACACTGCGCCACGACAGACCTCATAATTACATCACAAAACTTTACAATTTATAAATAAAGTTTAAATTTTAAGAATAACATGTAGGCAGCTCGCAATCTCTTAAATAGAAATTATATTATTCAAACTTGATTCTCGAGTTCAACGAATGAGTTAAATTCAGTTCAGTTTTCGCTGTGAAGGGGCGAGGTAGAATGCAATTTCCTTTTGCTGCTGGGTAGTGTCCCGTAAAATACGGATGTACCAATGTAAAGAATCCTAATGGCACATTAGGCCACACAGTGTATAGGAAGCCTACCCATACCAACAGGTATCTCAATGGCGAATCCCACCATCACCCTACACAGTTATCTACCGTTGGCAAATCTTTATTTCAGAGAGCTTACCATCTTTGCGACGCTGAACACCTAGGGGACGAGTTCCGATAGGTGAAGGGTGCCCTTCATCAGAACAAGCTGCCAGTTCCCGGCCAGCGTTGTATGAAGACCAACAAGCCACCCCACAGTGGAGAGACAGCCTGCACTTCTACCGTTTGTGAAAGGAGTTACAGACAGGATTGGCAACATCTTAAGAAGAGCTTCTATTAAAACCATATTCAAGCCTAATAAAAAAGTGAGCCAATGCTTGAGACCCGTGAAATGTAATATTCCTTTGCAGTGTGCAGGTGTGTATAAACTAGACTGTGACTGTGGCTTGTCATACATTGGCCAAACAAAGAGGAGCATCGGGGTTAGGGTGAAAGAACACATATCCGATGTCAAGAATGGGCGTGTATTGCAGTCAGTTGTAGTGGTTGGACTTATTCATTGTATGTGTGTGAACATACAATGAATAAGTCCAACCACTACATCAGGTTTGATAAGCCACATATCCTCGCTAGGGAAAGTAGATATGTTCCTAGAATGATCCGCGAGGCTATTGAAATTCAAAAACATCCAAATTTCAATAGAGAAGATGGTTGGAAACTCTCTACCACCTGGGACCCACTTATTAAAAATTTAAAGTCCCAAATCCACCACACCAGAGACAAAGATACAGTGAGCTCATTCTGCAAGAATCCAGGGCAGTACGCGAGGCAATTAAGAAATCGATGGCGGTAGTTTGATATAATTAATTTTTTGTATCAACTGACAGACGAATGCCACCTCGGTCTACCTGTGACCACGGACCAAAATATACGCGATTAATCCGGTTAAATAGTTTCATTTAAAATGTACCAATAATTGGGTGGTAGGAGGTTAGCCCTCCGACTGGCTCACGACCACTACCGTGACAAAAACAATTCGTCAAATATCTGATGTCATGTAAGCCAGCTTTTCCTATTCCCACCCATCCTTTTCCTCAGAGTGTAGTGGTTCCAACAGTTCTGGCTGCCGAGGCCTTTATCTCTTTTCACTTCCATCCCAAGGTCGGCAACGCATCCACAACTCTAATGTGGATGTACAAGGGCGAAGGTGACCCTTCTACTCGTTTGCCTCCTTTTTCTATAAAAAAAGGTTAGTTCTTCGATTATAGTGCATAAGAATAAAAATTGATAAGAATGAGTTAATTAGCACAAAAAATAACAATCCATGATAAGATCTTTGATTTTCGCGATTTTTATACATTTTAAATGAAACTATTTAACCGGATTAATCTCGTATATTTTGGTATTCGAAAATACATTTTTGAACAATTTTGGAAAATTTTGGATTAATATACGCGATTAATCCGGTTAAATAGTTTCATTTAAAACAATCCATGATTTAACATCAAAATTTTGAACTGTCGCCCCAAGCAACAGACCAAGCGAAGAAAAAAATATATAATTATTTTAAATGACCATTTTCTCTTGTTTTTGGTTAATTCGAAAAACTATATTTCTTCAAATAGAAAAAACGATTTAATTACGTAACAATAATAATAGTAACGAATCATTTTCATATTTATTCAGCTTATCATAATTGTTTTATATTATATTTACTTCTGTATACATATATATATATATATATATATATATATATATATATATATATATATATATATATATATATATATATATATATATATATATATGTATATATATATATATATATAACAGTTTTTGCGTAATTCTCTAAATAAATTTAATTTCAAATGTTACATTTTTTAAAGTACACTATTGCCCTATACACGTACTTAGGTACTTAAGTGAAATCTTTATATAATCTTATAATTTGGTGGTCTCATAACGTGGTTAGCATCACGTATTGTATTACCGCTTAGTAAGGAAACAATGACGTTCCACTATGACTTGTGAGTCATATAATGTTAAAAATAAACTATTCATTTAATTTAGAAATTTGCTTTTTATTATTTAATACAACTTAACCCAGAAATCATTGATGTTGTTTTAGGCTGGCCTTTAGCTTTGTTTTATAAATTTTAATAATTATTATTTTGATAATAATTTAATTTATAAAAAAATATGTACTTATAATATTATAATAATAATAAATATTATATAACAATATTGAAAATAATAATAAACATTGGCCCCAATGGTGAATCGAACCTAAACCCATCGTGTGCATTCAGGTCTTATATGTATCACGATAATGTTAGTAACTAACTCTATAAGAAATAAATTGTTATCTTATAATATTTAAGGTTTCTTCTTACTACATAATGTACTTTATGTAGTATAAGACCACGTTGCCGCGTAAAATAGGCGTAACCTTGGAAACGTGCTTGTTTTTTACACAAAATTTTATACATATATAAAGGCCTAGTTGTATGTATAATATGGATTTTACTAATTTATGAAACGTATTTATATTGTATAGTTAGTTATAAAAGAATATTGGAGTTCCGCATTTCTTTTCTATACAAATAATATGCCAAATTCCATACCCGCTCCATTGTCGGTTTGGTTTTATTTAGCTTCACGCTTTTATCCAACATAACAGGGTAGACGGAAAATA
Source organism: Dryadula phaetusa (assembly GCA_032432895.1). Classification (NCBI taxonomy): domain Eukaryota; kingdom Metazoa; phylum Arthropoda; class Insecta; order Lepidoptera; family Nymphalidae; genus Dryadula; species Dryadula phaetusa. The sequence continues at coordinate 12,382,660 of JAOYRS010000001.1, forward strand.
CTTAGTGTCAAGACACTCCGTACTTCGCTTGATTGGTTTTTATTGATTTAATTTTTTTTAATCTACATATCAAATATTACTAGGAGCACCATCGACTCGTATAATTCACGTTGCATTAGTAACGGGTATGTTACTGAAAAAAGTGTATATAAAGGTCATTCTTCTTTGTTTAATATTTTACTCTATTATAATATTTTCATAACAATCTAATGGATTTTTATAAAAATATTATCCTTCTCGTTACACGTTATAGTTAATTCGGGTAAAACGGGTCAAAACTTTTTTTGCCAAATATATCTACTCCTTACAATTATATATAACGCAACGCAAATCATAACAATTATAAAACAATTGTTTGCATATTGTATGAAAAAAAGATATTAAAATTTATTTAAGAAAAACTTAAACTTGATTAGACTAAGATAGAAAATAAATCTAGTACTTCTATAACAATATGAATAACTCCAGTATATAAACTCCAGTATACTGGTATAAAGTTAACCGATATACATATTTTAATCACGTATTGCGCCATTATTATAATGAAATAATTTACGTAAATGACTGTCTGGTGTAGTCGCAATTAATTAGCGTTAAGACTATCCGATACGAGTATAAACCATATGATGCAATTGAATGTTTATATTTTTTTAAAAAGTAGTATATATATATATATATATATATATATATATATATATATATATATATATATATATATATAACTGTACGCATTTAAGCTTACCTAAGCACTGAATAAGTGTTAATTTTAATTTCCATTACTGCATATCTTACAACTATCTTGGCCGTCGTGACGGTGTAAGACGTCGTCTGATAGACATGATTGGTTATGGGTCTGATTCCAACTAGGGGAAAAATTATATTAAAAAATATTGACATATTTCCGTTCTGGTAAGACACAGCACGGCGTTAAATTGTAAATCGACACATAATGTCACAATTTTAAATGAACACCAGTCAATGAAGTGTCTTGACATTAGGTTGTCTATGACTACCCTGCTATTCAATTAACTTCAATTAAGTTCACATTTAAATTGTAGTGTAATCCTAAGTAGAAATGGCCGTCGACTACAACATAACCATCAGAATAGAAATTAATATCTATCTCGATCGTACTAGCCCAATTACATAACATAGTTATTATCAACAAGTGTAATGCTAGACGTTGGAATGTTAACTGCCATATAATGCATTTAATAAATATATCTAAAAAATTTCTCCTAATGTTATGTGGCACGGCATTTTTAAATATATTAACATTTATTTATGTAATTTTATGTAGGTGTATGTAATAATCTGACATGTATTATTTGTGTTGTATAGTATATGTAATATATCTATTATGTATTATACATACACCCCTCAAACTATTTCCTTCCTTTTACTTTATTTCCTTCCTTTTACTTCTATTCTATTAAGGTTGCCTGGAAAAGATCGCTGTTTTAACGATGCAGTCATATTATAGCTTGATTGTCTTTTTTTTATTTATTATTATTTGTGGGTGTACAATAAACAATATCATTATTGTATATATAACACGTCCACATATTTTCATTATAATAATTATTTTGTACATATATTAATTTTTTTTTCTCTTTTAATAAAATTCCTAGCGCCGTTAAGATAATTAAGGTTTAATCCAAGTCTTACTCAACACCAACCAAACTCTTTTCATTTTATTTATAATGTTATTCGATCCGGGTGCCATTCGTTTTCGTCTCGCTAACTGATGCCACCCAACCGATACCGCCGCGCGCCGCACTGGTCGCCAATAAACAACTTTAATTATTTATTTATTCAGTACCTTTTACTTATTAAAAATAATCTTTTACATGTTTCAAGTTACGTCATCTGACGCCACAATTCTTATTTAATGGAGTCGTTGGTAGTTAAAAATGTATTATTATAGTTTTCCATTTTGGAGGTCACCGTGGTGAATCGGCTTTATATGTTAATTTAGGCGGAGCCAGATGCAAAACAGAGTGTCTTGACACTATGTTTTGTTTGACTATTTTACGTTTTTTTGAATGTTTTTACTTTAATGTGGATAAGTATAAAAATATTTTTGGTATTTTTCGAATATTACATACGAATAAAAAAATTAAAGTGTGCCTAATTATGTTTATTTTTATTCATATTATGAAGAATGTATGAAGGCATATGTTAAAAACACGCTACCTAGAGTGTAATTTTTATTTTATGAATTTCAAGTATTTCTAATACACTATTATGAAAAAAATATAGCCTTTTTGTCTGCATATAAACCTAAACTATACCAAATTTCATGCTCCTTGGTTCATATAATTAATATTAATAGTTAGCCTTTCTCTTAATAATGTAATTATATTTCTAGCTTTTATCCCCCATAACAGTTCAGGCAAAGAACAAAGACACTCCTATGCTCAGCTTTCCAAAGAATTCGAAACATTGCGTGGTGAAACTCAACGCCGCTCCTTGTCTTACTATAGAGGTTAGATGAAAATAATTTAAATATAATCATTCCCCCTATTAGGAACCACACCCATAATCTATCGCGTTTCCAGTCAGACGACCGGCCGATTTATTCAAAGATACATCCTGACCTACAAAAGTATGTGGGGATGTATCTAATTATTTAGCTTCTCTTTTACACAAAAACTACTGCCCCGATTTGAGTGAAACTCTTCAGAAATATAGATTATACATCCTAATAAATTGATTAAAATTTATAATTATTTATCATAATTTGGTAACAATATAGCGATAAATATGAAAAACCAAGCTTTTCTTTAGTAAAGAGCCACGCGAATCAGAGCTTTCAAAGGAATCAAGGGTATTATACTCGTAATACGTAGTCTGATTCTAACCTAATTGGTTCAACACCTAGTAAATTTATAATAGATTATTAGAGGAATATTAAATTCCCAGTTTCCATATAGACTTGGAGAGAGATATTCAATAAGCTTATGAGATCAGCATTATAAGGCTTAAACCTGCAGGTTTGATCATCTTGCAATATGAGTTAGCACTAACTTAAGTCATATTATGTATTAGAAGCCTTAGTTATCTTATTATGTAAAAAAATGATTTATTTCAATTAAAAAAAGATATTCGAAGCGTAGTTAAGACACGTCTGAATATATAATTAAACAGGAATGGCATTGAGTATCTTGAAAAAAAAAGTTTTGTTTTTCTTGCTCTAGTAAAATAAAACGCGGCGTTGGGTTCCGCTACTCCACGTGTAATCTCTCTAAAACACACAGTAAGTCATGTATACTACATGATTAAGAACTAGTAAAGCATAAAAATATATTGATGTAGAAGCAAGCGTAAATTTCTATTGAGGATTCATATCCTTTACGTTACGTAGCAGTAGCAGGCACATGGCGCAAGCACTGACCGCTATACAAACATACGTGACAATATTACGATGATATTACAAGGTCAAAACATTGTAAACGTGATTACAATCGAAATAAATTATATAACGCAGAGAATTGTGTCACTAAAATTTTGGTACACGTATATATGTGAGTTCAAATGAAATATTTCTCATTATTCGCGTTTTTAACCGATTTCAAAAAAAAGGGATTATCAGTTTAATATGTATATATGTATGTATAATTTAAATTGAATAATATTTAATTCTGATGATTGATTTCGGCTTGCAAGCACGTGTTTTAAATTTGGTTTGTTTGTCGACGAATTTAAAGCTAAAAGTTTTATCGAGATGATTTTTTAGAAGTTATACTAAAATCGATTCAGTAGTTTCAGACATATAAATAAATTACTCTAATTAAAAAATATTTAAGTAGGTAGTTGTGTAATAATAAGGAAGTTAGCTATTTTTATACATTCAATTATATTAAGATTCTGACATCATTTTTAAAAAATTGTAATGATAACAACTGTATATTTTTTAATATTTACTGTTTTTAGTAAATACTTTATTATAATTATCGCAGCTTATCAGTAACAACTTGGGTAAAGAAAGCACGGTTTTATAGTTGACATATTCAACGTTGATATTAAAAACACCAATAGGCAACATGAATTCCAGAAGTTCAAGAAAATTTTAGTTAAGGAAGGTTAAATGTTACAACTTTAGAGAAATTGTAAAGAAAGCAATAAATATAACAAATTTATTTTGACATACAATTTGACAGATACGAACAATACGTCAACAGAGTGAAAGTTTGAAAGGACTTATTTAGGCTATGACTATAGTCACTTTAGACTACATATAAATATGATTCAATAATTATGATTGATGTATTGTTTTTATATATATATAAAAACGATACATCATATATATATATATATATATATATATATATATATATATATATATATATATATATATATATATAGCTTGATATAATAATAAAAAACATCATGTGGCCGATTGTGGCGCAGTGTGACAGCGTCTGACTGTTTACGCGACCGGTTGTGGGTTCGATCACTCGGAGGAGTGATTATATTTAAAATTATTTTCACTTCCTCGCTCTGGTAAGACAAGGTGCGGCGTTGAGTTTCACTACTCAACACGCAATGTCTCGAATATAGTGGAAAGCGAAGTACGGAGTATCTTGACACTAGGTAATTTCTGTCTACCCTGCTAAGATAAAGAGTGTGATAAAGACATCAAAAATAAATGATAACAAAAATCTTTGATTTACAAAAATTTTGTCCGAATAAACTTATCCAATCCTAATCATAATAATATTTTCAATATAAACAAATACCAATATCTTCAGTATGTATGTAAGTAATACAGGTTGATCAATAATAATTTGAATAATTCGCAAACACATTTAACTGCAAAACGTATGTCTTTCAACTGCCAAGGATCTTTAGCAATACGGCCGGTGACATCACTTACCTCATAACTGTAATAAAAGAGAATAACGAATCCGTTTCGTTGTTACGTAATAGCCGGTATCACGTTTAGGAGAACGCACACAATCCAGATTATATATGGCGTATATCTTATAAGGTGTGATATGAGGAAGCAGACGGTATTATAGGGCTGCCACGCATACCAATTTCCTATAATATATTAATATGTAAAGCAAAAACTTTAAATTCTTTTTTTTTAGCCACCTCTATTTTTAGAAAATAATGCAAGGACTTTGTAATGTTAATATTTGTTTAAAGTAATACAGAAACAAGACATTGAATTAATAAAATAAATGTAACACAGTCTACTACGTAATTGCCATCCACGTTCGATTAAAGTGTATGTCACACGTTGCCAAAGAAGTAAAAAAAAGTAAACACTCATAACTCTTATAGAGATGTATGTCCATTTCATCTTCATTCATCCTTTTCCTTTGGAGACAGAGATATTGAGATCTTATATGTCATTCCCGATATACTTTTTCACGTATACTGTGTCCCGATAAACTTTGTCTACTCATACCATCTGGACCAGCTTCTTTAACGATGTCATGAACGTATTATGGCCCAAAAAGGCCTAAAATGTATTATGAAATACTATCAATTTTATATTAATTGATAATTCGAAAGCCTTTACATAAAAAAAATGCTTTAAAATGCAAAAAAATTAAAATTGACAAAAAAATTACTTTCTTAAATAATCCAGATAAATTAGGATTTTGTGGCTGTGGCTTTGTCACCAATTATATATTTAGTGATCTGTTTCATAACGTATAGTCCACTTGCTATACTACTGTTTAAATATAAATAGTGTTTGAATATAAATAGCGTAATGCGGTCTTTTATTGCAATGTGATATACAAATGTTGCCATTTCTATTGTTATCATATTATTGCTTTGTATTATTTTTATATTGTCTATAGCTATATTGTATTTGATGAGGCAAAAGAAATAATATTTAAGACCTCTGCAACTTTATATGTTATAAAATGTTTCTAAGTAAATCCACCCTAAAATCAGAATCCATAACCAACGTGCTGGTCACTCACTCCGGACTAAACCATAATAGAGTCACAAAATAAATAATAAATAATATTTATCTTACAATTAAATTCACATAACATTGATAATTCTAAAACATTTTATATTTAATAAAATCTTTGATATTCGCTATATTTACACATTTACTCCGCGGACAAAGGTAGACCACGGACTGTAGTGTTCAAAATGTCAGCTTTCCAAAAATGTCTTTTCGAATACCAAAACATACGCGATTAATCCGTTTAAAATAGTTTCATTTAAAATTTTACATGTAACCTGATAACCCTAAGCCTGCAGTCACAAAGTGGACGGGTCGCGGAAATGGGACCTAAGAACAAGTCGTATTACTTTCTCGAACCGCGTCCTACACCCACTTGAGTAGAGATGAAGCTGACGAGATAAGCCTTCGGGTATTGAAACTTAAAAATAGTTGATAACATACATACTCTATGTATGTGTTTTTTGCTTAGCTCCACGCTTTTATCCAGCATAGCAGAGTAGACAGAAAGAACCTAGCCTACCTGTCGAGACACTCCATACTTCGCTTTACGCCGAATTCAAGACGCTGCGTGTTGAGTGGTGGAGCTCAACACCGCACTTTGTCTTATTAAGGCGAAATAATTTAAATATAATGACTCCACCTAGTGGGAATCGAATTTACAATCGATAGCATTTATCGATTGATCGCGATCGGCCTTTACTATGTATTTTGTCACCTCATTTAAAGTTTTGCAGTTTTTATGAGACTTAAATGTAAAAAAAATAATGAAACGCAGTGGGAAAGCGTCTAACTCTAAACCCAATTGCATGTTTGGTTCAACACCCACCAGGGGATTAAATTTAAAGATTATTTTTATTTCTCCACTCTAGTAAGACAAAACGCAGCGTTGAGATTTCAACCTAGTATCAAAAAAATGTCTTGCGTTGTTTTTTCACTATTTATTAAGCAGGATGAAGCGTGAAGCTGCACAGAAAACAATAAGTATTTCCATTCATTTATGTTTTTAAAAAATGTTATAAAATATATCATTTTCACTACCTAACAGTTCTTTTAAAATTATCTAGTTAACTTATTTTTTAACCTTATTATATTTTAAATAATTATAAAAAGGGACTAACGACAAATACCGAACATTACGCGTACGTGGACATCTTGCTGAAAGACATCATACACCACATAAAAGCACTCGAAGAGAACGGGAAGCTTCGTATAGCCTGCAATTAAGACAGAGTGCCATAGACACTGAGTGTCACTTACTCGGAGCTCAGGTTAAATGCAAAGGTTACCCGAGATTATTTTGTAAATAACGGAGTCGAAATTATAAAATAAATAAATTCTAATGTATTTCGCGATTCAATATCCGCTTGGAGTAACGATTATATTAAAATATTTTATTTATATTATATTTATTGTCATTTCCCCGCTCAGATAAGTGGTAAGACAAAACGCGGCGTTGAGTTTCACCACTCAACAGGCGATGTATTGATTACGAGCGAAGAGTGCAGATTTTCCATACCTTGCCAGGCGGGTGAAAGCGTAAAAACTGAAACAAATAAGGTATACAGAATCAGAATAGAACTTACAGTCCGTAAATAGAGAAAGAAATCTTTTTTTATTAAAATTAAAGAAGAAAGAGAAAGAAAAAACAATATATAAAATAATATACACACTCACATTCTCCTTATACGTCCGTTTGTATATTACAAGTGAAATCAAAAAAAAAACAAGATTATTTTTGACATTTATATGATAAAATATTAAAATAATAAATATTATTACACCTTTTCCATCTTATAGTTACGAGTTACTTTGTTCCAAATAAATACCACCTATAGAGGTTGGTATATATGAAATTGTTATTTATTATTGTATTAAACTTTCATCGCACTTACGTGCGTTTAATAAAAAATATACATTACGTTTTATAGGCCCTGTTCAAAAGCCACTGTGTGTTCGACAGCTTCAGTTATATAAGTAGGTAGCGAAACAAAGCGACGCGTTATTCACATCCGTTATGCACACTGCATTACCTATCTGCTATCAGATACGAAGATTTCTGTGAAAGTACCAATAATATTTATCTGTCTGTATCTGATTTTATATTTAATTGTAAAATTCCCATTGAGGTGAATGTTTTTGCCTGAAATGTATATATATATATATATATATATATATATACATTTCAGGCAAAAACATTCACCTCAATGGGAATTTTACAATTAAATATAAAATCAGATACAGACAGATAAATATTATATATATATATATATATATATATATATATATATATATATATATATATATATATATATATATATATGAACTCAATGACCAAAGTACGTAACTATACAAAGGCAAAGCCAAATATTATTTTAAAAAATAAGTAACATACTTCATATTTTGAAAGTCAAAAATTATACAGTCGGAGGTAAAGTTAACGCCTCAGACCTGGGTAGAAGCGACGCAAGAACCCATCCACACTTAGGATTTACAGATTTCAAATTTTTTATTCATAACGAAGTCCCTCAAAACGGACTAGAGCGAGCATCGTTTCCAAGTTGTGTTATCATTTATGAAATCATAAATTTTACACAATATTTTAAATGTGTGTATAACTATATCTTAATTAGTTTCAATTTTAGCTTGAATTGAAAATCTTATTAAAAAAAACATAGATTACATTTTGAAAGTGAATTTGGAAATGATGAATAGTCTAATGCACCTTGGCGGAATGACTCGGAGGATTAACTATATTTAATTTTTTTTTATTTTCCCACTAATATAAGACAGTGCAGCATTGAGCTCCGGAGCCGGAACTGCAATATTCGATAGAGCAACATTTGATAGAGCAATATTCGATATTCTTCAGAAAACAGAGTGAAGTTTAAGGTTTCCTCTGCTTGTTCTTTCTAACCGAACAATAACGTATGCCGAAGTAAAAAGTAACATTATCTAACACCAAGTACCTATATCACGCCTTTATGTGCAAGCTAAACAGAAAGTACCTAGTGTCAAGATGCTCTGTAATCACCGAATTCCGCCGAATTTGAGATATTTCGTGTTGAGTGGCGTAACTCAACGCCACCGCTTTGTCTTACCAAGTGAGGAAATGAAAATAATTTAATTATAATTATTCTACCGAGCCATACGATATAAGACTAAGCTAAATAAGATTTAAAATATAATATGAAACTAAGAGACACCAGGACAAATAACTAGTATATTTTAAGCAAGTACAAGTTTGATTGTGTTTTAGAATGCTACTGTAAATATCTGACCGGATATTCGATATCCAAGAACGCAGAGCGATGTTTCTCTTGAGTTGCAGGTATTCGTGAAAATGTTGAGTTTACTACATCAATTCTACACAATTCATTCATTGTTAGGATATTTTCCTTGTTATTATATTTTGTATTTTTACTGTATTCTTGTATTATAAATATTAATGTATTCTAAAAATATATTGTAAAGGGTGCTTATATATATTTTAAAAAATATGTATTTAATATTTTAAAATAACTGCTCGCTTCACAGCTTCACGCGTTACCCTTTATAGTGGGGTAGTCAGAGACAACCTAGTGTCAAGACATTCCGTTGACTGGTTTTTGCCTGACATTGTGACATTGCTTGTTGAGTGGCAACTTCAACGCCGGGCTTTGTCTTATCAGTATAAAGAAATAAAACAAAAAAATAAATATAAACATTCCCCGAATGGGAATTGAAGTCACAACCAATCACGACTACAATCATTGAATTATCATCCGAGCTGAATATGTGAATTTCACGAAAATACACGGAAAAAAGCGATTAAAAAGACGAAACAAGATTTACTAGATCTTTATATATAATATATATATATATATATATATATATATATATATATATATATATATATATATATATATATATAGTGAATTAATAATATTATAGTGAATTTATGACCATGATGTCGATTAAAGTAATTCGTGTTATTAATATTAATTTACTTTTTTTTTTGTTATTTCAAAACGTACGGGCAATAATAATTAACGACATTTCTACTCTATTCTAATATAAAATGTAAGTAGGTCCGGCCTAAATGGACTCCCACTAAATAGACCCGTTGTGGCGCAGGAGGAGAGTCTGACTCTAAATATGATAGGTTACGGATTCCATTTCCACTTGGTGGAGTGATTATATTTAAATTACCTCCATTTTCTCGCTCTGGTAAGATAATGCACGGCGTTGAGCTTCGCCACTCAACACAATGTCTCAAATCCGGGGAAAAACGGAGTACGCAGTGTACTTCATGTCTACCAGTGTACTTCGTATGCTATACGAGGTAAAAGTATAACCAAAAAGAAATTTAAAAAGGCGCCAGAGAAAGTACACAACGGTCTATTATTAAATCCAACTACTTAAAATAACTAAGAATTACTTTTTTTTTATTTTCAGTTCCTCATTTGGTGATACAAAGTGCAGCGTTTAGTTCCACTCAACACGCAATGTCTTGAATTCAGTGGAAAGCGAAGTACGGAGTGTCTTGACACTAGGTACTTTCTGTCTGCAGCTAGCTATAAAAAATAAATGTGATAATTAAATATACAATTACTGAAAGTGTATAAAAAATATTTCTGCTAGATATTCACTTTGACTTACAAATCGGGGACCGTCGATGTTTAATCCATATTTAAATGTAGTACTACATTTGAAAGAATTTGTTCCAGATCTCCTATTAACGTTATGTCTCAATTTATATAAACCGTTCTAAATATAAACGTATACGTCACTATACGTGAAACGTGAAATTTCGCTACGTATTTCATTTATTTAATTAGTAATTTTCAATACATCTTAATCACGTTATGTCTCACACGTACACAGCACGCTCAATCAATTTTCACGCATTATTTTATAACATAATAAATATTTAATAGTAGAATATATAACCATATAAATATTCGTATGAGATACTACCAATATTACACGAATCATGTCGAACTACTTTTGGATTTACATAATTCAAATTCTATTTTATAAATAAGCATTTTCACGCTACATCCCGCTTAGTTAGAGACAACCTAGAGTCGTGAGACTGTTGACTGTCTTCTACCCGAAATCGAGACATTACGTGTTGAGTGGCAAATTCAACGCCACGAATACATACTTATCAACTAGAAAATCAAATTTCATAAATAAAGGCTTATCAATATTGGCTTTATTCAATTCTAATGTTTGAAAGTCAGTTTTATGCATTGGCTGCCTGAGGAACTGTACGTACATATAGTATCACGAAGCGAAGTACGGAGTGTCTTGACACTGGGTACTTCTGTCTACTCTGCTATGCTGGATATAAATGTGAAGCAAAAATAAACAATATAGTATTTACTCATAATAAGTAGGTCTATTATTTGTCCACATGAGGTATTTCACTTTTCGAGATTTATTTAACTTTCCGAGTCATTCTAGATAATTTAAAAAAAAAAATGTTGATTTTCAGGCCAATAAAAATTCTAAAAACCATAGCTTTAGTTCATCTACTATTTTTAAATCGCACTAACTGATACAGTTTCAGTTCTGTTTTATTATAGTATTGATAGTACTTATGACTTAGTTGGCGGAATTGAAAGCCACTTATATTCTTGATATTGAACTTGGCTCTTATTTTCACATTATATGTTTAGCCGGTATATAGTTCACATAGCCTCGTAATTTTAACTAAATTGGGTGCTTTCAGAGGTTACTTTATTGTGTATATTAAAGTATATGGAGCTTCAGGATAGTTTTAGTGTAAAGAAATAAAACTTTATGATTTCCATTTAGGATCTTTGTTAGGGTCCGGTCTTAATTACTTGTAAAAAGTAATTAGATTTCTGATTATAAACATTAATCATTTGTTTAAAATTAAATTTTGTGGCATAAAGGAAACAATAGAAAAATCAGAAAAGTATAGTGTAAAAATATTTCGTGTTTAACTTTGTCCCCAAAGTCTAGACATTGGTTATTAAATCGTGGAACTCAACGCCGCTCTTTATTCCCTCTAATGTATATCGAGCCATCAGCCAAAATCGATATCTGACTGCGTTAAGACAATATATTTATAATACAAAATTCATATCAATAAATATTAATATTTATTTTATTATAACTTATACTTTTTATGTTAAAATATAGCTGTTTAGATTTTCATAAACAAACATCTATAAAATGATTAAAGATTATATTTAGACCGTGGTGACGCAACGGTACAGCCTCTGACTGTTAATGCGATTAGTTGTAGATAGGTTCGATTTCCACTTGGAGCACTGATTATTTTTAAGATTTATTTTCATTCATTTCTCACAAAATGCGGCGTTTAGTGCGCTATTTAACACGCAATTCACGTAGTGTTTTGACACTAAGTTGTCTCTAACGACTATGCTAAGTGAGATAGTGCTGCTGCTAAGTAACACTACATGTTTCTTTTATGCAGAGCAAAACGTGTAATTTAATGTCATCACTTTATATCCTTAATATCTATTGAAACACGTAAGGGAGAATTTAAGCTATCATTTAGATATACTCGATCGTTCGAAATTGAACTTGCCTGCCTTTCACTTCAATGAAAACGGCGCACTACCTGCAAATACAATTGAAAAGGTTAATTGGAATAAATGTAGGATGAAATTGTCGGTTTTGCCTTTACTTTAGTATGTCTATACCAAAATTCTTTTGATTGCTCTTTTATATTATTTTTATTAAATATTTATTCTATTATGTGTTTTTTTTATAATATTGCACATTGATTACTTCACTAATTTTTGTTACCATATATTTGTAACAATGGTAAATATATGTATATATGGTTAGTGTATCCTGGCTTATCTTGAACACTATACGAGAAAGCAGGGAGAACTTTAGTTCTTTCAAATAGTCCCATAATGCATGATATTATTTTTATCATGGTTAGATACTAAATTTTTTTGTTTTATTATTTAAATTACTAGATTTTTAATCAAAAAAAATGTTAATATATACTATTTAATTAAAAAAGTAAGGCACCATAAACTATAAATGTCACAACTGTAGAAAAACTTAAGATCACATCAGTATATTCAAAGATGTACACGTACAAACAGACAAACAATCGAGATGAGGTATCAGGGTCGAATATGGCCAGTCTGCAAACATGGACGCACACACGCCAGTCGCTTGGAGACCGTTAAAATGTGAGGCCGCGTCGATGTTTTTAAAAATCATCGTAACTTTTTGTTTTTTTTTTAATTTTCATTTCTGTTGATTATTATTTTATTCCTTTATAGTTTTGATATGTTTTCTAAAGTAGGGATCAGTTTTTGCTTTATATCATAAATAAAACAAAAAGGGTTATGGAATATTCATATTATGTAAACATATATATATTGTCCATATGATAAGCCATATTTAACATATAAATTTCATATATGTATTTTTTGTTTTAGATAAAACGTGCTGTTAAGTCTTGGAATATGTGATGGACATGGACAATGGAAAATATGACTAAAGCTATATACATATATTAGAAATGGTAAAAGAATAGCAGCGTCTGTAAAATTGTATAACGTATCAAGACTAACTATGAAAAGTTATTTCCAAGAATAAGTATTGACTATATCTACTTTAGGCAGAAAATAATCTCTAAATGACCAGGAGCTATATGTATATATATATATATATATATATATATATATATATATATATATATATATATATATATAACTCGTGTTATCCATAGCTCCAACGTGGGTTATCCATTAATTCAACCCTACGGGTGCCGTGGTCCAAGTGATTGCTAAAGGAAGTATGAACATTGAAACATTTGTGGCTTTTTGAAAGCACTGGTTCTCGACTCGAACCCGCGCCTCCTTAAATCTGTCTGATATGTTGGTATACAAGGCCATATTAGGTTCCGTCACTTAGTCCCAGTCCGCTCGCCGACCGCAAACCGAGGAGGCGCCCTTGCGGTCGTCGACTTCCCAAGCAGTCACGTCAGTGCTTGCTATTTTCACAGGGTTAGAGCACCCTCTTTCTTCCCCCTTCCGGTGTCGCTGTAAAGACCAACAGCATGTACTCAAAAACAAGAGAAACCGTCACTTAGCACTCAATATCTCGCAGTCCCGTAATGAGTTGTTTCTGTCCATCATTTTACGTGAGATATGTGTAAAATAAACATTAAAAGTGTTATAGGCACAGTTTTCGAGAGCCGCGGGTTCGAATTCCGTTGCGTTCAAATTTTTATATGTTTTTTAAAAATGTTTTGTAATATTAAGTATGGGTTAACACAATTTAAAAGTAGTAAAATATGTAATTTCTATCAATTGCCAAAATTCTAAACCACCTATTTTCCTAAAATTAACTGTACCTCATATATTGATATGTGTTGCAAGGCCAATTCAGTTACAGTACTAAAACTACTTCTCGAGCTAAACCTTTCAATAGTCTTACCCAAGATTTAACAAAATCATTATTTGCGGACAATAACAATATGACAGGGCTATATAAAGTTTCTCTAAAAAAAAGAAAAGTTTATGTGCCATCCGAAACCGCATTAAAGAAAAATTCCAAACCACTATTATCAGCATCTAGTATTGAATGGTTTGCTTGAAAATCACATGTGATAAGAATAATGCTATAAAGAATAACTAGTCTCGGTATTGTTTTGTATGTGGAGAAGATAGGGCAAGTGTATTTGACACTTGGTTGGAGAGTTGGCCTGAGTGTCTTACATCCATGTGGAATGTATAGACTTGACTGCAGATGACAAAAATGCCTATATATGTCAATATGTTCTTAAGTTTAATATCTGATTCTAAAAATCGTTAAATATGTTCTTTAAATAGATCTCCTATGTTTATTAAAAGTTTGTTATGCCAATTTACCTCAAAGCTTTCATAGACAGGTGCTTCGTTATGCTATTGATAGTTTGTGAGTGGCATGATGTGTTTGATCTTTAATTACTGTTACTAATACCTTGTCCCCGTACTTAAAAGTTGATTTATACTTTTGTTGATTCTCTTGTAAAAATATTTACTACATTTATAAATATAAAATTATTAAATTTGTTTGTTAAATCGTTTTTTTTTAATTTATTATATATTCTTTATGGTATAAAAGTTTAAGATACTAGGCGTCAAACCTTAAGGGGGCCATACAACCGGGATACCTTATTTAACACAGCAGATTCATGCGATATATTTTTGAAATGTTTTAAACAAAATCATATTTAATTTTTAACAATACAAATCAAATCATTCTTTACACAAACAATAGAACTACGAATGCGTGAAATACTAACATAGTGTTCGTATTTCATTTTCGTACATGTTAAAGAGCCGGACAGCTGCTGCGGTCTGTACAACTGAATTGGACTTGCAACACATATCAATATACGAGGTACAGTTAATTTTAGGAAAATAAGTAGTTTAGAATTTAGGAAATTGATCGAAATTATATATTTTACTACTTTTAAATTGTGTTATTTCATATTTAAGATTACAAAACATTTTTAAAAAACGTATAAAAATTTAAACGTAGCGGAATTCGAACCCGTGGCTCTCGAAAACCGTCCCTATAACACTTTTTCTACACATATTTCGTGTAGGAGGTACAGAAACAACTCAGTACGAAACTGCGAGATATTGAGCGCTAAGTGACGATTTTTTTGTCTTTGAGTACATGCGGTTAACCCTGTTGTGCTTTACATCGACACCAGGAGGAGGAAGGAAGATATGCTATAATCCTGCTAAAATAGCAAGCACTGATGTGGCTGCTTGAGAAGTCGACGACCGCAAGGGCGCCTCCTGCGGGGCTCGAACCTCGGCTTGCGGTCGGCGAGCGGACTGGGACTAAGTGACGGAATCTAATGTTGCCTTGTATACCAACATATCAGACAGATTTCGAGAGGCGCGGGTTCAAGTCGAGTACCACTGCTTTCAAAAAATGTTGTACGTTTTTTAAAAAGAAACTAAGTTTAAATATAAAAATCGAACTACTATCGCCTGTTTACATGGATAGTTTCCCACCGTGCTACGACAAGCTCACCAATATAAAATGTATAGCGACGTTCTACAATTTATTAATTGACGTTACACGTACATGACGTTAAAATTTAAATGAAGTATTCGGCATTTATCTCATTAGATAAATGCCGAATATTACATTTAAATTTTAACGTCAGTTAGTATATATGTAACTTAACTTGTAACTTATTTTCGTTTGTTAAAGGAATATAAATGCCAAAGGTATTTCAAAGAAACGACGGAAAAAAATCTGCCTGGGTATTGATCAAACGTTTTTAATATCATAGATCTGTTTAAAAAATATATAATTTCAGAACTATACTGTTTTTTTTATTAACAAGACTACGGCCGACCGTAGTGCAGTGGATCTACATCTGACTGTAAACGCAATCGGTTGTGGGTTCGATTGTTATTATAATTAAAATTGTTTTCATTCCCTCGTTCTGTTAAGACAAAGCGCAACTACGTGTTGAATTCCGCCACTCAACACGTAGTGTCTCGAATTCGGCAGAAAGCGGAGTACGGGTTACTTGACACTAGGTACTTCCTGTCTATCCCACTATTTCTAGAAAAAGACTATATTTCAACCAATATTTAATAAAAGCGAAGTATTTAGGACTCAATCTAAATTGCCTAAACTAAACTAGTATATCCTTATAGGCACAGGACAAATCAATTTGGCTTACAACGAAGTCATTTGACCTAATATCTGAAACGTGTCGTCTGTAACATGTACAATATACGTGTATTTGAAACTAAAATTTTATGTAATATTTTTTAACCGACTACAGAAGATCATCAGTTCAATATGCGTGTATAAATCATTGTTAGAATTGATAAATATTTGAGTATCCAATTAGAATTCCAAGCACGTGTGCTTAATTTAAGTGTATGTTTGTATGTTTGTGCACGAATTTCTCGTAAATTATAATTCAAATCGAGATGATCCTTTTTAACTTTAATTAGGGTTACTTTAAACTTAGGGAACAGTGTAAGTTTCATTAAAATCGGCTCAGTACTTTCATAAAGACAATCTAGGTTAGTAATTTAGTTATTATGAAATCGATTTCATTTATAAAATAATATATTTATTAAGCACCATAGTACTTATAAAGCTTAATATAGAATTCTTATTAACATATTCTATAAGCCTATAAAATAAAGTACATACGATTAATTCTGTAAGAACATAAAATTATACAAGTTTTAATTTCACGACGAGCGGCCATACAATTTAAATAATTTCGCATTGTTAATTACTTAAAAATGTTTTATGCCTGCAGTAGCTAGCGATGTTCCATTACTCATTACGCTAAATTACTTTCTACTTTAAGTATGATTTAAATATGATTTTTTTTTACTTTTAGTCTTCTGGTCCAAAATTACCAACCCACTTATGTCAGTGAATATATCCGAAAACCGAATTATATATATATATATATATATATATATATATATACTAGTAAATACTCGCAACTTCCTTTACCTGGACTTTATATATTTAGTATTCGTCTACTATGCAAAAGACTTTGTCGTCTTGAGACAGTTGCTTTAAGAAAACAAAACAAACAATTTTGTTGCATAGAATACTATAATATAAGCAGTAAATGAAGTGTCATGACACGTGGTTTAAGAGAGAATCTGTGTATTTTTTTGTAAGTAATAATTTAAGTAAGAACAACCAGATTGAGGAAGTCCAACGGCTTTCGTAAATTCCTTAATTTTAAACTGTTATAATATGTGCCTTAATACAATTTAGATTTGCATTGCTGCCTGCGCTAGTATTGATGACACTCTGTCTGCATTGCTCTGTCTGCATGGATTGTCAACATAGCTGCATCTAAACAGTGCTCATACCTACTCTTTTATACGGCAGCAAAACGTTGAAATGTTGTGGAGGAACCGTGGGCATGAACAATATCAATAATTGTTGACGACGTCAAAAGAAGTATGCAGGGACTGTAGCGTATGGCGTTCTCTCTGACAGCCCCGCTAACCATAAAGCTTTAAGCTAAAAAAATAGACCTGGTTTTCTATTTCTTATTAAATCATATTGAGAAATTAAAATATTATTATTATTAAATATAAATATTACTACCCATAACATGAATTTCGTTCAATATCAGGTTTAATTTACAATTACATTAAGCCCGTTAAACCAATTTGGTTCAACGCGCCGACATGATATTAAGTTACGTGCCCATTATTGTTTTACAAAAAAAAAATGAAATAAAGTCAGTCTTTTTCTATATTTCTAATCTTTTTTGAGAGTTTAAAATCATGAGGCTATTAGTATGAGGTATGAAAATCAGATTAAGCATTGTCTAACACCGCCATAAACGCATTCATTCAATTAGTAAATAAGTATTTTGATATTTACCATTTTTAAAGTGTTATTCCCCGCTTAGGATTAGATAACATTTTTGAAAAAATGTATAAAAATTTGAAGGAAGGAGAATCGAACACGCGCCTCTTGGACATGAATACTATAAGAAATGTATAAGAATTTCGACACAGCTGGTAGTAGAACGCATGGCTAAGCGGTTAGAGTGCTTGGACGGTATCCCATTGACGCGGGTTCGAATCTCGCTGCGTTCAAATTCTTATATGTTTTTTTCAAAAATAATTTTTTAACCCTAAGTGTGGAATTACACTTTAAAAATAGTAAATATTAAAATAAAACTGCAATCTCTCTTGATAAACGACTATTTCTTAATAATTTTTAAGTAGTAGAAATTTTATAAAAATCTCTCTACAGGGTTGCTAACAACATAAATAAGTTGTAACAAACGTAAAAGAAATTCCACGCGCTAACCGCTAAGACTCGCGTTCTACTACCAGCTGGTAGTAGAACGCGTGGCTTAGCAGTTAGAGCACTTGGACAGTATCCAATTCGAATCCCGCTGTGGTCAAATTTTTATACGCTTTTTCAAAAAAAGTTGATTCGTTTCCAAAATATATTTTTTTTTCTTTAATTATACAAAAAACGTATCGTGATTATAAATTTTAATAAACATGTAATTGAAAATATTAAGACCATTAGGAACTGGGAAATTATTTAAGGGAAACTGGCAGAGTAACTGAATATATTAATACCTGTTAATTATAACCTAGCGTTGTGAACAATATAATGGCCGGGAAAGTTACTTCCGCTTCAACAAATTAATTTAGAGATACAACGTGTAACGGCACTCGTTTGTCACTTTATTTCGTAATTTTTATGTTATTTTATTTAGCTTCATACTTTTATTCAGCATAGCAGGGTAGACAGAAAGTACCTAATGACATGTCAACACACTGCGTGTTAAGTGGCGGAACTCAACGCCGCGCTATGTCTTACCGGAGCAAGGAAAAGAAATAATTTAAATGTAATCATGTCCCCGAGTGGGAATTGAAACCAAAACCGATCGTGTTAACAGTTAGACGTTGTCTTACTGCGCCACGACTAGCCTCAAAAAATATTTTTATATTCTTACTCAAATATCTATAAAGCGGAGAAGTGATTTTACATTAATGACGAAACTATTTCTAACTACGTTACAATACACAAAAAAAATTAGTTAATTTAAGAAAACTAAAATAAAAATGAAACCTACAATCTATACAAATAAATAAAATTGGAGTGTATGTTAGTATTATTAAAATAACTAAATATTAAAATAAATAAATAATTTTATATTATGCTGTAATGTACTGTACCGTATGTATACAAACGTACCAAAATAATATACAAACAACAACAAACCCTTTTTTTACAATTTTTGTCTGTTTTACTGTTTGTTCCGGTTAATATCAGAAACTGATCGACTCTCAGAAAGCTGTTGTAATAAAGAAATATTTAGACATTTTTTACTTTAGAATTAAAACAATAAATATCCAGAGGTGTAAATTCCAATTGATGAAGTCGCGAAGTTTATGTTAATATTTAACGATAATTCTTATCATATAAGCTTTTATAAAAAATCTTTCATCAATCCAAAGGCATTTCCTTTAGACAATGACTATTTTCATTAGAAGTCTAGACTGTTTCCCGTAGTTCAGGATGTTACGGGTTGATGAGTGAGGAGGTGGAAAATCTATAGAAATAATGAGGAAATCACTGACACAATTGTTCACAAAGGAAAAATACTTTTACTGTAATTTCTTTGAATATGTCAAAGAAATTACAGTATGTAATAAAATTTAATCTTAAATTACTTAAACCACCTATTTGCGATTAATCCATTTCAAATAGTTTCATTTGAAAGGTGTTTGAAAAATTTTAAATTTGTGAAAATCAAAGTTTTTATTAAAACATCTAATATTAAAGCTAAATGTTATTATATATTACACGTGTGTATAATATATAACAACATTTAGCTTTAATATTAGATGTTATATATAATACGTGTGTATAAAACAAATATACCGACGGAAAGACGAAGGTATGATGAACTGAGACCGGAGTATGGAATTTCCCAAAGAAACTGGCCGTTTCAAGTAACGCAGCCTTCTGATCCAATAGAATGCGATAGCCACTTAGGATTTTTGTGCAATTTTTTTTGCTATTAGATCCTGTCTGTTCTGTGCTTTTTTTATTTTTTTTATTTGTGTGAATACTTTATTGGCGTTTGTTTTTATGTTTAATTAAGATCTTTGTAGTTATATAACGTTGTTTAGTTTCCTGTTTAGTAAATAAAATATTATCGTTATCTTTTGATAATATTGCGTTGATTTGCAATATTTATTTTATATTTGAGTAAAAGAAATATTTTAATTCATCTTAGAAATGTCATCTGATGTGAAATATAAGGCTTTTCTAGAAGATTATGTTTTACCGCTTAGGTATGGCAAACCGCGTAGTTTACTTGCGACACTCAATATGCAATATCACGATTTTGTATGAAAAGCAGTGAACGGAGTGTCTTGACACTAGTTTTTATATGAATACCGTATCATGTGGTAAGTCCTCACTTTATTCCGATAAAGCTGTAATAAAATATTAAATATTTTATTGCATATAAAGCTAGCTAATACAATCAAGATACGAATTAAGGCCACGAAAATTTAACCGAGTGTAAATGTCAGTCTCATGAATCGAAATCACAAACAAAGTTTCTAGTATGTACCTACGTACAAGTTAAGCCTTTCTACAATCTAACGCTGAGCGTCGAGTCTCTCTAAAATTGATATATCATTCAACATCTAACTCGATATCCGGTTCTAGTAATTAACTTAAGTTTAACCTCGACTTATCTACAATCTAGTATGGATGGATGGATGGAAGTTAATATAAAATTGGGACATACAATATAGATTTATCAACATGAAAATAATAATGGCGTAAATTCATATCGCATATTATTTAGCTTTACATTTGGGTAAAATCTTGGGTATTATCTTTTTAAGAAGATCAACACAAATAATAGTAAAAGTAATATTAATAAATATATAGAATATGATAATAAATTAAACTTTTAAATTAATGTATTCCATATTAACAACAAATAAATACATTCACCAGTCATAAATTTTATAATTATTTTTATTATAAAAATATTTACGTACATATATGTTATTATTTAATATAGTAATAATTATTTAAAAATTTTGTTCCACTAGTCATATCTGTTGAAATGTGACATCGGTGCATGCATTATTAAAAAGTATTCCAATAGGTAACCAACCGAATATTCTTAGTAAACGCGTCCTCAAATAGGCACGAATAAAAAAGAAAAGTACGTTTATTACAATTATGGCAATTCAGACGCAGACTGAGCAAGGCAAAAGTGACAGATTATATAATTATGATTATATATTAGTATATTGTTAAATAATCGTATGTCAATATACCATTGCCTAACCTTGAAAATAAAGATTAATATCTTTTTATATTTGTTTTTTTTTATATTTTGTCTCCTAGCTGTTCGTATTCATGGTATTTTCAAGGAACCGATTTCTCGCAAATATGAAGCTTTGACAGTGCAAGCCTTCGTAAAACTTTAGACAGATATTTCCCAATAATATAACGATTTTAGTTAATAAAATCAAAAAAACAAAGAGAAAGTAATTTCAGGAGTTTCGTTACAATCCGCTATTCACGATTCAATTAACTTATCATTAAATACGCTTGATTAAATTCGACCAACTTGTGATTGGTCAGTTTTAAAAAATGTTTATATAAGCTTCCTGTTTTGACCGGTTATACGAGCGCAATAATGGGAGCATTCTGCCTGCCTCAAGTCGTGACAATTTCCACTACGGCGAGCATACTATCTACCTAAAAGTGCTTTTTTTATTTTTTAGTCTTAATTTGTTTTGTAGTTTTTTAATTTGTATTTTAGACCAAAATTCAGTCAATATTTTTGTATATATTATTAGGTGATTGATGCAAGAAATTCTATTCATGCTAAAATTTTAAATTTTTTTCTACAGTAAAAATCCAAATAAAAGAAGAAAATATAATTTTCGATAAACTTAAAAGTCTAGCGAATTTTAATTCAACATTACAATTAGAATTAAAACTTCTTTTTGAACGCCTAAATAGAAATTATAGTAAAGTTACAAATATCAACTTTTGCTAGAAATTTTAATATAATTCAATTTCGTGCAACATCAAATCGTAATAAAAATAAATTTGAAATAGATTTGAAAAAGATTTTTTTTTATCATTTTTTATTGACCAGAAAGCCTAATAAGTATTTAGACACTATAAATTGTAACTATTACTTCATTTATCTTTATTTTAAAAACTCTTTGTCATTGTCACTTGACAAATAAGATGTTTGTCAAACGCCAAATGTCAACATTGAAATGTAAACACAGTATTTGATATTAATTTCTAATAGACTATTATGTATTACTGATATAATAGATTGCATATATATGAATAAAATGACTTCCAAGGCGGCAAAAATAGCAGAATTGTTCACAAAAACTGTTGCTTCAACAAAATGCTTTGATCATAACCTACGAAAGGTATTGTATTTTATAAATAGAAAAAATATAATTTTGCTTTAAAATAACAACCTTAAAGTTATAAATATCTTTGTTTTTATTAGCTTGTTTCATAATTATTAATAAAGTTATTTTGTGCACACTACATTACGTAATGCTCTTATTTATAAAAGTTACGATTTTATGTTATTATATAAAATTTTAAAATAAATATTGTCTTTTTTAAATGTTAAATAATTTGGTGTATATGTATGTTATGTAGGTATTTTGTTATAAAATCATATAATATTAATATACAGGTAAAAGTTGTAAGTGTAGGCAATGGAAAGATGTTGACTGAATTCCAAGTGTCTGAGGAGCATCTAAACCAGCGTGGCACTCTACATGGAGGTTTTATTGCCCACTTAGTAGATGCAATATCCACTTGTGCTCTTTCATCCCATGAAAATATTGATACCAGAGGAGTGTCAATTGATCTTAGTGTAAGGTAGTAGAGTAATACAGTTTCATTTTTAATTAATTCAAAGTTCAAACATAGAGTAAATATCTTTAAAAGTCTATCTCTATATTTCCTTTGCCTTTTGAGATATGTGTAAAAAAGTCTGGTATATAATAATTATTCATTGACTCCCTTTGACCTTTATTCTTTTCGCATAGATATATACCACTAATACTTTGAAAATGTATATGTATCCATTTAAATAAGTGATTTTTTTTTATTTGTGTAATTTAAATATCAATATTCTTTTTCTATTCAGCTATATGAATGCGGCGAAACCAGGTGATAATGTTGAAATAGAAGCTGTTACTAGGAAACTTGGCAAGAAAATTGCATTTTTAGAAGTGGAAGTCCGAAACAAAGACAATAATAAAGTTTTAGCAACTGGCAGACATACAAAGTATGTCGGTATCTAAATAATAAAAATTGTTATAAGATTTTAAATCAATGTAGCTACCCTGTTATCATTTAGTGTTTTAGGAATAATAAATATTATTAATATATAAATAATTGCTTTTTTTAAGCTTCACACTTTTTATCCCCAATTTGAGACATTGCGTGTTGAGTGGTGGAACTCAATGTAACACTTTGACCTTACCAGTGCGAGGAAGTAAAAGTAATTTAAATATAATCACTCCATCGAGTGGGGTCGAACCCATAACCGATTGTGTTTAAAATCAGACACTCCCATTGTGCCACAACCAACCTCATTGTTTCATTTCAATAAAAAATTATGTTTTTTTTATATTTAACATTTTAATTTGCATCTTACTAAGTCCTAATTGAATTATTTTTTCTTAAAATACAAATAAAAGGGGTACAAGTTAAACAACCAAATTACTTTCTTCATTTATTTTTTTAAGCACAATGAATAAAAAGATGATGTATGAGATTAAAGGAGCCACACTAAAAATGATAACTTTTGGGGTTAGGTTCTAAGTAAATATTAGTTTCACAAAACAATTTACACAAAAAATAATAAAATTATTACATAAAGAAAAGATATTAAAATAAAATAATTTATAATTACTTTTAAGTTCAAATGATATTTCTCAAAATATACAATTAATAACTTAGAACCTATTTACAAAAATATATATAAATTAAAAACAAAATATTAATAACAGTAATGAACTGTGAATTGTGATGCTTCTGTTTAAGTGCAGGAACTTATTTCAGAATTCTTTTCAAAACTTAAATATACCATAAGCTTTATTTAATTTATTAACAATAGTTTTTGTTAAATTTTTTTGTCTTAACTGAGATGAATTTTTGTCGCTTGCTTTTAAATGTTTTATTGGACTTTTTTTGTAAGTTCGCTCATCTGCACATTACACTACTACTAACAAATTAAATACTAAATCAGTACCTTACAATATTTAGTTGTTAATTTATAACAAGAAATAAAAACAAATAATAGTGTGGTTCCTTTGATTTCTTTTTACATACGAATTACAATATAAATATTAAATATAAATTAATAAAACCTGTCAAATTACAATGATAACTTCCCGCTGTAAATAACTAAGTTAGAACAGATAATACATTTTAAAATAAACAAATGTCAAAAATATGAGCTGAGTAAAAAAAATTGCGGTAGATAAGTTACATAACATTATGGTGTTAATTCTGTGCAATATTTATATTTGTATTTTAAGATATGATATCTTGCGTGATTACTTTTTAGAATTTTTAACTGTATTTTTTCAGTATGTACTTATGTATTCAATTTAAAACCAAGCGTAGATTTTTATCTCCTGGGCAATTTATATTATTTTTAGTTAGAAATGCATGTATCGTAGTTACATAGAGGTTTTATTCCACATACGATGTTCAAATTGTTAATTAAAATATAGTTATAAGTAATATTCCTAATGTCACTGTTTTGTCGTTTGTTTCTTTTATTTTAATTTTTGAAATTTAAAACAGGAATTGAGAAATTACCAAGGTAATTGACAAAATTAGTAGTATTATAGTACTTAAGTGTTAAAATTTTTTGACCGTTAGGTCGCAGATATCCGAAAGCTGATACAAAAATTCGAAGTTACTTTAAAATATGAAACGCTCAATGCAATAATACCGCTCAAGCACTTCTGAATAAGCTTTTAATTTGCAAATTGAAGGTACTTGCTCTTTTTAAATGTGATTTTGAATCTAAAGTTTTTGCCTGTTTGTAAGAATTTGTCAACATTTCCAACACCACAAAACTAACTACGACACACAATGTTAATACAATACTTATTATTATAAGTAATTATGAGAAGGCTACAATGTCTAATCAGAAGAATAGTTGTTTAAATATAAAAACATCTGTGGACATATAGGTTTCAGCTTTTTCCATTCTGTTATAAATTGCAATTAAAAACTGTTGTTTTTAAAAAATAAATATCTGAAACCTAAGGATATAACAAAGATTACGTAAAATTTGGAACTGGCCATCAATAATGCAGGATTTTAGCTTGCAATCATAATTAGATATTATTAACAATTGAAAAATATTCATATATTTTTCTACCGCTAATATAAATATATATTATCAAAATATAAATATATATTATCAATGCTCTTTCGAAGAATCGAAGTGATTTGGAATACAAATATCCATTGTTAATTTTGATTAATTGAACGGATGTGTCCATGTGAGGAACGTCATGTCTCATATAACTTATGAATTATTTATATTCATCAGCCAATTGTAGAACTATTAAGGAACAGGCACTACAATATTGTCAACAACTTAGCATAATTAAGCCCTACGTATATGTCAGTCTAATCCTCTCCAACCAAAATAGTTCCCAATGCACTGATGGACACAAACAACTTATAACTTTACAGTTTATATACTTTTCAATTGCTGGCGTATTTTATTGTTCTTTGAACTGATAGATTCGATCAGTGATGTATTCAATTTAGAACTTGTTGTGAATTCCAGAGCAATATCGTTCGCAAAAATCTTTTCATCATATTTATTTCCAATACTATTATTTTCGCAATCCGAGACGAGGGTACGGGACGAGCAGAACATTTACTACAGCCTGTTGCATTTATATAGCGCGCTAATAAGCTACAATACTTTCGTCACTTTGAGATAAAGTTGGTAAATCTTATAAGGGAATTAAAATTTACTAAAAATCTTACGATAATTTGATGGTCAATTCCAATATCAGCTGCTGAAAAGCACAAACAAACGTTCCTTAGAAATACGGTTAAGTCTAAACTACACTGAACCTAATCTAAACATTGATTGATACATTCGTGTTGATAGGTAAGTTCCAAACTCCTTATTCTAAGTATTAAATGTAAAAAAGTTTGCGAAGGTTCGATACTTGGGGAGTTGTCAAATTTAATAGTCATATACATATAACAACACTAGATGACTCAGGGCTCTAAAGTCATGTTCCAAATACAGTTTTTTGTATAAAAAAAATATACAATAGTTTCACGATACTAGAGCTCAGATATAAAATCCTTGCTTCGGAAAGCTATTATAACCTGTCAGTCTAACGCGTTCTCTTTTCCCAACTGCTATTAAGATATTAGAAAATTTTAAAGATTTCTCTTTCAGCAATGTCTGCTTAAATGAAAATATTTACTATTTTTTTATTTTATTGTTAGTGAGTTGTAACTATAAATTATGGACACTCCTATGGAAACTTTTTGGTTCTCGAACATTCGCATCTTGTAACGGTTACTGATGAAATTATTAAATATTTGTTAGTACAACAAACAATGACAAAAATATTTAAATAAATTCAAGGTATATCAAAAATGAAAAGCAATGATGACATAAACATACTTAGTAGAATATACCGAATTGTAGAGTAATAAAACAAAGAAGGGTACCAAGAACTTTGATGTTTGGTATAGTTAATATAGTCGATATGAACTTTGTGTCAATATGTGATTTTAATGCATTATAATAATCACGTTTATATGATAAATATAGAGTAAAATATGTCCTAATATACGTATACACTAGATAACATAGACATCGAAGGCTTGAAACGAACTAGCCGTACGAGTGTGCATCGCATTGTATGAAGTCAGAACATCTGTTCGTTTTAACTGTAGGTAGTAACGTTTTTTAGTGTTCAATGCACGGTAGGCAATGCCAATATCCCCTCGAATATAACTTACATACAGCCGGTCCGGACAGCCAGAACAACATCGAGATAATATTGAGAAAGATAACGATTATCTATACCTTTTGTTAAATATATGTAAATACTGTTAATGTTTTAGGTCATGAGCAACGAAACTGAATGAACTCAATAGTTTTATTGCTAAAAAAGCGTAGCGTAACAATTAAAACAGCTTGCTATAAACAGCTAAGTCTATATATGTATACATATACATATATATATATATATATATATATATATATATATATATATATATATATATATATATATATATAAAGTAGGAAATATAAGAGTGCAATTTACAATCGCGTTCATATTATACCTGCTATCCACCCTCAAAATACTCAGTCCATATTATTACATTCAAATTCGTGTCACGGACCCCGATACATTAAATTTGGGACGGATCTTGACCTTTTTACATGAACACATACAAATCGATCTACTTACGAAAGAAGCTGTTGCGTAAAAGCTCGCGTCGTTAAATGTAAATTATTTTAATACTGAAGAAACCTAACTGCGTAATATTACTTAGCAAATACTTAAATGGCACAAAATAGGATTCTTGCTATTAGCTAATTACCGAAATGTTTGTGAAATGAAATTATACTGTCAATAAGTCATCCCTTATATCTAATCCTATATATTACGACTAGATTATGTTGCATACAGACACCTAAGAAAGAAAATTGTAACTGGGGGTAAATCTTCTTGGCCTACACAACATTTTAGTCTATTATTGTTTTGAACATAAATGTATACATGGTCAAAGTAAACTGGTTATAGTAATTAACTAAAATTTTTAACTATGATAGAAATAGTTGGCAAAACCACGTAAAAAATATATCAGACATAACAATTGATAAAATGGAATTCAAATAATTCTTAATTAGTTGGACCACAAAGAGAAGGCTTAAAGCTATATTGGAGAGTCTACGTTTAATACACATAAAAACACCGAGAACATGATTTATTTCGTTCAATTTTTTTCTATTTTTTTTAATATGCTTTTATGAGTACATGTTATAACTGTAGACACATATATTTTTTTAGGTTTCTATGTTCTGCATCATACATCAAAAACCATTTTTTTTTGATTTTATGTTTTTTTTTTTGGATTTTTGTTTTTTTTTAAATATATCAATACAGATATGAATAATATATGGCTTAATTCCTGGTTACCGGGAGTCATTTATAATTTTTACCTGTGTATAGATGGTTAATGGTTAATGCCAATATTCTAGGATACTTAATTCTTCTGGCAAGTCTCTTCTAGATATTCAACTTTTCTTTTCAAATCTTCTATAGTTCTTTCCAGCATAGAATAAGAATCCTCTAATGTGTTCAGGCGATGGTCGCTTTCAGTGAACTGAGTGTAAAGATCCATTTGCGCTGAAGTATCTCGGCGTATACGATTCGATTCATTTTCATTTTCATCGCCACAAGATTCACAGTCAGCCCAAAACCGAAAATCAACTGCCGGGATGTCTTCACAAGAAACTAAACCGTCCTGAACTTCCGGTAGTAAGAACACGTTTTCACTTATGGTATCGATATTGTCACCGTTGTCACACAAGATTCTTGCTAAGTTTGCTTGGCGAATTTGGCGTAATTGATCAGGCGTAAAAGTGGAAGGATTCTCATACCAGAGGCGATCGCCATCACGCAAACGTTTAAATTGTTCAATTAATAAACAACGGAAAAGTGGTCCAACTTTACCTCCTTCAACTTGATCTTCTAATATACCG
Organism: Dryadula phaetusa; assembly: GCA_032432895.1. NCBI lineage: Eukaryota > Metazoa > Arthropoda > Insecta > Lepidoptera > Nymphalidae > Dryadula > Dryadula phaetusa. The sequence continues at coordinate 12,411,939 of JAOYRS010000001.1, forward strand.
CCCACCCAAACGTCGATGTTGTACACAGACCCATAAAGTGCTTTAAGCTTATCCCTTACATTCTGATCGGATATTTCACCGGCTAAATCATCAAAATCATTTACTTCACTCATATTACAAAATTGCCGCCACTTTGTATAAGGAGGAATAGCATGGTCACGTCCTCTCTGGATATTGATAGCAGCTAAATCAAGTGCTACAGCATGTGCTGTATGGAACAATTGTTCAGTTAGCTCGGTATTAAGGTTTTGTGTAGGAGTTTTAAGCTTAGCAGCGGTACTAAACATACCTCGTAATAGAGGATCAACTCCGCCTTCATCAACCAACCTCCAAGGGGAGAAGAAAGCATTACGTAATAGCAAATGTCCTTGGGGTATCGTTTCAAAATTTTCATCATAACGATGCAGTAATGGATTTATAATTGAATGACCAAAGCGCAGGGCAGCTGTTGCGAATACATTGGAAATAGACGGATTAAGATTTGGATCATATTCCTTAAATTCGCCTAATTGTTCGTATCCTTTGGGACCTAGAATAAGAGGCAACCAATCTTTATAAGTTATAACTTGTATTTCAGCACCAACAATTTTTCTGGCCTCTTGGTATACTCTGTCGCCATCCCAGAATGGATTCAGGGCCTTTAGAATTAATGCAATACGGTTATGTTCACGCATCCAAATAGTGTGCATTGCCGCTAACCCAATTTGCTCGTTGGCTCTAATGTCACCGGCTACAAAACAGCTGCGAGTGCTTTCTTCTAAGTTACGTCTGCAATCCATCGCATTCAAACCAGTAGTAGGTAATAAAGGTTTTTTACCCGGAAATTTAGCCCCAACACGGAGAGTTCCATTTTCATTGCTTAAATCTCGAAGATCCTCAGCAACGGTTTTTTCAAAACCGTACACCTGAGAGGCGTCAATGAAAGATGTAAGTTGATTTATTTGTTCTCTCGGTTGTAACTTTCCAAAAAGAGCTGATGTCATTCCAGAGCCACACACCGCGCTTGTCCTAATGAAATCTATGCATCTCCGATTAGTTATTCTTGGATCATTTTTAGGCACATCAATAGGGAAACATGGGGCGGCATAGTCACAAGTTTTTTTACAATCTACACCATCCCAAGTCTGTGAACTCACCGAGGGCAAAGCATGGTCCAAATCATGATCTAACCACTGACCCCATTGCATGGTCATGTGAGTTATTTCAATATCCATAGAAATGTCCGTGGTACTTATGATTTCTGTAGATATTAGTCTTGCACTGGGTAAGTTGTACCCGTTGTATTTTTTGTTTTTGTTCCATCCTACTGGTTGACTAAATCCGTTTTCATATATAGGATATAGGAGTCGACGAAAGCTACTAAGCGAAGTACCCCAATTTGGATGATTATAATTGTTACAGCTGCCATCAATACTTCGATATTTTTTATGATAACACATATCTGAACAATCTTTGTTTTCCCTATGAGCTACGCATCCAGATAAACGAGCTATAACTTCTAAATGCTCGCCGGATAAAATTCCTTCATAATAATAGGGTTGAATTGCAGTAATATTTGATCCAGATTGTGTAAACTCCCTAACTTTTTCTAAAGTTCGCTCATAGATTTCAGCTGCTCGTGCTACTTCTCTTTCTGGCGCGTTAGGAAATCGCGCCATCCTATAAAGTTCTGCTATGCTTGTTACAGATGTTCTATCATTAAATAAGTTTTCGACAGTTCTTGCGATAGCTTGGTCAACATCTCTTGTTGCTTCGGTTAAGGCTATATTTACATATTCATCACCTGGTAGAATATGATCCTTAACTGTAAGAAATACCGACGCAGTATCACGTCCATATTCATTATACACAGAGCATTCGTAATTTCCGGCATCAGAAAGGCTTACGTTGTTAATTATTAAACTACCAATCACCGTTATGGTGAAACGGTGATTGGCAGCAAGGCGGTTTCCATCTTTCCTCCATTCAACAGTGGCGGGCGGATCACTTTCGTATTCACAAGGCATTTGCACCGATGTCTCCTTAAAGGCATCGGTATCTTGTGGTTTAAGTGTTATTTTGGGGTGAGTAATTCTGAATTCTTGTACTTTCAGAATAGCAGATATTTCTGTAAGCCCCTCAGAGTTTTCAGCACGACAGTGGTATAAGCCACCATCTTCTTCAGAGGCTTCTATTATTGTCAAATTTTGATGTTCGTCACTCAAAACTATATTATCAGTTGGTGGCAACACCATAGTATTTCGATACCACGAAATAATAGGCTTAGGGACACCCCTAGCCGTACATTGAAATTGAGCAGTATCACCAATTGTGACAGTTAAATCCTTCGGTACTATAATGAACGCGGGTGCAACTAAAACAAAAACAAAAAAAACAAAACATTAGACTTTTTGAAAAAGTTTAAATAACATTACCTTTTTATTATAATTATTTAAGTGATTTCATTACCCATAACTTCAAGCGTAACAGCAGCTGTTATTTTCCCGTTTATGTTTTCAGCTTGACAAGTGTACAAACCAGCGTCTTCATGTTTGATATCTTCTATTATAATAGAACCATTGTGGCGCATTAAAATTCTTTCAGTTAATAATATTCTTTCACCATTGTAATACCATGAGATGTGAGGCTTCGGGTTGCCTTTAGCAACACAGTCAAAGCGTGCGAAACGTTGATTTATTTTAACCACTTGATTTCGGGGTAAGATGGTAAATACCGGGTAACCTGCAATAAAATAACAATAAGAGATACGAACTTTGCATCAATTCAATTTTAAATAACTACAGTATATTATTGTTTCTGTTTAAAACACTTACCATTGCTGTCGGCTTTCATTTGCACCATCATTTTTGCCGGCTTTGATTTTACTTCACCAGCTGGATTCTTCGCTGAACATTCGAATACACCTATATCATTTTGATCTGCTTTATGAACCATTAGTGTGCCATTATCCATAACTTCATATCTAGAGCTGTCAAGTGGCAAAACTGCTGAATCTCTAAACCATACAATTTCAGGTGTTGGTTCCCCCTTCGCTACACATGAAAACATGGCATCGTCTCCAAAATTGACAACGACATCCTCGGGATCCGATTCAATTTCAGGTCGTTCTGAAAAGATTCCGATAAGTAATATACTGTATATATATATAATTTTGACGAGATTTAAAAAAAAAATCTTACGGCAGTGGAAGTCTTTTTCTTTCATTGCAGCTAAAGATGTTCCAGTCGCGCCAGCGGGTTCATAGCAAGTGGCGGCGATGCTCATGTCGCTGTGTTCGGCGAGCATACGGACAAACCAGAGCATAGCACAGTCGCACACTAGGGCATTGCTGTCCAAACGCAATTTGTGCAGTTTTGGCATGCCTCGGAACGAACCAGGAGGAATGGTCTTCAAATTATTATTGTGCAAGTATCTAAATCAAATAAGTTTATTTAGTAAAAATAATAACTAATGCAACAGAAATTCATACGGAATTGCATATACTCGTATTTTCAAGAAATCACTTACAATCGTTCAAGACGTGGCAGGTTGGAGAAAGTTTCAGGTTCGATTTGATGAATTTCATTGACATGTAAATATCTAGAACAAAAACATAAATGAGCTAACTTATATTACACGTAAATTATTAATTAAAATTAGTAATTAATTTATTAAGAATTATATTCTGTAAATATTTTTCAAAGACAGTTTAGGATTGTGTAGTTTGAATGAATCATATTTATAAGTAAAGCTCTAAAGAATTTATCAAATTAAAAATCAAGTAACATTCATGAAGCATGACTTTTATTTTAAACTGTGTGTTTGAAACATTAAAAAAGGCTAAAAGGTTTGGCGCTAATGCTAATTTACATTTCTACTATATAAATTCATATGAAGCCTCATAGACAAGCGACAAGCGTAGAAATATGGCTAACAAAAGACTGTAATGGCTAACAAAAGACTGTTTGTGTTACGTTCAGCTTCCCTTTGTTCTAAAAAGCAATCTTTACGTTTGGTGAGACTACTTTCACAATAAGATAAATAAGTGCACGGAATTTCTTCCTAGAGTTTTATATTGTTTTATTTTGCACACATAATTTTGTTAAAAATTATAAAGGATGTATGACTTATTAGTCAATATCAATATCACAATATGCCTTCGAAGGTGTTTCAGTAAGTGTGCAGTGATCGAGATGATAACGAGAGGTACCAACGTGTATGTCAGTTTATATAAGCGTGTATATCACCCTCATGGTAGTGGGTGTTATATTTATTTTTTAAATATATTTTTATAAAATATAAGCATTCTATATCTTCTATTCTATTCTATTTCATACTCCTCAGTTCGCATTATTTTCGTAAAACGGGATGCAAATACTTTACTTCAAGTATAAATATATAGATATTTTGAAATTATAATTAATAAACATGAGACTAATCCTTCAACAACGTTGACTTAACAACTTATGTGCAATTTATACAACTGTTATATCAACATAAATATTGACTTTCTGCACATCTTCTCCTTATAAATTTTAACTCCAAAATTTCATAATCTTCCTACTATTTTAAAAATATATATACAAAATATTGTCTACATGTATTAATATAAAAAAACCAGCTTCATTCTTTATCCCATATAGCAGGGTAGTCGGAGACCACTTAATGACAATACATTCCGTCGACTGATATCCGACCGAAATCGAGATATTGCGTATTGAGTGGCGAACTCAACGCCGTGCTTATTGTTACCAGAGTGGAGACATAAGAATAAAAAAATTGAATCCACAACCAATCGTGTTTATATAGTTTAAGACATTGTCCCAACCGCCAAGACGCCTTATTAAAGTAATTACAATTATCATAATTACGTTTAAACATTTAACTTATAATTAGCAAACAAATATGATCAAATTAGGTTTCAAATTATAAACAAAATTGATTCTAAGAATAATATATGATTTTCCTCCCTATATACATGTCATATTGTAGCAAACCCACTTGGCAACCACAATGACATCATTTCTTGATAATATGTTTACCAATTGCTCTATGTACATCTCAAAATACAATAAGTCTTCTGTTTAATCACCAATTTGTATAGCGCTAAGCAGATTAAGGTAAATATTGTAATTTTATAAATTAAAAAAAATCATACTTTAAAATTTGAACTCGTTACTTCCAACTTGTCAGTTAGAGTCAGATACATGACTTACTCAAATATTGAAATCAATTTCTGTATTTCCGTAATATTTTATATATTTTATTCGGTATTAGTTTGCAAAAAGCTAATTTAAATGAAACTATTTTAACCTGATTTATCGCCTATATATTGGTAAAGTATAAAACGTAAAGTATAATATAGGTAAAGTATTCGAAACTTGCATTGCAATGGGTTGTTAGTAGTTTAGTTTAAAATATAATAAAACCAGAAATCTTTAATATACTTTTTTTTATTTTGATGTTAATTCTGTCTGTTGTAGTGTGAGTAAACATAGTGTCAAGACTCATAGTGTAACACTCCCTTGACTACTGTTCGCCCGAAATTGAGACGTTGTATCATGCGAGGCGAATTCGCTGCCTCGCTTTATTTTACCAGGGCGAAGAAATGAAAATAAATTAAAATATATCTTATAATTAGTTAGCTTATTCAGAAATTTTCAAGGAGCAATCTGTAATAATCTTCCAAATACACTCGAAACATTAAAAAAGGCTAAAAGGTCACCCATCACCCATAATCGATATTTACGTGTTAATTATATATTATAACTTGTATTGTTTATATATAGTATATAATACCTTTGTACCCAGTTATTTACATTTTATTTTAATTAGTCGTCTGATCTTGTAATTTGACAACTAGTTGACATACAGAAGTTTTGAGATGCAAATACCAATTGATATATGAATGGCGAAAATCTTCTTAGTTTGGGATAGCTACGTGGCAAAAATAAGAAAATATTTTTATAAAAATCTAAGAAATATAAGAAAATATTTTTATAAAACCTATAAAAATTACTCTATGTGTAGAATAACGCTTTAAAAATGGTAAAATAATTCATAAGCAAAGTAATAAAACTGCTTTAAGCTCGTAATCGAGATATTGCGTGTTAAATGGCGAACTCAACACTTTGTCTTATCTGAGCTAGGAAATGAAAATATTTTTTAAAATAGCAAATTTCCTCGATGGGAGTCAAACCCACAACCAACCCACCCCAAACGTTTAAGAGCCACAGTGGCTTGTATTTCGTTTTAATATAAGAATATTCATATTCAAAATATATTTAATATATGTTATAGTTAATCAATGAAAATATATAAAACAGCCTGTTGAATTACTCACAGTATAAAGTGGATGAATTGATTTATAGTAAAATAATAGTTACCGAATATATCCGATTATGATTTTATATTTATGCAATATAAAATTACCACTACATTTGTGATCGGTTTCGGGCTAATGCGGCTGAAATAGTGGTTTGTATAGATTTATTTTTCACGTGGTTTCAGCATGTAAGTATGTTAAAGCATAGTGATATATTGGGACTGCGTTCTCGTCTGCTATTCGCCTGTTTATAGGTTATAAGAGACAGCTTCTGACTGTAAACGCGATCGTATGTGGTTTCAATTCCCATTCGGGGAAGTGATTAAATTCAATTTTTTAATTATTAATTATGGCTCTGGTAAGCCATAGTGCGGCGTTGGATTCCACCAATCAGCGCGCAATGTCTCGAATTCGATGGAAGTTACGGAGTGTCTTGGATAAAATCGTTAAGCTAAAAAATGTTGACTATTGGTTAAAAAAAATCACGTCAATCAACAGTGATTGACTTGATGTATTTTTAACGTCTAGGAATTGATGACAACATCAGAATTAACTGTGTATTACAAGTTTCAGCCCAATCGAACAATAAGAAGTGGGTCAAATTTCAAGAGTTGATTCGTACTGACTATCGCGGCAACTTTCATAAAAGGTTATCATTTATACAAATAAATAAAATATTTGTTTGTAATCTTAAAACGAATATTTATATATTAGTCCCAAAATAATTTACTTTTCTGGTTAATAGCTAGCCGGATTCTGGATGACTCTCACTGTCAGATAGCTGATGTCATAAGGGAGTAACTCGGCTACATATATTAAGGAGTTATAAAATAAAATTAAACTCCACAAAAGACAAAAAAGGTAAGGGCTTAAATATCAAAAAGGTTTTCATTACTTTATTTAATTGTATTTAAAAATTATTTTCGTAAAAAAAACAAGGATTTCTCTACGCGCTCGCGAAAAGCCGTGACTAAAATCAGTTCGTTAACTTTTAAGGTACAGTATCGAATAATACCAATAAACGACAAACAAAATCCAACGTGCCGTTAAAATATTAAAATACTAGAGATCTGGTTGCGGCTTCGCCAGTGACACCTACACTATTATATTATATTTTAATAAAAAAAAATTGTTTGCTCCAAATTACTTAAAATACTGAGAACAGTATGTCATTACTGACACTGATAGGGGCACGTACCGATGCTGTAAATCGGCCTTAACGAACTCAATATGACTTAAGTTACCAGTAACGTTTTGCTAAAGAAAATGTGGCGACTGACATTTGTCGGTCAGCTTTATGAGAATTATACAAAATATTCGAAAATTGGAATTTTGCGAATATACAGAGTGTATCCGTTGAATTTACAATTAGGTATACAATACATATGATCAAATATTTCAAGACCGTATATGATATTTAAACAATTCTGCTCTATAGTTTAGGCGCAGGAGTATTATTTTCATTTCACAATTTTTACCCATACCATGTTACGCGTGAAGTAGTCGGCCTTAGACATTAATGACGTAACATCTATTATTACTACAATAATACTAGACGTTGCCGATCTGCCATTTTTCATAAAAAAGAAACATAACTTGTGTTATTTTTAAGTTTATTTTTTTTAGCAGTTATCGGAATCAAGGAAAGAAGTGAATAGGTACCAATATTTTTGTTTTAGATCCTCAACCCTTACTAATCCCGGTACTTTTAGCCACAATTATTGTGGTATATTAAAATTTTTCATAAATAGTCTTCAAACTTTGCTTTCAAATTTTAACTTTTTACAACTAATTCTGCAATAGTTTCACGTATTTTAAAATCCATATGATAATTGTAAATCAAAATAATTTTGAACTATAAACATTAACACTAACAAATTTATTCGAAGAAAATTTCAACTATAAATGGAATTAAAAAAACTAACACCTACACCTACTAACACACGAAATTAAACAAACATAGTGTAAATACGACCAAATCTAGCCGCGGCTAAGTTTCACGTATAAAACAGATTACACAGATAATTAAAAAAGTTGAAGATCATTGCAATAAAATATTACTTATTTCTTATAAGTAATTGAAACATTTAATGACTTTTATCATTTAAAAATTATGAAAATTAATAAATTAATTAAAATTAATGTTGTAAAAAGTCATTAAAATCTATCGGATAAAATTCACCTTTAAAGATTAAAAAATTTACCAGTAAGAGCGAGCGAGTTCCTATTTATGCAATAGGAACGAACGAGTGTGGTGACGAAAAATTAACTTACAATTATTTGTAAGTAAATAATTACTTTCGCAAAATTATTTTTCAATTTCAAAATATCTTGTAAAAAATATAATAAGCATCTACATAAATTTATTATATGCATTAATTTGATACTTTAAATAAACCATGTTTGTTTACCGTGAAATTGACGGGAAAGATAAGATCAAAGCATGCCGACGAACAAAGGAGTTGTCACTATCCGCCATGTTAAATTATAAAATTTGAGAATTCATTTATTTACGTCTTGAATTTATAATATCATTATTTTAAAAACAACAACGAATGATTTAAGTTAAAAATAGTATAATAATTACAAGTTTCCTTATAACTGCAATGAAAAAAAAAAGAAATTATTAAAAAAAATGTCAACCAGAACAATGAATACGTAAATTTAGTTTGATGTTAATTTTATTAAATGGTTTCTTAATAATTAAATCTAAATATATAATCGAACCAAATTGATAGTTTTTAATTATATTTTTGACTTTACAATATTAAAGAAGAGAGACCTTGAACTTGTTATAAATTGCATAATATAGTCATAATGAATGATTTATTTAGGTATTATTTGAAGTTTTAATCTTAAGCGAAAAATAATATTTACGATTTTTTGACAAGCTCGTAAATCATTCAAAGTGTCACAATTGAGTTTTGAATTGATAAAATTGCAAAAAGCATGCGTATTTTGGTGGTGATTATCCTTGGCGGGAATAGCAATGCTAATTTTTAGAACTTCAAATTAAAATCCTTAGTGTCGTCGTGCATCGTTCAGTAACTAATGTGTTTATGCGTCTCGCATTCTCTGACTTTTACCAGACAAAACAATTTGTTCCCATTGCTTGTATTGTTATTGTTAGTATATCTTTTTTTTTTGTGTTTTCTATGTCAGTATTTATATAAATTTCTTTATACTGAATTGGACAAGTGTTTTTTAGCCTTCTTAATTTGTTTGTTTATTTTTTAGCAATGGCGTGTACTCAGTGAACGCTATATAATTCTGGTTTACGGATGTTACCAAAATGAACCTTTCACAATACGAACATATCGAGAAATATACTACTTATAGATAAGTATAACTTACGTGACCTTTAGAAAATATTAAAAAAAAATACTGAGATAGATAGATAACATATTTTGAAAAGTTAACGCTATAAATTAAACACTGAATAATTGAGAAAATAAATGTGAGTTTGTACAAAATGAAAATCAGTGTTGCTTTGTGTTGCGTTAACATCTCTTCACCGCCATTACCCACCACTCGATATTGTCAATGAGATGGTCAGCGATCTTGCCGTTCCGACAGGTCAATGACCGCTTGCGTCATATGTAACAAATGGCGTTTGATTTTATAAAGAATATTTTATTATTTAATTTGTTCGTAAAAATCATATTTCATATTTAGTAAAAACCCCAATTTTATTATTCTATCGTATTTATAAGGACTAATTTGTACTATGTTTTCATTAATTGTAAATGATCATCCTGTATGTTGTCGACCCGAAATATTTATTTTATCATGTTTTATGGTTCAATTAGATTTTTTATCGAGTCTTCTTCCATCTTGACGATTATTAATATGGATTTAATTAAAAATATTCTTTTATCAAAAGATAAAGCACCTATTTTATCTATAATGAAGGCAAGATGTAAGGTAATATTTTAGTTATACTTTCAACTCGTTTCCTTTCTACGTCGTTTAATGAGATAGCTATTTCAATACAAACTAACTTCATACTACTCTTGTTACCGTAGCCGAAACACAAGTACGAACTTCAGTGCTATGCTATGATAATCTGAATTCCTTGAACCTTCAACCAATTGTTATTCAAGTTTTTACACAATTATTGTACTTCTTATAGTTTCTTTTTATCTTCACGCTTTTATCACGCATAGTAGGGTAGACAGAAAGTACCTAGTGTCAACACACTCCGTACTTCACTTTCCACCGAATTCGAGACATTGCGTGTTGGAACTCAACGTCGTTCTTTGTCTTTACCAGAGCGAGGAAGTGAAGGTAATTTAAATATAATCACTCCCCCGAGTGGGGATAGAACCCACAACCGACCGCTTTTACAGTCGCTGTCACACTGTGCCACGATCGGCCTCATTGTACTTCTTATAGTTTGTATAAATATATAATTTATATTAAAACCTTAATATATAAAAAGGATTTTCTGAACTTGATTGTCAATAGATTACCATTTATAGCTTCACGTTTTAACCTGCATAGAACGGTAGTCATAGACAACTTAGTGTCATTACACTCCGTTGACCGTTGTCCGCTCGAAAACCAAGACATTGTTTGTTGACTGGCAAACTCAACGAAGCGCTTTGGCTTACCAGAGCAGAGAAATTTAAATATTGCATACATAGTCATTTCACCGAGTGGGAATCGAACCCACAACTACAATCAGACGATTTATTAGCCACACTCTCATTTTCTCTCGCAGTCTCCCACTAACTAACACTGACACACACACACACACACACACACACACACACATATATATATATATATATAGTCAATGTTAACCATATTTTTTTAAACAAACATATCAACATACAAAACAATTAAACAGTCGTAATCTTCAAAATACATACATAATTAAAAAAAATAAAGTACTTACAGTTGTTCCAAATGAGCCATGCCATGGAAAACATCAGAATCGATGTGTTTGATTCGATTTCGATAGAGGTAAAGGTATTTAAGGCGTCGGAGGCCATGAAAGGAGCCAGATCGCAGTTCTCTCAGCTGATTGTCGTTAAGCAGCAAAGAGCGTAGCCGATGTAGATTGCTGAACACCCCAGGTGCTATGTCAAATATGCGATTAAAACGCACGTCCCTAGAACAAACAAAATGTACCGTTAGCGTAATTTATTTATAAATAGGTAACATTGGATATTAGTCCTAAATATTAGGCAATTCAGGGCACGTTACTAGACCTTTTTTATTTTTTTTTGTTTTTTTTTAGCTTAGCGTAGCAGGGTAGACAGAAAGTACCTCATTAATAATAAGTATATATATATATATATATATATATATATATATATATATATATATATATATATATATATATATATATATATTTAAGAACATTTAAATGTCATTGCAATAAATACAAGCAAATATTAATATTTAATATGCTTTGTCATAAAAGTCTTTGTCACATGAAAGTCTTTCAATAGCAAAGGCTTTCATAATTACCTAAAAATATCTTTTTTTTAAACACCTACGTTTAAAAATAAATGAATAAAACGATACTAAACATAAATAATTGTATAGCGAAATAAAAGCTCAGAGACACTTTAAATTTATTTCATTGTTATTACCAAGATTAAAATGCAAACAATTAAAACTCTCAATAATTCAAATGAATTTTAAATAAACAATGACATTTACTTATTATAATATACATAAAGTACTGCTATTGCAAACTAAAGACCGGTCGTGATGCAGTGGGATAGCGTCTGACTGTAAACGCGATTGGTTAAAAGTTTGATTCCCACTTGGCGAAATGATTATATTAAAGTTCAAAAACATTTCTCAGCTCTGGTAAGAGAGAGAGCGGCGTTGAGTTTCGCTACTTAACGAAGCGTCTTGACTTAAATTGATAAAAGCGTGAAATGAAAAAAACAAAACACGTACTAATTGGTATATAGTATAGTATTTTTGTTGTTACTAATTATTTACAATCATTTTCTTTTTCCTTGTTAAAATTAAAGTAAAACTTTTTATGAAAACGTATGAACTAGACACCCTCCTCTCACCTTTATGGCTTTGTTTTCAAAACGCGTTGACTGTATCTAAAAGTACTTGTAAATATAATTTATATATTAGAATATATATATATATATATATATATATATATATTATTCTAATATATAATATAAATAAAATTTCTATGAGCATGGTAAGTATAAGAGAAACCATAAATTATCTAACTTTCTATTTCGATACGACTTCAATTTTTATTGGTTTAACTTATTAATTTACTTACTGGCTTGTCTCGATTATTTGAAATAAATCGTTTACCTATTTCTAGAATATTCGAAACGCTAGAAAAATCAAAATCATCATCATCCACAATAATTATTTTAACATATCCGAATATTTTTGCTGGACCAAAATAATTAACGTAATAATAAAGTATTATCGAAGCTAAGAATAATCTTTTTCACTAACTGAGCTTTTAAAATAAATTTAAATATAAAATTATTTGCGGCCAGTGCCAGAAACGTTTAACAAATTTTAATATGGAGAATAAATTTTAATTTATAAATAAGGTTTTATATTTAATTGATCTCGATTACGAATTATAAATTGTAATCGAACCAACTCACCGTCACGGCCACGTTTAATTGGACCGCACAAAGCGAAATAGAAAATACTCGTAGCGTCCATTATTTTTTATACCGAGTCAAAGCTTATAAAAAATCTAAGCGAAGAGAATTCTCTATGTTTTAGTATTTTTGCTTAATTGAAGCTTTTCAAGATAAAAGAATAACTATTGTCTCAAATATAGTATTTATATCAATGTATTATCATTTTACTGTCTTGTAAGCAAGTGATCATGAAAAAGAAGAAAAGGGCAGAAACATTATAAAATAAGTAATACAATGGCCAGTCGTGGCGCAGTGGGACAGACAGTGGTTGATTGCAAACACGAGCGGTTGTGGGTTCGATTCGATTTGAATTAAACTATTTTAAACGGGTTAATCCCGTATATTTTGGTGTTCGAAAATACAGTTTCGATAACCGTATGTTTCAAACACTTTACAGTATTCGATGGTCACAGGTAGAATATTTGCTCTCTATAACTACGCGATTATACGAGTATATAGTCCGTTCAAAATAGTATAAATATATAATATAAATATAATGGTTGAACTAACTACGAATATATTTGTATAAGCCGAAGTATTAAGAGCAAATTGCATAAGTACCGTTCAATCTACGGATTTAACTCAATTAGTACTATAATAATAACTGATTCTTAGCGTAGACGTTGAACTCCTCAAGAATTACCTCAATACTCAATAGTCTAAGGGATTAGTGTTCTAGTCTGAGGATTCTAAAGTCAGTTTATTGTTAATTGGTTTGATTTCTGATTCATCTTTTTTCTAACGTTTATAAGACGTCATAAATTAATATATTTAAATTATTAAATGTCATTATTGGCATTCCACCATTTTTATATAATTAATAAATGTTTAATTAAAAAAAAGTTATTTGTTCCAAGGTTTTTTTGTAAGGCTAAAAATACATATACTCGTTGTTAAAAAAATACTAGTTTATTTTATTTTTATTAAGGAATTCTTATACAATGCTTACTAATACAATACTGCTTTGCACTGTTTACTGCTACATATAAATAAATATTTTCTTTTTTAGGTTCGCGCTGTATGCCGTACTGCAGTATAGTCAGAGTTCTTCACCTCTTACCGTTTAAAATTAAGACATTGAGTGTTGAGCGGTGAATTAAACGCCGCACTTTGTCTTACCAGAGCGGACCAATGGGAATCGTTAAACGCTGTCCCACTAATTATGTAAGTTTGCTGTGTTACACGTTTTTGATATCAAATCAATAACTAAGTATTAAAATAATCATATAAACAATGCTTCAACAGCAAAATCGTAATTTTTTTTAGCTTCATCCCGCATAACAGGATAGACAGAAAGTATCTCGTGTCAAGACACTCCGTACTGCGCTATCCACCGAATTCGAGATAAACAGTTTTACAGTCAGACGCTGTCTCACTTCGCCACGACCGGCCTCAAAATCGTATATATAACTCTTAAATTTTTTAATAGAATTTTATTGAGCTTATTGTAGTACAAAAGGCTTGGCATAAAGGAATGTATTAATCAACTAGCTTTATGTAACGTTTATTACCCTGCTGATATTATAAAACTAGATAAAGATATTATAAAACCGAACCTTTAAGAACAGCGTAGGATCAGATAATATTCTATAGAACAGTCAACTTAGTATAAAATTAAATAATTTGAATAAATGTATAAAGAGCAATCTTATTTTATAATATATAAAATTATCCATAAGCCGGTCGTATCGCAGAAGAGCAGCGTCTGACTGTAAACGCGATCGACTGTGGGTTTGTTACCCACGCGGGGGAATGATTATATTTAATTTATATTCATTTCTTTGCTCTGGTAAGATAAAGCGCGGTATTGTATTCCGTAACTCAACATACAATATATCGCATTCAGCGGAAAGTAGAGCATGGAGTGTCGTGACACTAGGTACTTTCTATCTACCATGATATACAAGATAAATGCGTTAAACTAAAATAATAATAATTTACGCGTAGTACAGTGTCCTATTACAAACATGATTGGTTTTGGATTCATTCCCACTCAATGATATGATTATAATATGAATATATGGATAAAAAAATGAAAGGTTATGTGCAGTTACATAAAGAAATGTCTGTTTTGAAAATATAATATTATTTATAAATACAATCAAAAATATAATATTATTTCAGTCTAAACTATGTTTCTTATTGAACTGAGTTCCTTGCTTAATACTTATTTCATTTTTTAACGCACCATATTTGATAGGTACGAAAATTTTGTATGGAAAAAATTGAAATCATTACTGCATACCATATAATTTCTTTATAGTTTTTCACTTTTCAACCCTTTCTTAAATTTCTATTATTTTCCCAAGCCAAAATTATATATATATATATATATATATATATATATATATATATATATATATATATATGGGTGTATATACTCCCATATAAAAGAGCGTAATAACAAAGAATAGTACGTTTATTCAGTACTGAAACGGGCACAATAGTAGGGAGCGTCACCGTGTCTAATGTGTTTTAGTTCAATAGGTTTACCTTCGTTATCTGAAACGACCTGGACTCGCCCAACTGCATTGTACATTAAAGCTTTTTAAATCGTTTAACTATTATATTTACTGCTACGTTACGAATTGGTCTATATATTTGTATATTTTTCATCATTTAAGTATACCTACTTATATTAGATATTAGAGGCCGGTCGCGGCGCAGTGGGACAGCGTATAATATAAACGCAATTGGTTGTGGGCTCGATTCTCACTCTGGGGAGTGATTATCTTGCTCTGGTAAAGACAAAGTGGGGCGTTGAGGAAAGTGGGGAAAACTAAATACGGAGTGTCTTGACACTAAGTACTTTCTGTCTACCCTGCTATGCGAGATAAAAGCTTGAAGCTAAACAAAAATAAGATATTATAGATAACGGTGACTTATGATCTTGATCCCCCTATAAGTAGTTATAGGGGGATCAAGATCATGAATCATATCATGAAGCTCTTTGAGCGCATGATCGAGCTTAGGTTTTACCGAGAGTGTACTCTCTCTAAAAGTCAGCCGCTATCAAGAACCATGGAAACTATTTTTAGTCTCTGAATTTTGATACCATTTTTGGATTTGCAGAAGGCCTTTGATTGTGTGCCTTGTCAACGTATTGCGATCCAAAGGGGTCTCTCATATTGATGTTATCAGATATATGTACCGCGATTCCATTTCAATAGTTAGGACTGCTGTTGGGAATACAAGGTCCTATCACGGTAGGAGTTCACCAAGGATTGGTTTTCAGCCCATCTTAGTTCAATGTAGTATTAGATACTGCCTCGGCGTATATTCAGCATCAGCCGCCATGGATGATGATGTACCTCGATGAAATATCACTCATTCTAGGAGCCGGAGTAAGCTGGAGCAAAGAGTGAACCTCTGCAAGGGTACGCTTGAAAACGGCGGTCTTAACGCTTTTACCGGCATAGCGGGGTAGACAGGAAGTAGTCAGTGTCAAGACACTGTATACTTCACTTTTCGCCAAATCCAAAATTGTATATTAATTCACAGATCTCACCGCCGCGCTTTGTCTTAGCAGAGCGAGGAAAAAAACAATTAAATATTTTTACGAACATTAACAATTACATTTTTACTTCATTAATTGAACATTTACTTTACCTAAGCTGAGAATAAAACTAGATTAACATTTTAAAAAGATAGCTAACAGTATTTTTACAAAAAATGCTGATGAAATAATATTATTTTATAAAGTAAATACATAAAACAGTGAATGATTAAAGGAAATATAACTTAAAATACATGGCCTGTTACAGCGGCTAATTGTAGCTAAAGTAAGTGAGGCGGAATGATCGGTATCGATACCGAAAACACAATGGTATTTTAAAATGGTTGGGAATTTTGTACGTATTGTAAATGGCATTAACTTAAAGAACCCTTCAAACGTTTCACTGGGAGCGCAGATCAAGCTTCGCATGAAATAAAACGGTATTATCATATTGAGAAAATTATATTGAAAATATATTATATACTATATGAAAAAGTAAATAAAGCAAGTTTACTATTAATTTTCTTTCTTAGATATTATGGATAGAAATATTTTTTTCACAGCTTTACCCGCACAGCGGGATAGACTGGAAGTACTTAGTGTCAAGACACTCTGTATTTCACTTTCCGCTGAATTCGAGACATTGCGTGTTGAGTAGCAGAACTCAACGCCGTGAAAATAATTTAAATATAATCATTTCCCGAGTGGGAATCGAATTCACAACCGATCACTTTTACAGTCAGACACCGTATATACCGCTTCTTACAAAAATTTAAATCAAACATATAGTGGAGTGTTTAATCGTGGCACAGTGGGACAGCATCTGTCTGCGAGCGCGATTGGTTGTGGTTTCGATTCCCACTAGGAGGAATTAAATATTCCTTATTGCAATAAGCTGTTTACAAGAACTTTCCAATCATCAATCAACACAAGTGTCATATTGTCTGTTTTACAGAAGCTACCACCGACTCAGAAAGCAGATCTGCTTAGAAAAGCCGGTAGGAAGCTCAACAGATGCTCTTTCAAACATAGTTTTACAATGGATTCATGACAATAATTAATATTTACAATTGTATCTAGAAAACCTTTTTTAAAAAATAAAAAAACATATAAAAATTTGAATGCAGCGGGATTCGAACCCGCGCCGAATCTCGTGGGTCCGAATCCCGCTAAGTTAATGATTTTAACATCTTTAATCCTACATATTAACATCAGTGTAATATTCAGTAATAATATACTTTTTTTATAATAATACAACTTTTATATTAATTGTAAACTTCTAGCAGCAGACCTGACGTTCTCTGATAGATGTTCTATGATTGACTGACTATGCGGAATAAAGCCTGTAATAAATTTAATATGTTTATAATATATTATCATACTGTTACAATATGCTAAATTTCTGACACTTCTTCTATATATGTATAGACTTTAACTAAGCCAAGTTACCTTTTCCTGAAAAGAAGTCGAAGGTCTTTTTGGGTACTAATGTTAATAAAATAAAGTTTCTTTTTATTCCTCATTAAGTAAAATATTACATATATTTGTTTCCTAAAAGTAAAGATATAACAGTGAAGGCGAAACACGATACGCAACGGATATGCGTTTTGATAATTAATAGTAAATTTGATAGGAGACTAACATTCATTAAAATAAATATTTTTTAAAATTTATAATGATGTTTGTAATTTATTTTACTGTAGTTACTGTATTTATATTACTTTTCTAATTATTTTAATGCCTTCTTTTTCTAATTATTCTAATTATTTTAATTACATCTTATTATCTTGTATTTGAGTTTCAGAATTACAAAGGAAAACCAAAACTTTGATTTTTACTTCATATATAATATTTAAGTGCCAATATTGAATATTCATTATGAACTTCCCGCTATAGCTTACTAGGGATATATAACTAGCGGAGTAGTCCTAGAGAGCGGGGCGCCAAACAATAGGGTCTGAGCATACTTCTTTCACCTCATCCACAGTGCTAAAACTTTTCATACATGACTTCTGAGTGGCCCTAGTGCTCACGTGACCTTTCTCCAGAATCATTGGCAGTATTTTCTTAAAGGTTAACCGAGGACTCCACTAAGTCAGTCATTTGCCGTTATTAATATTAACCGTAGAAAATTTAAAAAGCAACATAACTAGCAAGAAAAAAAACTAAATATAATTAAGCCAAATATTTTAAAATATCTCAAACAAACACCTACGACTTAAGCGTTAAGAATAATGCGTATAACAATATTTTTATTTCAGCTTAGAGCATTTAGAATAAGGTGACGCCCAAATACAAAACAGTTTTACCTAATCGATACGTACGTTACGAGTAATACGATTGCTTCATTACAACAGACTTAGCCGATTTTACATACGTATTAAACCTGTCAAAACTTTCAAAGATCTCTATTGAGCGTAACTTTATTGTATATACTAACGTATATTTAATATTTTCTTTGCAGATTCACGCTTTATTCCACATAGAGAGATAGACAGTGATCACCTAGTATCAAGACACTGCGTTGGCTGCTGTCCGCCCGAAATTAGAAAACGGAGTGTTTTGACGGAGATGCACTCTGTGTGCCCTGCAACGCGACATCAATTAATCTATTTTTTCACGCTTTTACTCTTCGTAGCAAGATAAGACGGCAAGTATCTAGTGTCAAGACACTCCGTACTTCGCTTTCCACCCAATTCAAGACATTGCGCACTTTATCTGACCAGAGTGAGGAATCAAACCCACAACCGATCGCGTTTACAGTCGGATGTCCCACTGCACCACGACCGGCCCCAAATTAAGTAACACGCACATTTTGTTTTTCTTTTTTCAAAATAAAAATAATATCCATAACTATCTAATATAAATTTACTTTGTGACTTATATTTTATTTGTAAGTCTACAATATTTATGTGTTTATTTAGCACTGGAGGAATGTGTTCCGGTGATTGCTTATACTGTCTCTATTTGTCTCAATTTGTAGAGTGCAACAAAGCTCGTGTCACTCCTAGCGACGTATTATACGATATATATATATATATATATATATATATATATATATATATATATATATATATATATATATATATATATTATATATATATATATATATATATATATATATATATATATATATATATATATATATATATATATATATATATATATATATATATATTCGAGACACGTTGAGGCCGAAGTCTACGCCGCGCTTTGTATTACCGGAGCAATAAATATAATTCAAATATAATCATTTCCCTGACAAACTAAATTTCATATTCCTACATGGGGCCACATCATTCTAGTCAAAATAGGTCAAAATATTTACTTCGTGTAGGTATATTATATTATAACATATTTTAATAATACATTAATTAATATTTTAATTATCGTAGATAATTTATTACGAAAGGCTAAGCTTACGGTAGCACGAAATACGTGCTCAGTGGACGATCAGGCACATACAGAATTAATCGATAGATTAGTAGAGGAAATGCAACAGTAACATTATTACTAAAGCAAGAAAAATCCAAAGGAAGATATTAAAGTAAATTTTCCAAATTAAGGCCTTGGTGCAGTGTCATAGCGTCTGACCGTAAAACCGATCGGTTGTGTGTTCGATTCCCACTGGAGGGAGTAATCTTAGTAATACAAAACATGGCGTTAACTTCCGCAACTCAATAAGGAATGACTCGAATGCTCGACGGAAAGCGGAGCATGGAGTGTCTTGACACTAGGTACTTCCTGTCTACCCTGTTATGTGAGATAGAAGCGTGTATATATATAAATAATTCTAATGCATTGTCATATAGAATGAACTAAAATTTATGAAATATGTTAACGTAATTGTGGATACAATTGACTAATTATACTAGCTCAGTAACATTGATATTTGGAACACAATAAACAGTTTAGCGACATAATTAGCTTTGATGATGTAACTAATTTGACTCGAAGGCTAGCATAATATCAATTTGATATCTATTTTCACTATAAATATATAACATTTTTCACACAGAAAATTGTACGCACTTATCAAACAGATTGCATTTAAAAATTATATTTAATGGAAAGGAACCTAGTTTACTCTTTAGAATGTGCATTGTTTAGCCGTTTAATCCTTAATAGCAATTTTATTTTAAATAATTAGCAATATTGTTATTTTTTTGGGTAACTTTATATATTGTTCTAACTAAGCGCACCAGACAACAAGCAAAATGTGTGATTTTTTTTATAAACCTGTAACCAAGCACTATAATTCTTACCATTGTTTTTCATTTGTACCATTTACAATGAAAATAACCTAATAAATGCAATAAACAGGTATATGTAGTTTTAAAACAATGTTCCACGCTTAAAATTAATTTAATTATTAATTAAATATTAAAGAAACTTAACTGTTTTTGTATAAATATAAATACACACATGACAAATATTTAAATTAATATTAAAACCATTATAAAATCTAGCTAGCGATTTTTTTTCATGACGTATTCTATTGTATCACAATGTAAGTTGTTATATTCAGTATCTAATAATGGTAGCGAATATCAATGAAGAAAGTAGTGTTATATCACTCAAGTATAGAGAAACGGTCATAAAGGTAGTGATATACACCTCACTCCAGATACCAAGTATTGTTTCAATATAGAAACATAATCTAAATCAAAATCAGTACAAATAAATTTCGAAACGGCAATAATAATCAAAAGTTTGATTTCAAACTACTACAGTTTATGTACCAAGTGCTTACTATCTAGAAATTTGGTCACGTCCCTCGTACAATCAGCAACAAAAATTGTTGCAGATATAAAATTCCAAACGAGTAATTCATACGTCTTTGGGGACGTGTTTATATAACATAAATACATCGAGACGTGATCGTTGCAAAATTATGCATTAAATAATAGCGTGAGATGCTATTGTGAAGTTTAAACTATTTAGATTTAATATAATTTCTCAATTTGTTTCATAGAACACCACTCAAAAACAAAAGGCCGTGAAGTCCGCTTATCCACATGAGTGGAAAGCAGAGAGCAAAATATTTTGTTACTAAAATTTCTCTATTTATCCTTTTATAGTGCGAAAATCGTTTATAAATATGCGTACATTTAAATAACAGACAATTCGCAATTCAATGTATTGTTAACAATACAAATATTACACTCAATACATTTGCGGTTATAGTGGATTGAGTGATTTGAATAAATAAAGTGTTCAAGCTACAATAAAAGAGTAGCTTTAACATGCTATTAATATTATTGAGGCTGTTTTTTTTATTTTTCGTATAAATTATACAATATCGTGTTTTTATAGGTTATTAAACATATTGTTATCGGTCGGTTGTGAGTTTGATTTCTATTCAGATGCATGATTATATTTAAATTACCCTTGCTTTAATAAGCACGGCGTTGACTCTCAAATTCGGCGAAAAGCAGAGTCAGGTTATCTTTAAACTAGGTACTCCCTATCTAACATGCTATACGGAATAATAGCTAAAAAATACATCCTGTACTATTCTATATGTATATATTACAAGTAAAACAATATAATACAAGTAATGTTTTTCATTATCATATATTTAAAATATATACTTCTTGTGTCCTCAATTCTTTAATCGTACAAAATACGAAATTGACATGAATATATATCTAGAATTCGCTTTTAGTGAGTTAGAGGCTCAATAGCTACTACCTGTCACAGATTTGTTTCGTAACACTTATGGACGAGTGTACAATCCTATAGTCAATTTTCGATGCTATAAATGTCAGTAAATCAATGTATGCTACAACCTCGGCGGAATGAAGAAAAATTGAATTTCCCAACGCGTTGCAGTATCTACCTACTGAAAATGTAGTACTGTATTTTAAATTTAATATTGAGTTTCAATGTCTCAAATGTTTAAAGCATAAATGAGTATATTAACCGATTCTATTAAGTTCATATCCGAGCTGAAAACAAAACAAGGCGACAACTAGAATTGGTATTTTGAAACTTTTTAGAAATTATTGTAATTTATAGTTGTATTAAATACAGCTTTAAGATTATTCTCACATGGCCGGGTACGCAGAGAAATTAGTATCAAGACACTGTGTTTTCACTTTAAAAATCGAGACATTGCGTGTAGAGTTGAAAGATTCATGTATTAATTCTAGTCACATTAGCTTTTAAGATATATTATTTTTGGTTTTTACATAAAAATTAAATTATAAATAGTACAAATATACAGAATTTTCATTGTGTAATAACCATCTATTTAAAGTAAACGGTAGCAACATGACGTTTCATCGTTTCAACAAATCGTTTTTCATTTTTTATAACGTGCATATCTCGAAATCAAACGCAACAATCAACGTAAGCCACCGGCTTCTAGTCATTCTTTTGTAGGATTATCTGCACAAAGGAAGTATATATATATATATATATATATATATATATATATATATATATATATATATATGTGTGTGTTTCTTTTTTGGCAAACAAACAGACACACGTGGTAACACGCATTTTTCGCTCTCATCTTTTCGCACACCAGTTAACTAATTTCTAAAAAAATTGTATGTATTTCAGAAAAAAAATAAAGTGTAAGATTTCAATAATACATTGAATTGTGGGCAAAGAAATTATAATTGGTATATTATCCCGACACTCACTCACGGGTCACTTGAACCTTCTTGAAGGAAGCCGTCCAACAACACAAACGTTTTCAAAACATTTTTCTCGCTCTAAGTGTGTGAATAACACTTTAAAATTTCAAAAGAGTTTTAATGTAATATATATATATATATATATATATATATATATATATATTTAAGTGAAAATGTATAACGCCATAATTCTCCTTATTTCTATTTCAGTAAAGTATTCCAGGCCAGCCCTAAAAGAGGTATGGTGATACTTTAAGAAACTTAAACGCTGTGTCCATCTAATAACACCGGGTGAACAGAAGGATTATTAATTTAGATATTACCTACAGTGAGATTCGAACTTATGACTAATAAGTATATATCATATTTCAATTAAATCTACCTACCAACGGTGTATTTTCTTAATCCAAGTTACATATTATATGTTTTTAAACAAGATTAATATCACTTTAAACTTGTCATATACTCTTATTATATTATTTTCAGCATGTTTCTCAGATATGTAGGTGTATTAAGGATGAGAATTTGTAAATACACTTTAGCTTAACAGAAAATTAAATAGGCAATTATTCAAAGTTACCTTCAAAAACACCCACGCCATTCATGGCGTATATGTGTTTCAAATTTACATTAAAACTTGATTTCGTTGTTAATTAATTTTAATAAACAACGTAAACACTGATATTATTACTTTAACTATATTTAAACTGTATATACATCTAATATGGACCAATCGTTCCCGGAATAGTCTTCGATTCCCCTTTTAAAAAATGACATATTAAAAATAAAGTGATAAATTAGTAGTAATATTTAAAAAATAGTCTTTACATAAATTCTTTATTTTTAAATTTTAGTTATTTATTTTATTTATATGTCGGTCTTGTTACTTTTTATGACCTCTCCAATCATAAACCTATTTGAAAAATATATAATCCGCCATTTTATTGCGGCGGCCATTTTAAATAAGCAACAATATGTCATTGTCATTAATTAAAAGTGTATTCTTATTTTATACTTGCTCTTAAGTTGCAAGAACCACACGAACATAACTAACAATTTAGATATTTACCATTTATATCTTCTTACTAATAAAATAGTGTTTAAGACATTGGTTCTGACCTACGTTGTATATGAAACCTTTTTTTATACGACACAATCTTTTTAAAGAGTTATTATTTATAAATATTTAAAAAATCAAGTCACTGAAATAAATCAGGGTAGTCAAAGATAACCTATTATCACGACATCTCATTAACTGCCTTCTTCCAACCGATATTAGGAGGTCTGGAAATTAAGACATTGCGAACTCAGTGGCGAACTTATCCCCGCGCTTTATATTATCATACAGAAGAAATAAATATAAATTTTATATACAATTATTCCCTCGAGCGATAATTGAACCAACAACTAATCGCGTTTCTAGTCAGACGTTCCACTGTGCCACGATATCCTTAATGGTTTATCAGTTTATATTTCTAAAATACGCTGTACACGTACACAATGTTTTATGACAACGTTTCTAATAAAAGTATACGTTACATGGTATTATATACTTCTAGCAGTACTACAGTTAGTAATAACGTCTTTTATACTTGCGGTGGAATGGAAGCTGAAATTTACATTTATTGCTTGCTCGTGGCTCGCTTTACTACCGGGACACTAATGATGAAAATTCAGAGAATATTGTTGTTCTTAATAAGGTTACCTTATTTAACATATTTTTTTAATATTTAACATTGTATGGTGTTTATGTTGGACTAGTACGGCTTGAGTTCGCTCCTGCGGCGTCTCATTTAGGTGGAGAAGGTTTCCGCTGGGTTTTAGTGGGTAGTATTGGGTTCACTGATAAGTCCCACAGTATCATCCGTTCGTGGGGCACTATGTCTTGCGTGCGGATGCTCTGCGTAAATTGCATATTCCAGCGACAAGAAACAAAGTACTGCTTGGGTTAAACACTGTTCATGATTATTCGAGAGGCTAATCACAATTGTAAATCTATTGTAAAATTACATTTTAAAAAAGTAACTTAGTAGAAGAGCTGCCTTCTGAACCGATAGTAACTTCTAAGAGGACTGAAAATACTGACAATTTATTTTAATTGACAATTTGAACTGCTTCTAGTAGTCGACTAGACTGAATTATATTTTGATTGTGGTTTTGAGAGTTAAGACACTTTATTGAATATATAACTTCGAATTAAAAAAAATCGCTTGAGCAACGTAACTCTTTATAATAATATTGTATTTAAATTG
Source organism: Dryadula phaetusa (assembly GCA_032432895.1). Classification (NCBI taxonomy): domain Eukaryota; kingdom Metazoa; phylum Arthropoda; class Insecta; order Lepidoptera; family Nymphalidae; genus Dryadula; species Dryadula phaetusa. The sequence goes on from JAOYRS010000001.1 coordinate 12,437,297, forward strand.
AAAGAAAAGAAGGGTACGATGTAGCCAGTAGGTAATATATTTAATAAAAAACACAACTTAAGTTTTCATTTTAAAATTAGCGTTATTTAACAGGATAGAAAAGTATGCTAGTTAACACAGATATAAAGGCCTAGATAAAATTTTTTAAAAATCCTTGCACTTGAAAAATAACTTGAACGCAGCAGGATTCGAACCTGTCTCTTCAAAACCGTCCAAGCACACTGATCAAGTTCGGAGAATAACAGGACAATATCATGAACTATAAGCTTTTAAGATTTAATTTATAATAATGACCTCATTATATGCAAAAACTGACACTTGGTTTCATTTAATAAAATATTTAAATTCGTAAGCGAAATGATGCAGCTTTTTGCTCAAGACGCAAGAAACGCAATTTAGTTTACTTAGCATAATATGAAAAGTGAATAATAATGCGAGTTTATTTCGCTCGTTTTGTCAAATATTACTTTATATATTTAATACACGAACTACTATAAGTTAATGAAGATACTAAATCATTTAAAGTACTCATAGAATATAAAATATAGTAGTGTTAAAAAGTCACATTTTTAGCTTCACCATACAAATTCATGCCATAAAACCGTCACGTAACGTTTTAAAGTTTCTCTTGAGTTTTGAGATATGAAGTTTTCAATTGAATGTGTCTATTTATATTTTAATTTAGCTTTTAAAATTATTTTATGTATAATATTTTTTCAAATTTATTAGCCGTCAAGCTTTCTATCCCGCATGACAGGGTAGACTGGATGTACCTAGTGCCAAGACACTCCATATACTCTGTTTTCCGCCGGATTTGAGTGGCGTTTTGAGTGGCGCAACTCAACGCCCCGCTTTATCTTATCAGAGCGAGGAAATAAAATTACTTTAAATTTAATCATTGCACCGAATAGGAACCGACCCACAGCCGATCACGTTTATGTCCAGACCGTCCTTCTTACGAAGAAAATAAAAGAGTCTAATCTCCGAGTATGTCCTCAATTTACACATTTTTGTTGCTTAGTTTTAAGTATATGCAAATATAGTATTATTTATCCAAAACAAATTGGCGAATTATATATTTTTACCCCACTGCCAAAAGAAAGATCATGTTTTTACCGCGTATATAAATATGTATGTATCTCCTTTTTAAAAAAATGGCACATTTTAATACTTAAGATTAACCACAGTTGGGTATATAACTTTTTTAAATAATAAAAAAAAATGTTGCACAAATCATTTGATATGCATATCAAATGAACGATCCTAACAAGTAGAATCCAATCCGCTATAAAAAACATGTATATAAACACGCTTTTAATTATAAGTAATCTAATCTAATGGTATTTAACTATTGTACTTATTTAAGGTCAATATCTTCATAACATGCATAATAGGAGTGGAACGAAAAAATTCATATAATGTTCCTAGTGAGAATCAAGATTGTATTTTAAGCCATCGAATTCAGTCAGGTACGTGCCAGGTGCCTAGTGGTAACGTTTCCAACTACAACTCCGCATTTTACTATAAATATAATTAATTAGAAGTCTGTTTTCTAAATCTAAAATACGTTAAATATTAAACACATAATTAAAGTAAATATAATGAGTTGAACTAAAGTAATGTTTCATGAAGGAAAAAAAAATCAAAGCAAAAACGCTCAAAGCTCTCTAATACTTAATTTTTAATTTAGAAAATTCATAAAGCTCGATTCTAAATACAAAAAAGTTGAAAACAACCTAATAAATAGAACAAAAATATTGTATATAAGTTTTAAACTGTACATTACTGTTTGTATGTTTCATATAAATAAAAATTCAATTTTATAAGTAAAATTATCTTGCCACATAGTAAGCTTAACTACTTAAAATTGTAATGTAAAAGCTGGACTTGTCCGCTTCTAAGTTGTTCACAATTTTATTTGCGTATATTAAAGTTATTTTAAAAAGAACCGACGTCTAAAAACTTCTGATTCCGCCTCTCTTAGAAGCTACTTGATAATTACTGTCAAGCTGCACACTTTATACAGCATAGCCAGAGGTCGAGCTACAGGATTGTCAGAGAGAATCTAATGTCCAAAGTCTCCTTTGTGTCGTTAAATATCGGAACTCAACGCCGCGTTTTTTATGATTCCATAAATAATTATATAATAAGTTTCATGTAATAAGTGGGAATTGAATCCTTAACCAAACGTGGTTACAGTCGTACACTGTACCACTACACCTCGATTGCCAAGTTAATATGAATAGTATTTTCAAAATATAACCAGGATGTATGACTTACATTCTATTACGAAATAAACTAAATGATTTAACTTGATTCCATCTCACAGCGGACATTGTACACGGCCTGAGGGCTCTATTAGGATCATGTCCACTGTCATGCCCATTTACAATACATATTTTTCAATTTTATATATTTCCAATATTTTTATATTTATCTAACATACATATATTCTTGTAATGAAATTAGATTGCAATTAAATTAAATGTCTGTCATTTCGCATGGCATTCGAGAAATAATTAGATTTTGTTATTTATGTTTGAGAAATATGCAACTTTTAATCAGGGACAAATTAGTATCAAGGCACTTTGAAGGCTTTTTTACTCAAAATTAGGACATTGCGTGTTGAGTGGTGAATCCAATGCCGAATTTTATTTTGCCATGCAGAGAAATGAAAAAATAACCGCCTTTTACTTTACAATTTTTGTCTCTTTATATGTCTATTTGTTCCAGCTAATCGCTGGACTGGCTGGATCGAATTTAATGGAACTTTCATTAGTACCTAATGTAATAAGGAAGGCTACTACTGAGAGTTATAAAAAAAATTACAATTTAAAATAAATATCCAGAGATATTAAATGACACACGGATGAAGTCGCGGGCACAGCTCGTCTTTAACATAGCCATTCTCCTCAGTGGCAATCGAAATATTGACATCGCTGTACAAAGTCCAATTTCCAATAGTGTGAAGCCGACTTTAATCGTCTTTACAATATAGTTTAAGACATAATACGCAATATCTTTAAAATGAGGCAAAGATTTATTTTGACATGTTGTTCTCTTTTATACTTGATACGTACATAAAATATGTATGACCACATACACAGGTATGCCTTAAGCGTGAAGTTCAACGTTCCAATGCGTATTTAAATAATTACTTTTGGTAATTTAACAGATTGCTGTGTATACTCATATTTGTTATCTCACAGGGGAAATAAGTTAAAACTACTGTACTATATTTATTTGTGTCAGTTCACCCAAAAACTTTGTTTACGAATATATTGAATTCTAAGCGAGCTTCTTTAGTTATTCTATAGGTTAACAATTCTATTGTTTAGATTTTTATGTTAATTTTGTTGTATAATTTATTTATTTTATTATTGAGTGTCGAGTGGCGAAACTCAACGCCGTTTTGTGTTATCAATCAATCAATCATTTGCGTTATACCGAAGAAATTTGTAATTCTACAAATGCGAAAATCTACATAGATTATTAAAAAATAAATTTTATTCGCAATGCTACTGATATAACGTTGAATAAACCTATATGCATATATTTATTACACGAGTTAAACAAATGCTTTACAACACGTCCCACGTCCTTTTCACTTTACACAACCCCTGTATATAAATAGCCAAAGAATTTAAATACACCCTGTATTCAAGTCTTTGAGAAATTGCAAGATGAGCCATGAATAAAAACTAAAACTGACTGAACTGAAAAGACTGTGTTGAGTTTGAACTCGTTAACAATATCACAATAAATTTTTCTAATGTTGTAAGTGTCAATGCACTCCAGATATTGTTGTGTGCGCGTATTGAGTAACAAACTCAACACCGCGCTTAGTCTAATCAGAACGGAGAAATTAAAATAAATTTGAATTATAATATTTCCGAGTGGGAATCGAATTCACAACCAATCATACTTACAGTCAGGCACTGTATCACTGCACCATGATGGCGTCGTACCAATATTAAAATTAGTTATAATGTTACCACTTATAATATTTATCAAGACATCCGCATACCCGTACAAGTGACAACCTAATATAATATGAAATAACTATTACAATATTTAAAGTGAAAACGTCGCTAATGGCAGCGCTATCAAAGGCACAATGGAGCTCCATAATACGACGAAGATAAAGAGGCCCTTTCATCCTGTTTCGCTCACGTGATATCTTGTTAGTAAACTAATAAACTTTAAGAGAATATGCTATGATTTTTCTTGATATTATATAAAAAAACGATCTCACGGTTTATCCCGCATAGTGGGGTAGAAGAAGCCACCTAGTGTCAAGACACTTCGTTCATTGTCCACCTTATTTCAAGACATTGCGTTGTTAGGCGTATTTTGTGTTGGCATTAGGAGAAATGAAAATAAAGTTTAATCATCATCGTTCCTCCGTGTGGGAATCGAACTTACAACCAACCGCGACTATAGTCAGTTGCTGTTCCACTGCGCCGTGAATGTCTTCACAATGAATGACAAAGCGTAATGCTTCTTATTTTTAGACATATCTATTTTACATATTTTCATTGTGGTAAGAAATAATTGAGTGTATATTTCTTACGACGATGGAAAATATTATTATATTAGTAATAGCTTGTCGGACTTCTACACATATAAAATGAATAGTTTATACTAATGTACATACATATTTTGTTATTTATTACAAAGTTTTATTAGCAGTTGCACATAAGGCCCTTATCGTTCGTTACCTCATTTTAGTGTTATACATATGTCCTTTGAAAGGTAGAGGAATATCCTACTTTTTTGTGTCCTCCGTGCAATTTAGGTATTTCTGCATGAAAAGGTTATTCAGAATGCGATCGGAAATGAAACAGTTCGACATTTATGGTCGAACAATTGACGTTTGACAGTAAAGGATGTCGGGACTTTGTTAACTTTGATATTCACCTCCAAGGGTCAAAGGCTTCCATATTAAATCGTTTCAAAGGCTATATACCTGGTACGTGCTTTAATTATTAGCGAAAAGCCACTCTGAAATAATTGGTGAATGTTACTAAGTGAATGTAATGGCTACGAGATCAATATGCAGGCGAAAATATACTTGCACTTAATTACTTAGCCTAGAACTAGAATGTTGTTGCTGTTAATTATATTTTATTTATCTTAAAAAAAAAGAAGGCGAAGTCATACCTAATGAAAATTGTCGTCAAAATCTATATATTTATAAGAATTGAAAAAGATACTATTTTAAACGGATTAATCGCATAAATTTTGGTATTCGAAAATACATATTTGGAAACCTGACGTTTAGAACACTTTATAGTAGTCCGTGGTCACAGGTAGACAGGTAAACTTTACAGTAGTACCTTTGACCACTGTCTACTGCAAAGTATTCGATACGTCAAGTTTCCAAAAATGTGTTTCGAATACCAAAATATACGCAATTAATCCGTTCAAAATAGTTTTAAAAGATCTTGTTATTTGAAAAAAAACTAGTATACCACATAATATGGAATATTTTCGGAAAAGAAATTTGGTTAGGTAGAGTAGAGACGAGCATTAATACATTTTTAAAGAGGTCTTTTAAGCCTGCACTTAAGTCACAAGAATTACTAACTCTTTTGAATATCTTAGGCCAATTCATGTCAGGTCTGAAACAATAATTTTAGTAAACTGATGATAAATTAATAGCGGCACATTTTCCTTTAAATTAAAAAATTATTTGATTTTACTTTCATCTGACTAGATTATTTGGTGTTATTGTAACTTTTCTTGGCAGATGTTTTTTTAATGATATTTTGTCTTTCATAAAATAGAATAGAAAACACAAAACATTTTTTGTAACAAATAACATTTTCACATAAATGAACTTTTCTCGAAATAAAAAAAAAACAAAAGTTGCAATTTATTTACATTGTTTAACGGATTTACAGCACTCCACAGTATTATTTTGTTTGTGTTTGTTATTAGGTTTATTTATTGTTGTCTAAGTGAAATAAAGTAGTCTAAGCGAGTTCGGAGTTAAGCCATTCATTCATTTACACATATTTTCTTTAACATCATATTATTTATAGAATTTTCTACTTTGGAATTAAGGTCAGTCCTTTGATAGAAAACTGGATAAAGCTAAGAAGTGTAAAAATGTTAAATATATATAAAAAGTACTATTAGCATGACTATCTGTATTAATTCGTGAAGGAAATAAGAAGAAAACAGTGGTGTATGAAATTTGGCACAGTTGCAATTTTTATATAGATGTAGTGTACAATGTATATATTTTAATTATGGTATACTTAATATTAATATATTTAGTTAATTAAATAAAAATAACGCAAATTACTGTGCATTTTAAAGTAAAATGTTTTGTAAAATGTGACATATACGTTGCCAAGGTTACATGTATTTTACGTGTCGACAAAGATTTTTTTTTAGCTTCACACTTTATCCCTTGCGGGGTAGTCAGAGAGTACGAAGCGCCAAACACTACGGTCTCTGTACATGTCTTTCGCCTCGCCCACAGTCATTATCCTCTTTAAATATGCCCTTCGGGGGGTCCAAATACTTTTAACGTGACCTTCCTCCAGCATCTTCGATCGGAGAAACAAAGCATACGTATTAAAATCTAATCTTTCTATTTTGTGGGAACAAAGGAATTATATTTAAAATAATGTGTATATTAGTGTATATAAATAAAAAGTAAAACTTCTTTACGCCATAATAATAATCTACATAATTTTTCGAAATAATAAATCTCTATTGACGACTTTAAAGGAATAGGTTCAAAAAAATAGATACGCTACGCTACGTGTATTTGTATTGGATATTGATCATTGTGAGCGCACCTTTAGAAATAATGATAAAATGTGACTTAGAAATAAAGATGGCGCGTGACACAAACACGTTTACATTTTTTTTTAAATTGCTGTAATTGTTTTCCCAGCCATCTATAAAGAAATATCATTTCAAATATAGTTATTTAATTATATCAACTAAATAATAATAAGAAATATCTTTTATATATATATATATATATATATATATATATATATATATATATATAAACTTTTTTAAGTATATTTAAAATCACGTCATTATTTTAGTAATTGTATATGGTTATAATTTGAAACACGAGTCACGTACATGTGGAAACATAGTAAATGAATGTACTAAATGAAATTGTTGCCTCAAAACTCTATGGTAGCGATCCTCTAGACTACGTCTGTACTAGAAATTATTCATAATACGCCAATTAGTAGATACTTGTTATATGATATTATGAAATACACTACGAGCATGAATAAGTGTTTTGTATTAAATCGCTATATTTATTACAAAAGTTTTTGTTATAAACACGTGAGTATTAAAAGTTTTCAATTCTTTTTAATGAGAAATATGCTTCCAGATGGGTATAAAATTTGGCAAAGCTAAAGTTTTTACAGCAAAAAAAGTGATTTTCATTATAATTAAATAGGCATTTAGGGCTTAATTCCTCACTCTAGTTAGACAAAGTGCGGCGTTGAGTCCTGCCACTTGACTTGACACGGGGTGTCTTGACACTGGATACTTCCTATCTACGCTACTAAGCGGAATAAAAGCGTGAAGCTAAAAAATCAATACAACCCTTACAATTTGTACTGATGTATAAACGAAATAGTGACATACAGTTACGATTGTTTTCAATACACGCGTTAGTTGGGCTTAGATCATCATAGGTGGTATTGTTTATAAATAATGTTAATTTATAATAATGTTTTCGTTTCGCCGGCATGGGAAGACAAAGCCAAGCATTAATTTCACTCCCAAACATCAATATCTGAGGTAAGCAGGGTGTGAAGAAACCACGCCATAAAAGTTTGTAAATCTCCTAACCTTAAAGTAGTCTAGAAGAGATCGTTTTTTGGCGGTAATCGTCACTTGTGCCTCAAACATTTTGACTGTTTTAGTTTATTATTGATATTAGTTATGAAGTACAAATAAATATAATTGAATAAATAAATTTAATGTTTCTCAACTTTAGATGCTTATTAAAAATATAATTATATAAAATTTGAAAGTCAAATGCATGTCTTAGATTTTAAACACAGTTTTTATTCTGTATCTATGCTTATAAATCGCATTCCTTGGAAAACATCAAAGCGTTCCCACCTCTAAGCCAGGCGTTCTTATCCAGACAGGTTAAAATATTTATATGCTTATTACTATTTATTTTTATTGCATACAAAATAACAAGCGTATTTCGGCGAAGCTCCGTAATCAATTTTACTTTAATCCATAATAAAAATCAATTACAATATGAATATGGCCTCTGGCACTTCGACTACTATTCGAGCAGAATTTCTGCTTATACAACAGTTGAAAGGTAAATATTAAATAATGACATTCTAAGAGCGTTCAGTCTTAAGTACTAAGTGGTAATTGATTGTAGTGGTATAGTTTTTGGTTTGTGTTCGAACGATCCTTACCACCAATACTGATGTTGACAATTAGATAAATATTTTTTTTAGCTTAAATAGTGTTAAGACACACTGTACTATCCTTTCCGCCGAATTCGAAACATTGCATGTTAAGTGAAGGAACTCAACCCCACACCTTGTCCTAGCAGAGCGAGGAAATTTAAATTAATTTTTATATATCCACTCCTTAAAGTGGGAATCAAATCCACAACCGGTCGCGCTTATAGTCACACGCTGTCCCAGTGCGCCACTACTGATGCATATCTGATCAACTTAATCAATCTATTCTGAACACTATATTATCCAAATAATCTAACATAAAATGAATTATTTTAAGAAAATATAATACGAAAATCTCGAAATGTATATTCCAAATGTATTAGTTGAAAGCATTGTATTGAAATTTTAACACAGCACCAAACAACCGATATCCAATTTAAAGTTCACAGCGCTGTTTTAATAAGTAAGTAATCGTAGTAACATGCACAGAACGTTATCGATTCCAAAAAGCAATTTTCAAGTTACATTACATTGGCTCTATATTTACTAAACTTGAATATTTGTCGTTCATATGCACAGAGCGAGTGTGACAGGGCATAATAACCGAATAGAAATCCGCAGAGATAACCGACTGAAGCAGACGAGCCAATTGGATTGACTTGGTTATAGTGAAAATAATTTTAAATAATTTTATGTTATTAATATAATGTTTCAGTGCAGTTAAATATTACTTGAAAAAAGAAGTGCTTACATAAAAATTACTCGTTTTTAAAAAAGAGGAAAGGATAAATATATTAAAAAAGATATATAAGAAAATCATGTTGATAAAAGCTTATGATGGACACGTTATAATGAGGCACTGCGGGAGTCACCTGTTAGGGAGATGATCAAGAAAGCGATCACAAGAAACATAATTAAGCTCAACAATCAACTTGCCTTTAAAAACATAGACAGAGGGAGTAAAAACTACTTTTCTATTAAAAGACCTAACGTCGAAAGAACGGATTGTGTTATTGAATCTGTCAGTTTCACTAGACTTTAAAGTAATCATTTTTCTAACTAGAAGCTACTCCATATTGTTTCTGAAGCGAAGATAAACTAATTTCGAGGTCTCTTATTTCCATAATTTTTATTCCATTTTTAATTTTAGATATGAACATTGTCTGTGTTAAGGACTTTTTTCAGGTGAAAGTCTAATGTTAAAACACTTTTCAACCAAGTTCAGAACATTACGTATTATATGTTGCGGAACTCAATGCCGCACTTTGTCTTATCAGAATGTGGAATGGAAATAATTTGATTGAATTGATTTTCGGTATTTTATATGCATTCTGACATTTGCCTTTTCCAATCTTATTTGGATTTTGAACAAAAATTTTACTATTGTCTCCCTATAATTTAAATAGTGAAATTAATAATAAATAAAATTAATGTCATTGTCTTTAGTCAACAATTTTTATTTGTTACTACTATGTTATGATTCCGAGAACTTCTGTTTATAGTATGAAACTCACACGCACACGCACACGCACACGCACACCCACACCCACACACACACACTCACAAATACACACACACAAATACACACACAAACACACACACACACACACACACACACACACACACACCCAGCAGTGTTACGTGACGATTTCTAATAAATCCGTACGCTGAGTTTATTAGAACGAAGTTACTTAAAAACTACGTTCCAATAAGCTTTTGTTAATTTCCAGAATAAACCTGTAAACTTAATATTTTTATAGGGAGAGGATTCTTATTTATAGGAATAGGATTGTAGTAATGACTGCCACTTAGAATGTATAGATGTTAAACAGTGATATGGCTCACGGACAATTATGTTGTCGTTCACACAACTCTTACGCTAACCGATACAAAATGATTAATTTTTAAAGCGCATGTCGTTTTGAATCTTTATCATTCTTCTATTATTATCATTTAAGAATTAACATTAAGTTTAATGTGATCTTTTTGTTCGCTGTACAAAAATAAAGGTAATAAATTTTATTTTATATTTTATAGTTGATATAAAATACTTTTTAAAAAACAGCCTCGACGATAGTGAGAGACAACCTAGTGTCAAGACATTCAGTTGGCCACCGGAAATTGAATTCAAAGCTTAGTTTACCAGAGCGTAGAAAGAAAAATATATATACTAAAATATAATCATTCTCTCGAGTGCGAATCGAATCCATAACCAATCGCATTTACAGTCAGACGCTGTTCTTCTGCGTCACGATGGCCTCATTATGCATCGAGTTGTTTTGACAATTTTCAGTATTCTAAACGGGGTTAAAGTAAAACAGTCCGTCTGTTTCACTAACTTCACTCTTTCCAGCCAATAAAATGGCGTATTTGACCCCCTTATTAAACTTTTAGGCGAGTTTATTAAAAAAAAACAGATTTAAGTTTAATAGTGTATAGAAGTATGAATATACAAACGTTTTTTGCTATAGATTTTAAAGCTGGTAGTTTGAGCTGAAAAATGTAACGAATTTTTGTGCAAATCTCTCTTAGGCCTCCGCTGTACACAGAACATATATACCAAATATCAGCTTATGTACAAAGCTCATAGTCCACAGCCCTCTATACGTTATCTCTCATTCATTCATCGAGTAACATAAGTGTAGTTGTTGATATACTTATAAAGGTTTATTTATAAAACGAATAGGCTTATTACATATGTATGTCGACAATGACTATCGCGTGTGGTTAATACTTTCATTTTAAAGCCATTAGAAAACATTCTGTTTCGTAATTCGTAATGAATCGATACTAAGTAATAATTTAAATAGCTTATTATTGTTTTAAATCGATTTCCGATTTAATTCTACCCAGTACGTCTACTTTATAATATTTTATTCTTAGTCAATGTATATGTATTCGATATTATTTTGTATATAATTATTTCGCTATATGAGTTTACCGAGTTAAATGCTAAGCAGTAGTGTACGACATAATGTGTTAGGAGACAGAAATGAAAACTGATTTTTAATATAAAAATGTATGCCCCTGTGACGAAGCCATCGTGGCGCAGTGGTACAGCGTCTTTCAACGCAATTGACTTAAAACTAATGTGTTCGATTTCCAATCGAGGAAATATTTATATTCAAAATTTATTTAAAAAAAATGAATGATATTAAATATTTCTTCGACGATGCGGAACAGATATTACCGTTCAATATATATCAAATAGAAATCAAGTTAAGTGACTAAGTAAGGAGGAAGGCAATAAACTCCAATTTCACGATAGGACTTGAAGCTTCTTCTAGTGCTTAGGTGATCAGATGACTGAACACAATATTAGCTTTTAAGTAAAATTACCTCGGCTTTTCTTCTATAAGCTCAAGTACCCAAGTACTAAAGTGTCTAAAGCGTTTAAGTACTGAGTGCCTTGTAAGCTTTATTAAAATAATTTCCAAGTTTATCCAAATTTAAATCTATCTATTCATACATCACTACGTTAAGGAAAAACTTTAGGCTTCCTTTTAATAACGATACAGACAGAGGAATGTAAAATTTAGTATTTTTATAAAGATTAACTGAGATGTACCTTTATTTAGGGTATCACACATGTTGCCAAGGCAACGCGTATGTGAGTGAATGAGTCCACTAAAAAATAACTAGTTTATCTTGCATCAGATAAAATTTAACTAGATTTTTTTAAAAAAATGATTTTGTTTTGTTATTCTTAATATATTATATTTTATTTACATTATAGCTACCTTTAACAGATAAATTAAAACATTAATTATAACTAGAGACCTTATTGATACGTAAAATACATGTAGATTTAGCAAAGCTTATATCACTTTATAGAAAAGTGTATGTCGAAAACTTCGTAATATGTTTAGTATTTATTTTATTTTATTCGATAATTTATACATTACTTTTCAAAATATAACGGGGAGTACGTAAAATATAGATAATTTTATTACAAAAAGCAGATGGTTCAATTAAAGGACGCCATGGCGCAGTGCAACAGCATATAATAACAGCAATAGACCACGATCGGTGGTGGGTTCGATTCTCACTCGGGGACAAACCTCGGCTTTTCTTATTTACAAAATTTCATTTCCTCGAAAGTTTTTTGACACAAAATACTTTTTGTATACCCTGGTATTCGGAATAAAGTCAAAATTTTTTTCGAGGATATTATAACAGTAAATATAATTTACTATGCATTTAAGCCTAGTCACAATTGAATATATCACTATTGAATATGACATTGTATGGACGTGTAGAATAGTAGGATTATAAACTAAGCTTGCATTGTCTACATACGTGCATACTAATACTTAAATTTCAATTTAGTTTTCTCTCTACATAATTATATTGAAATAATTAATAAATTTGTTTTTAGTACATTATTATCTGCTATTTCTTAGTTATTTTTTATAAAGGCATAACAAAAGTTCGTGAAGAATACTTTAAAAACATTACAATATTTGATAAATTTTCATTCTTATTTATAAATATTTTTGGGTAGTTGTAATTTGTCAAAATTTCTCTACTGTGATACTGACATAAAAATATGTTAATATCCCATTTTGTATAACATTTAGATATCATATATTTAAAAAAAAAATGTTTTTTTAGCTTTACGCTTTTATCCCGCATTGCAGGGTAGACAGAAAGTACCTAGTGTCAATACACTCCGTACTTCGCTTTCCACCGCATTCGAGGCATGGCGTGTTGAGTAGTGGAACTCAACGCCGCTCTTTGTCTTTACCAGAGCGAGGAAGTGAAAATAATTTAAATATAATCACTCCCCCGGGCAGTAATCGAACCCTCAATAGTTATTTATCAAGTTAATTAAGTTACTTCCTATTCATGGACATGTCTAGTCTTTTTTGTGTTTTGAGCTAATTATCTCTTGTAAAGGACAGTTTCCATTAATCGTTTTGATATTCCAAGCACCTTCAGCTCAGTTTTCTTTCGCAACACTTATTTGGCTTCGGCTTTCAGCGAAACGGTGAAACAGTTTCGAAGTAATTCGTGATTAAAACGTACTTTTGTACCGCTTTTAAAAAAGTTTTTAAGTTAATTTATTTGAATCTTATCATGAAATATATATATATTTTGTTGTATTAAACCTTGGTGATTTTCTGCTTGTTAATTTAATTTTATTAAATTTCATTTGAAAACTTGATAACGATTAAATTGTGTGTTTTTGTACTAAAAGATTGAGCGAGTACTCTATTATGAAAAATCACTCCGCCTATTACAATTCGTTAATTTTAAGGATATTTTATATGGGGGAAGTCTACGCCACACTTTGTATAGGGAAAAATAACATAAGTGGCTTTCGAACTCGCAGCCACAGTATGTAAATGACACTTTTCAAAGCACTACAAAATAAATGCCTTCATACATATATTCAATAATTTGTACGTACACACATAGGTACTTATTAGTCATAAGTATAACCTATTTATTTTTTATAAGCCATAATGATGAACTAATAAAGTTTTAAAAAGCTGTGCCCAGAACTACGTCGACAGATAGATAGACAGACAAAAATATATACAGATATACCGAGTATATATTTAGTAAGAAGTGGTTATTTAAATGAATTTTATTTATTGGTATAAATGTATAGATAATAATTTAAGTGAAAATAGTTTTTTTCTGCAAAATAATAATAAGACTTTTTTAAATTTCAATTTAAGCCCTATTTAGATAAGGTTTAACTTAATAACATAGGAATATAACATTATATTTGTAATTCAATTACTTAGATATAATTCTAAGAAAACCTCCGCAACTTAATATAAAAGTTAACTTCTATCGAATACCAAATGTGTTTTAAACGAATATATAACATTTGCTAGCTAGTTTAGTTCAACTAAAGGGGTAATGTATATAAGTCACGTCAAATCGCCAGTCAATTTATATGCGTCGGACCGTCTAACGCGGGACTTGGCGTGTGTACCGAGAGGATTACTCAAGGACTTTGAAATCTGAGTGACACTAGCTGTCAATCATACGGCGATGGTAGATTTATATTGGATAAAAGAGATTACGAACGTTTTGTGTTTGGATAGTTTAAAAGTATTCACAAATATTCAAGTACGATAATAATATTATATATTTATTGTATATATTAGAATAGAGGAATTTTTTAAACAGCTTCACCTTTCATCCCGTATGGCAGGTTAGAGATAACATAGTATCAAGACACTCCGTTGACTGCTTTCCGCCTGAAATCGAGACATGCGTGTTGAATGGCGAACTCAATGCCGCATTTTGTCCTACCAGAGCAGAATGATCAAAATATTTTTTAAATAGTCATTCTTCCTTGTTGGAATCAAACCCACAACCTATCGTGTTTTCTTTCAGACGCTGTCAGATGGCCTTTTCATCGAGTTAGTATATAGACCGTGTTCTATATTTTGATACTTATTAAAATCTACAAGTAATGGATCCATCCGCTCTAACTGATTAATTTGTTAAATAACTCTGTTTTACATCTTATAAAACCTTTTTTATGATCAGCTCAGATATCTTTCATATTTTAAGACATATCTTTGGACGTATTTGAAATAATAAACATTCTTCACAAGTACTTAATTGCACTATTAAAGTACGAATATGCAGAATGACAAGCCTAGGATAGTAGCACACTCTACTTACAACTTGTTAATAATTCGACACACACCATTCTCTCTGATGCAAATGAAGCCAGCACTTACAAGCCCATCGAATAAATCATTATGGGTTGAGTGATTCATTTAATGCATTTCGCCTATTAGTGCTCCCGTAATCATTACTAAATACCACTCACAGTGTTTCGATTAAGCCCCATGCATTTTGCTGTACGTTTTAGCCTGCTAATCGAAGCGTATATCCAATATATATATATATATATATATATATATATATATATATATATATATATATGGTAATTTATTGAACTATGGCCTTTTTTATGGGTTAATAGTTTTTGTTATTCATTTATTATTTGCAGAATACGCGTTATGACAGTGTTACTATTATATATTTTAAGGCAGGTCGTGGCGCAGTAGAACAGCGTCCGATTGCAAACGCGATCGGTTGTTGGTTCGATTCCATCCGAGGGAATTATTATATTTAAATTATTTAATTATTAAGCGCGGCGTTAATGCAATGTCAAAATGACCAGTGATTTTCAGTAAGAAGTAAAATATTTATCCGCTTATAACCACAGTTATTAAAAAGCTCACAGCGCCTATTTCAAAATAACAACAAAGAATTTTTGCAAATATCACACCCACAGCGTTGACCTTTAGAATACGTGCTAATTAAATGTATTTCGTCCGACGTTGTATGACCTGGTCGACCAAAACAAGTAATCTGATTGAATCATTTTAATATTATTTCAACGGATCTTAAAACTTTATGGTAAATTTAATTTAAACTTGAAAACTGAAGTTATACAAGCAATGCAAAGGAATATTCGTTTTCTGAGAGAAAATATTTGCAATTTATAGATGAGTTCAGTATAGATATTTGAGTTTTTGAATAAAAAAAGATTTTTTTCTAATATTTTTTTTGTATCAATGAGTATATAACGATTAATTCATCTGATAAGTGGTTGGGTTGGTCGTGGATCTTGTATTAGGTATTCGAATCGAATTTGAGTTTGGTGAAGATGGTCCACGCCTATGTTACATAAATCCGTATCGTAACGTTGAAAATTTTAAATTATCAATGCATTTTGAAAGAAAAATTTATAAAAAACTAAATAACTTTCAGAAATGTTAACAAGATGTGTAAAAGCCCAATAGAATATTATTTTTTTATTTTAAATATCTTAATAGCAAGCTAGGAAGACGATCGTAGATTATAAAATTTTATTTTAGAATATCTTTTATAATCCCAAGCTTAAAATGAAAAAATTAGTAGCGAACATCATTTGTTTTCTTCGCTTATGCAATCAATTATAATTTTTTCGTTCCAATTTTTCTCCACAATCAATATTCAGTGAAAATAAATACAAAAGAAATACTATTAAAAATAATTATAGTAAGAAAAAACAACGTCGAGTTTTGTCGAATTTCAAAAGTATCATTTCCTTTATCAAATTGATTAGGGATTAATCTGTATAAAATTAATTTCATTTAAAATGTTTAAATTCAATAAATTTCAATTTTAAATGAATAAATTATATAATAATAAAATTGCGAGTATATTACAAAAATACTAGTCTCTATTTTTTATACTAACAAGCGCATCACAAAAAAACATTCTTACATCAGTCAAAAGGTTAACCATAAGGTTCTAACATTATTCCAATACCTTTTAATGGAAATTATTAAAAAAAAACTAATAAAAAAATTATACAAAGAAAAAGCGGCATTGAGTTCCCTTTAGAAATGCTTACTACTATTTACTTTCGGATATCGAAATGCTTAATATAAAACATTTTTGAAAAAAACGTATAAAAATTTAAACGCAGCGGGACTCGAACCCGCGCCTCTTGGATACCGTCCAAGTATACCCGCGCCTCAGACGGTATCCAAGAAGCGCAGATTCGAATCCCGCTGCGGTCAAATTTTTATACGCTTTTTCAAAAATGTTTTCTAATCTTAAGTGTGGAATAACACTCTAAAAATAGTAAACACTTAATATACTTTCGAGTATCAAAATATTGAAATATTAATCCGTATAGAAATAATTTAATTTAAAATATTTTCAATTCTATTCTCTTCTATTAAGTTAATGAATTATATAACCAAACCAAAATACCAGCCTATATTTTTTTATAATAAAAAGCGCAACAATAAAAAACGTCCGTACATCAGTCAAAAGGCTAACCATAAGGTCGGTAACTTAATACTTAAGTTAATACTTCGTGTAATAAATTACCTCAAAGCCATTGCAGATTGCGAGTTTATCCTGCGATTACATTGTACAAGAGAACTGCCTTACTAATTTATTGCTTTAAGTCCATCTTCATTTCTTTTACTTGGAAAATTGTATGTGTGTCGTACTGGTTTTATTTTTTTGATTAGAACAAGACAAAAATAGTTTCTGTTTCTTGATAATTTCAATTTTAACGTGATTTAATTATTTTTTAATATTATTTAAGGCATATTAATTTCGAAAACTTGTCAATAATATTATGTTAACAATAATTTATAAAATAATAATAAATCATATCTTGTTAAACAAAATGTATAAACTTTAATTTTTAAGTTAACGCCGATCGTGAGGAAGTCTGACTGTAAGTGTGATCGATTGTAGGTTCGATTCCCACTCGAAGCAACGATTATATTTAAATTATTCTCATTTCCTCGCTTTGGTAAGGCAAAGCGTGGCGTTGAGTTCCATAACTCAATGTCGCACTTGATTCCTACGGAAACTGGGGTACGAAGTGAAGTGACATTATGTAATTCCTGTTTACCCTGCTATGAGAGATAAAAATGTGAAGCTAAAAAAATGCTTAAAGTAATTATTTGCAATTTCTACTGAAACTAACTCAATGTAAGTGATACCCAGGTATCATATTTTTAAAGCCCATCACGCTATCTAGCGTAATCCTGATAAGATTATCCAAAGAACAGAGACTTGCGCAAGCAAGAATTCCAAGAAGAGATAATATTTTAGAAATTCTAAAGAGTTTCTTATAATTAAATTAAATTTCAGTTTTACGCTTGCTAACTATAACAAAAGTCGTACCGTAGGCGTAACGTCGACGTCGATGTTAGCTGACTGTTGTAGATTGAAATCAAATAATCAAATTTAATGTAAATCTACAAGCGGCATATATATATATATATATTATATATATATATATATATATATTGTTAAAACTACGCTATTTGGAGAGTTGCTTGATTATTAGTGGCACTCAACACCACGCTTTTCCTTACCAGAGCGATAAAAATAAAAATAAATTAAATATAATCATTCCCAAGAATGGTAATCACACCCTTATATGTATATACTTTTTGACATTAGAATATTCCAGTCGATAATGTAATTAAATTTTAAATTGACTTATTTATTGACACGAAGTGTTGTACGCATTTAAATCACAAACTTCAATTACTGTTTGACATATGTAGGTTAATAGATAAATTTATTATACACTTAACAAATATACAAGCCTGCAAGCATCTGCAACATAAAATAAAGAACAGTAATGTAACATACAGCTTCACGCTTTATCTCGTTTTATTGGTAGTCAGGGACAACGTAGTGTCAAGACACTCCGTTAACAGATTTCCACCCGAAATCGAAACATTGCGTATTGAGTGGTGAACTCACCGCACTTTGTATACCAGAGCGGAGAAATTATAAAATTATAATAAATACAATAATTGCTTCGAGCTGGGAAAACGAGAAGAGAATCGAACTTACGACCAATCGCATTTACAGTCAGAAGATGTCTCACTGCGCCCCGATGGCAATCTTTCTTACTTGATTTATTACTAAGATAAGATATTCAAGACAGATATAACTTTGTAATAAAAGCTTTATCACGCTTAGTCGTTCCGTACCAAAATCTGAAAATGGGATTCATCTTCTTTAAAAGACACGAGAAAGATTTACGTACGCAGTATGTCTATGGAAATCATAATTCCATATTGGCAATCGTTGTTTATTTGTATCAAATTGATTGTAACCTATTACAGCATCGGACTGTAAACGGCATCGATGTAGGTTCGATTCCCACTCGAAGAAATTATATTTAAATTATTTTCATTTCCTCATCCTGGTAAGACAAAGCGCGGCATTGTGTTTCGCCATTCAATACGTAACATCTCGAATATGGCAGAAAGCTGAGTACGGAGTGTCTTGACACTAGTTACGTCTTACATTTTCATTCAAAAATTCAAATTGGTCAAAAAATAGAAATGTCAAAATTCTTCATAGTCTATTTTATAGTCTTCATAGTCTATATTAGAAACGTAGCTCAGATATAAAAATCATTGAAGATAAAACGTGTGCAAGAAAAAAATATACATGTATATTTTTTCGATAGATCAAGGCAGTATTCGGTGAAGCTGTAAGTCTGGATTTTTCAGTGAAGTAGGTACTATTAGAGCCCCAGATTTCAGCTATTTTTATCTTTCGTACATATCGAACGCTTTTTACGTAAACATTTCAAAATTTGAGCGACTTTCCATAATAATGATATAGTGTTTAATAATTAATTTGTTTAATATAATCATCTTACATTTATAAGTATTTTGTTATAGAAATATTTTGTAGAGGCTGCGTCGTCAACGCTACTGATTGTGGATTCGATTCCTCCTGAGGGGAATGGTTATATTTGCAAATGTATTTTCAATTCTCCGCTCATGCTCAAAATAGTTTCTTGACTCTAGGTTGTCTCTCATTACTCTGGTATGCAAGATAAAGCGTGGAGCAGTTTTTGCCTTATAGTAACTGATTATGTAGAACGGATCTGCTTTTGTTATATAAAACGAAACATTGATCTGGATTATGTTAGACCGTTTCTTTACATGATATTAATTATTTACAAGTGGTTTTTATCGGCGGTGCGCTGCGGATGTTACAAATTATTTTTCTATTTGTTTACCTTATGAAAAGAGGATAGGCAGGCCTGGTAAATTTTCATATTTATAATCGGTCTGTTTGCAAACTGACAATGCTCACATTGTAGTGTAAATAAATTATATTGAAATATTGCTAAAAGATAATATTTAACTTTAATTTGTGTAACTATCAATAAGTAAACAATTAATGACGTCTTAGTTCTAGCAAAGTGTGTATTTCACATTAGGTGTTGAACGAAGAACTTTGGAGAGCGTAATATCTCGTCACTATGTGTTTCTTTTATATCTAAAAATAGCGAAAATGTATCAAAATAAGAAAATAGATAGTAAAAATTCAAAAAATTAGGTGTTAATAAATTAGTTTGAACTTCTTTTTCCAAA
This sequence comes from Dryadula phaetusa, assembly GCA_032432895.1. Taxonomy (NCBI): domain Eukaryota; kingdom Metazoa; phylum Arthropoda; class Insecta; order Lepidoptera; family Nymphalidae; genus Dryadula; species Dryadula phaetusa. Next base: position 12,457,629 of record JAOYRS010000001.1, read on the forward strand.
TTTCAGATTGAATCATTTGAAATACATTCTTGGAAAAAATTTATCGAAGAAAAAATAATAAAACTATACAATGTGCAGCACTTATAAATATAACAAGCAAAAATTAATTTAAAACCGTTACTAAGACAACCAACATGTTACGCTCCAAACAAATGTAATACAAACATTTTTCAAACTAGCATTCTCGAGACCGCTCGTATGTCATAATAACTCTATTAACAGCTCTGAAATCATCTATAAACATTTTGGAAGTATTTAAAATATGTATGTAAAAACTACGTTTAGGCGTAGTCATAGGCCTGACTTATCGAAACAGTTAAAGTTCGAAGTATAATCTGGCTTAAACATTATATATTTTTAAAACTTCACGCTTTTATCCCACATAGCGAGGAAGTACCTAGTGTCAACTCCATAATCCTTTTCTCGGCGAAACCGAGATATTACGTGTTGAATGGCGGAACTCAACGCCGCGCTTTATCTTACCAGAGCGAAGAAATGAAGATAATTTAAATATAATCACTTCCTCGAGTGGAAATCAAACTCACAACCAATCGTGTATAGTCTGACATTGTCCCACTCCGCCTTTGATTGAATGTTTTTATTTGTAACACATATATCCAGTTTAGGCGTTAAGTAATAACATAATCATAAAGAAGAAAATAAAGCAGTATAGATTTTGCCTTCTTATCTTAATACAAGAAATATGAATAAAAAGAGATATAAAAATTACTAATGCGTTTCTTACTCGTTAGACAGGTACAAACATTTTAATTTCGTTACATAAAAACATTCTGGCAGAGAAATATTTTCGTATCTAAAGTAAAATAAAATTAACGAACACATTTTTAAAATATTGAATTCCCACAAAATAATAACCTTTCCAGTATTCATTAAGAACAGTAACAGTACATGTATCGTAAACAGGTCAAAAAATGCACATCGGCATGTTGAGCAAATGGTAAGAATTTTAAAAACCTTATTCTGTTTTTTTTTTCTCAGAAAATCTTTTGAAACACTTTTCTACGGTAGTAGTTCAAAATATTTCTTACAGGAAAATTCTTGTAAGCCTTAATAGAAGCTGCATCATCTCACGCGAGAAACTTTCTACTCTAGGCATTAGTTAGCAGTACACAACGAAACTCCCCAACTAAAATTAGGATCCAAAGTCGGAAATCTTAGCTTCTTTATATATCTGCATCGATGTTAGTCAAACTTCACTCCTTCAATTTACCCAGTACACAAGTAAGTTCGAAATTAATTTTGCCGTTCATAATATAAACTTTATTGACGAAACACGCCAGCTCAAATAGATGGCTCTATATTGAATATTATATGGTATTTGAATAATTTTAAGGCTTTGACGCTGATACATATTATGTGATAGTTTAAAATATTGTTATTATTACTTGGTATAATGTCTAACAAGTTATGTTTATATTAAATCAAATTGTAAAAAATATTTCCACATTTTTTCTTACATAGTAGAGAACATGTTAAGACACTCCGTCTTCTTCGCGTGCTGAGTGATGGATCTCGACGCGTCGCGTTTTGTCTTACCAGAGCGCAGAAATGAAAATAATCGGAGAACCCACAACCCGTTGCAATCCAAGCAGAACAACGCCATAGTAAATCAATTAAAATAAATTATAGAATAAACAAATGTTTTATTATGTTTTAAGATAACGCTCTCTCGATGTCAATCGAAAACAAGTGTGATCCTTATTTTCCTGTTGAATATTGAAAAGCTTTAGATCGAGATAAACGATATAATGTTTACGAAATTAAAAACATATTTATTTATAACTAAATATTAAATTTTTCTTTTATTATTTCTTTTTTAAATTATATAAGAAGATGAAAATATTTCAACTTAGTTTTTTTTTTAATCCGCTTTCTATAAGCATAGAGATTAAAGTATTAACGTTAAAGATAGGAGGGAAATACTGATATTAGTTTTAATTGAGATTAAAGAATGCTTTCATATATATTTTTATATATTTCTTTTATGGATTTATCCATTTATTTTTACAAAAATTCATTTTAATATATTTTCAATGCTCAACTCAAATCCAAATTTAAGTGTGGCGTTAAGCGTTATTTTAATGATGCGATAATCAATTTATTTGTACAATAATATTGAGTTAATTTTTACTTAAAATATATGAATACAAGGTTTCATATAAATCATGAAGCTGGTAATTAGTACGAGCCATTAGGAATACTATTATCAAAGATATTTTAAAAGTCATAAAAAAAAATACGTCGTATTTCGCTAAAACAAAAACCAATAATTAGGTATTCGAGACACTTTAATTATATATAAAAAATTTAGATGTTATATATCTCTTTCATCGCCACTTGTAAAAGATTTTATTTTAAATTTGATTTGTTTCTACGATAAACGTAATTGCCCTGGTAAGCTTTTTATATCTTAGGCTAAATTATAAAGTTAATTTACAGACTATATTATGTTTTACAAAGATTTTATATGGCGTTTATGAATAGTAAGACTTAAGTTCTATAAATATACAGATTCCTTTATTCAATGATTTGCCTTACAAAGGTTAATTCACAATCAAATATTAATTAAGTTTTAAGTGTTTGACCTCTCTTGGTGTATGTAAGAGGATTAACTAATATTGCCTAACTAATATTATTAAATCTATAAACGATCCATATTCGGGAGAATGATTATATTTAAATTATTTTCATTTCTCGCTCTGATAAGATAAAGCGCGGCGTTGAGTTCCGTCATTCAACACGCAATGTCTCGATTTCGATGGAAAGCGGAGTATGGAGTGTATTGACACTAGTTAGTTCCTGTCTACCCTGCTAAGTGGGACAAAAGTGTAAAACTAAAAATAAGAGAAACGTATCGATCAGTCACGCCATATATATGAATTGTCTTAAGTCATGACACTCAGGTATTAAATTTTTGACTTCTTTAAAATATAATATTTATAAAGAAATCGTATTTATATAACATTTAAAACGAACGAACAGGATACTTATTTATGAAAAATATACGAGAAATATAAGAAGTCATTCACTTCATATCTAATTATTTCTATAAATGTACAAGATCGCGTCTCTAGGGGTGATAATTGGTCCCCAAAACATGACACCCATGAAAATTGGCCATGAAAATTGACTTGCTTTTAACATTATGATGGAAAAATTTTATGAAACTGTTTACATTGGATGTTACCCCATTATTCAATAATTTAGAACGGTTAACATTTTTATGAATATATATGTTTATCTATAATAATCATAGCGTTAATAGATTTAATAATAAGTTATTTCCTACTAAATATAAATTTACTCCTTTTGACGTTTGTTCTATCTATTAAGAACACATTGCGTTGATGGATTTTGTTCGCTATTTAGTATGTGGAAATAATATTAAATATTATTAAATATTGAGCTGAAAATTTAAGCCTATAATAGTCAGAAATGCTTCATGTTTTATCCCGCAGAGTAGATAGAAGGTAGGTAGCAGGGTCGATACGAAGCACCTAGTGTCAAAATACTCCGTACTTCGCTTTACGTCGAATTCGAGATGTGTATTACCCAGAACGTGGAAATAAAAACAATTTAAATATAATTATTTCCCCAAATGAGAACGAACCCACAACCGATCGCGCTTACAGCCAGACGATGTCTAGTTTATAATCTTACAGTATTTATTTACTAAGCGATATTTTAATTGTATATTATTTAAATTATAATCAATCTTAAGAAATTAAATATTATTTTTCATTTGATTCGAACATTCGAACTAAAAAACCCGAATCACCGACATTTTAAAATCGATTATAAATATAAACACATCGTTACATTGGAATTACAATGTATTGAATCGATACCCAATATTACAACGTCGAGAAAAACGGGAAACGTGTTCCCTACCTATCCCACGGTATTAGTGTCTGATGCATTTATGCTTGTTGTTTGTACAGTAATTTGTGAAGTAAACAAATTAACTCATATTGATCTTGCAGCAGTTTTATAGTATAAAACTCTTTACTTATATTATATAAGGATTTAGTAAGCTTAAGTTTAAAATCTGTTATATATAATATATAAATATTATAAATAACAGATTTTTTTTTTTGATTTAAATTATTTTCAATTCTCCGCTCTGGTATGATAAAGCGCGACGTTTATTTCCGCTACTTAAAATGGAAAGTCTCAAATTTGGGCAAAAAGCGACGAACACAGTGTCTTGATACCAGGTTTTCTACCCTTCTGAGATTTTGTACGGGATAAAGCGTGAAGCTGTTACAATATAATGAATAAATAAATTAAGTTACAAAATGCGGTGAATTGCTGTCATTGATACATTTTACAAGTACGGCTACGTTTTATATATATCATATATATATATATATATATATATATATATATATATATATATATATATATATATATATATATATATATATATATATATATATATATATATATATATATATTAATATATATTAATAAATTTCTAATATTTATGCCATATAAATTGAAGGCAAAAGCTTATATCGGTTTTTGAGTTGTACGAAATTTGGTGCAGGTCTATACCTTTAAACTATTTTAAAAAATATATTATTTTAATAAAATAAATGTAACACACATGCTATGCTATGTTTGACTTACCTACATGTTTATATGTTTATATAAAGTGGTTGCCAAGGCAACCGCCTATTAACGCTTTAACTAACTATTAAATATATGATATTTATCATCCATAAATAAAACAAATACATATGTAACATATCGAACCTGTGACCTCTGGCTAATCATTCAGAATCATAATTACATGATCGAAACGCTTGCCAATACTAATTTAATCATATATTATTTTCATGTACCACATTGATCGATTTAGCTGAAAATTTACCAACCCACTCAACCCACGTAGTGGAATAGTCGGGAACAACCAAGTGTCAAGACACTCTTGACAGCTCTATGACCGAAATCAAGACATTACGTATTAAATACACAACTCAAAGCCGCGCTTTGTTTTACCAAACTGGAGGAAATAAAATAAATTTTCACCGTCATCCAATTACGTTAACAATCAGAAAGTGACCTAATACTCCACTGTATGTACATCAGTTCAAAATAGGCTTTCATATTAGACTTAAATCGAACCTGTGACCTACATCTAAGTCAAAACTGTCACAAAGATTTTTAGGCATAATACTAAGAAATTACTGAGACTACATTGCTAAATAGAGATTATCTTTTGTCTTCGTTGCTCACCCACAACGGCCTAATATGAACATACTTGTTTATATAACGATAACCCTACGTGATATCAGCACACAGGCCTGAACACGTCCCATACAAAATATGAAAACTTTATTTTATTTTTTTAAATAAATTATTCTAAGTACTAATCATAATAAAAAACAGGTTAAAAATATGTCATATAATTTATTCGTTATATTTGAATTTAAACGATATTTTGTTACTTATAAGAAGGTATACTGCTCACTTTTTAGAGGGGTAGAATACAATTCCCCGCCGCTGCTGGGTAGCGTTCCGTAAGAGGCGGGTAAATTGGTATCCCAGTAAATTATATTACGTCACAAATTGAAAATTATAATACACTTAAAATTCTTTTAATAGTCACAATAAAATCAAATAATTACAATGAAAATAGAAATTTCAGATTTCTTATTATGATGCCTACTTATATTTGAATCTGGCGGGTAAACAAACTGAGCAGATGGTGTACTAACATAGGAACTGGTAACACACAATTGACATTGAGTGTGCCGTTACAAAGTCGCGGTTGGTTAATATTGTACAATATTATAACTACAACTTTTAATTAATGATTATAAGGCAGCAATCCTAGAAAATCTAGTAAGCTTTAAAATTCCAGTGGATAGTCCACGACACCATCTGCGTTAGTTGCCGCGTCAACTGACTTATATGTCCTCATTTCGCCAAGAATGTCATCTTAAAATTTTAAATTTAATTGATTTACATTAGTGTTTTTGAGAGCCAGTATAGCTCGTTCGCTCAACCAATCATGGAATAAGTAAGCTTTTTTGAATTCGAATGCAACGGCTTTTGATTTCGTTAATTGACACAACTCTCAGGAAAATCGATGCAGAGAGTCAGCTAGTCTATGGGCAATTTACCATTGCCAATATCCATCAACTCATTTCTACGACCTTGACGATCACTTTCCACATTCTCACGATCTTTATGTTCCTAAGCTGTACGATTAGATTGTTATTTAATTTGATTCGTTTCCTTTCGGGTTCTTCTGTCCAAATTTGTCCGCCGCCTTAGGAGGCATATTTGGTAAATCATAAACTCACAATACTTTTTTAATTTTATTGTGGCTATTAGATGAAGTAATATTACTATTAATAGATATTATATTTATACGATACTTATTATCAACAAAAGTAACTCAATTGTTCGGATCCTCTCCACTAACACTTAAACTTTATGGTATGGGATTAAGGTTCAATTTAATTTTTAAGTATTAGTACGAACGTCTTGTATGGGAAGACAGAATAGAGCTGTTTTTGACATTTTCAGGCATTTTTTTCTATTAAGGAATATTCTAAAAAAAGAATGAACGAAATCAGTCCAACCATTTTCAAGTATCGCGCTTAGCAACACATTCAGTGATTCATTTTTATACTATAGACACAATTAATTACTTATTTATTTATTATTATATTATATGTATGAGTCATGAGTCATGAGCAATATCGACAAATAACGCTCATTGTTCCAAAATTAGAGACCATTGTGTGAAAATTTTTATAATTATTTTTGACCTTTTTAAAAGTAGAAATAAATATATTTTTTCTATATTTTTTTATACAAACCTTCTCCTGACAATAAGGAATACATTAAAAAAATCATCCAATATGGTGCAGTCGTTCAGAAGTTATGCGCGTACATACATTTTGCCGATTCATTTTTATTTATATATATATATATATATATATATATATATATATATATATATATATATATATATAATATAATGGAATTAATTATAATGATTGTGGCCGGTACAGCGCCGCATAATGGTCCCGATAGGTGATTTGTGGGTTCGATTACCAATCAGTCCCTCGCTCCCCCGTGGCAAGACATAATGTAGCGTTGAGTTCCGCTAGCAGGAACGGCTCGAATGGATTATCTTTAGGTTCTTAAATAACCTGCTAAGCGGAGTAAAGCTGCCCTTGTGTCCCACTAGGAGTATAAATGCACAATAGATTTTTTGGGACCTTAATGGCATATATGTAATATATATATACAAAAATACACCTCTATTTTTATAGAATTGAGAGAACAAAATATTAACGTGACACAAAAAAAAATCGTAGGCAATTTCGTGCATTCCACGAGTCGGCATCAAATATCCGCTGAATGCAATATAAATTTATTTTGTTGCGATTATGTTAGAATAAGTGCGTAAACTGGAAATATAAATATATATATATATATATATATATATATATATATATATATATATATATATATATATATATATATATATATTTATATATATATATATATATATATATATATATGTGTGTTTGTGTGTGTATATAAGGCAGGTAGACAGGAAGTATCTAGTGTCAAGACACTCCGTACTCCGTTTTAATGCATTTAGCACAAAGGCTCTTACATCTATTTCTTTTGCATAATGCTTGAACTTGACAATTCTTCTGTACATCTACAGAACGAATTTTCGACATGGGAACGGAAGTGTTCTCGACATCGTCTCTATAGTAGTCTCGTAGCTCTTAAGCTAATTGGAAAATAAAATCCTATCTTCAATCCTTACATCACTTGGGTAGTCTCTTTATACAAGCACTTATTGCTACTAAATGTAGGATGTTATAGAATACATGGGGATGCCATCTGCGAGAGCCTGCTTTGACACTATATTTTCGATTCTCGGTTCACATTCGTTATCACATATTTCTATATCAGTTGCTCCTGAATCATGATTTGATTGGTTTTTCCTTATTATGTTTAGTAAAAACATTTTTTTTTTATTTTTTCCCATAATATCAATTGAAATAAAATTTTTTAATAATAAATTTTGCTTTGGTGGACCAAATTTTTTTTATAAAAAATGTATTTTATAGCATTATATTATTCTGCCAAAAACGTTTTGTTCACACGATATATAAAAGGGAATGATGAGAGTTGGGTAAATAGGATACCTTTTGACACCATCTAACTAACAAATTGACAAGATTGATTATAAATGTTGAAATATCAGCTCTATTTAGAACTCTGATAAGAAATTTCTTTAGGCACAAGCACAAGCCACAAGTTTCATGCAACTCAAGCGATTAACTCTTAAATGATTTTTATAAGTCAATTTGGCATAATAAGTATATATAATACATTCGAATATGCGAAAAGAGAGGGTCGGAAAGGTGAGTAACCTATATTTCATTACGTAAATAAAAATAATATTTCAATTATATATATATATATATGTATATATATATATATATATATATATATATATATATATATATAGAACTGAAATATTATTATATTATAATCAACTGATGTTTTCACAGCGAATACTTAGGGTTTAAAAAAGAAATATTTTATCAATTTCTGACAGTACCTAAAACTTTAAAAGTAGACTACAATCACGCTACTGGATCATATATTTTTGTTAAGGAATTCTCAACTGTGTCTAAAATAAACTTCACTTCATTAAATCTCGCTGGTTCCAGACTTTCGGCATCGTATCTATATGTTAGGACTCACCTATTTCTACCACACAAGACGTTATTATTATATTCTTCATAACAATACCTAGCGTCAAGACACTGCTTTTCTCCAAATTTGAGTTGTTGCGTGTTTAGTAGCGGAAAACAACGCCGCGCTTTATCTTACCAGAGCGAGGAAATGGAAAAAATTTAAATATAATCATTTCTCCGAGTGGAAATCGAATCCACAACCGGTTGCGTTTACGGCATACCGCTGTCCTACTGCGCCACGATCGGCCTCATATAACTATTATATTCTAAATTTTCCATTGCTTAACGCACAAACGTAAGGAACAATAGCAAATTTATTATAAGTAGGTCATATCCTGAACAAATACAAGATATTATTATAAATTAAATTGGCGGCCTAACAAATGTGGCCTACGAAAGCGAGTCGAAGAAGTATTTTCGCGTAAAAACAAATATTTTCATTTCTTTTTTTTACGGTATAAGTAAGAGTATTTTTTTAAAAAAATATTAATATTTAGATAACAATGAAAATAATCGAGAAATCAAATGACCCAGCGACATTTTAGTGGTTCGTACCCAAAGGGCATAACGGAACCTTATTACTTAAGACCGACTTAAGTCCGTCTGTCTGTCCAACTGTTACTAAGTACTGTTTCTCATGAAGTGAGATAATTGAAATTTTCAAAGACTATTTATTTTTTTTGCCTCTATAACGTCAAGCAGGTATTAAAAATAGAATAAAATAAATATTTGAGACGGCTCGTTTATGCTCAGTGTTAACAACGGCAACAGGTAAACGCTTAAAAAATAACATAATATTTATTTATATATGTTCTTTAAAAATAAATTGGGGGCTCTCATACAATAGACCGTATTTTTTTCCGTTTTTATAAATGTACGGAAATCTTAGTGAGCGAATCCAACTCGAACTTGGCTGGTTTTTTTTTATTTATTATTAATAGAATTTAGGAATTGAAACCAGAACCACTAGCGCACTATGATTTAACAAAAACAGAAATTTGGTATATATGTTCATTGATAATATATAAATACATTTAGAAATTCTAATTAAAAAGGGAAAAAATATGTTTTTAGCTTCACGCATTTCTCCGCATAGCAGGGTAAGCAGAAAGTACCTAGTATTAAGACGCTCCGTACTTTGCTTTCCACCAAATTCGAGACATTGCGTGCTTTATCTTACCAGAGCGAGGAAGTGAAAATAATTTAAGTAAAATCACTCCCCAGAGTAGGGATTGAACCAACAACCGATCGCGTTTACAATCTAACGCTGTCCCACTGCTCACACAGCTATATTTTAAAATAAACATAATAAAATTAGAATACAATTAGATTGTTACATTCAAAACTCATTTCCAGTGATTGATACGAATTAATAAAACAAAACTTTTTGCGGGCTCGGCCTGAATCAACAAAAATATACCGGACGGAATTATTTAGAGACTTTAAAGCGAATCGCCTTCACAGAATTTTGTCTATTCTCTTTTTTTCATTTAAAGGTTACCTTTGTTGAGTTTTTTTTTGGAAACTATATAAAATATTAGACTGTTTCTGTTCTAACGTTTCTTTCTTGTTATATATATGTAATTAGGCAAAGTAGCTTTAAGCCTCATCATAAATACGATTCTTATATTATAAATTAAAAAAAAAACTAAATTCTGTAATTCATAAAATAACTACATTATTTGGGCAATATGTCATGGTCTATTTTTACTGATGTTTAAAATATATTTATTCATTCAGATTAGTTTGTGTTCGCATTAAAACCTGTCACGCCCTTAAAGTATTATTCTCAAAGGATTATTCTCAAAGGATTAGTTTTGAAACTAGTAGCTTATATTGATTGCATAAAATTGCAGTTCTGTTTGCAATATTAAAATACCCACCCTTTACTTAACGCATATAAATGTCTAAGCAGTACAAATACCAAAATAATAATTTTTTACCAGTTACTATTTTAAAAGTGTTAATACACACTTAGAATTAGAAACATTTTAAAAAAAAACGATGATTTGATGAAGCGGGGTTCGAACCCGGGCCTCTTTAATACTGTCTAAGCGCTCTGACCGCTAAGTCATGCGTTCTACTGTCGGCTGCGTCGAAATTCTTATACATTTTGTTACAACTTATTTACGTTGCTAGCATCCAAAGATTATTAAGGTATAATCGTTTGCCAAGAGAGAATACTATTTATTTTAATATTTTACTATTTTTAAGGCTAACAATTTATTAAGTTGTAATAAAATAAGTTGAATTTATTAAGTTGTAATAAAATAAGTTGAAATAAAATAAGTTGTAATAAAATAAATTGTAATAAAACGTATAAGAATTTCGGTAGTAGAATGCATGGCTTTGCGGTCACAGCGCTGGACGGCTTCAAAAGAGAGCGGGTTCGAATCCCGCCGAGTTCAAATTCTCCTACATTTTTGAAAAAGTTCACATTTTTGTCTGTCTGACTGATTGTTCCGCTTAATCTCTGAAACAGTTTGATCAATGACGCGCGATTTGACATTCACTGATTACATTTGAATGATTATACAAGAAGGAGTAATTAGTCGTTCATAATTTTCGTAAAAATAGGCCCAAATACTTTCCTTCACATAATTTGTTACAAAAACGCATAATTTGTTACAATTTGAACGCCTGATGCTCTATTTAGACAAGCAGATAAAATAACTTTGCAAATTTGTATTATAATTATACATTTTTAAACTTTTATCCAACTAGACGAGATGGAGTGACACTGTAGTAATTAACGTCAAAACTTGTTACAGCTTTCTCAGTGCAACATTCAGGTTGTCAGGGAAGTTGTAAAAAATATTCAAAAATCGAGAAAATTTTGTCATATTATATATAGAACTTTAAGCGTTAAAAGTTTTAAAATATTGTATAACAGGTATTAACAGGTATATAAGAACTCTTTTTTTAAATAACATTTTTATTTTAAGATGAATCAATAACGATTGTTAAAAATAAAGTTTCTTTTTCATAGCGACAACGTCATGTCCACGGAAACAATACCCCTCCTACTATTAACAAAAACAGTACGTACCTATCTATCTAAAAGTAAACTATTGCGAAACGCCGAAATCCAGAGATTCTAAAAATCGTTGAATATGACGTTTTATTCTCCGTCACACAAACCATGTCAAGATTCAATGAATGTTTATAAAAATCAATAAAATTTGAGATTATTTATTTGATTAATTTGTAAATATGTTCAACAATTCAAAACAAGAAAATCGAAAGATATAGCATATTACAGAATTTTGTATTAAATTATCTGTGTCTATCATCTGTCTATCTCTTTATAAAATATAGACGCTTGTTTGTCCGGCTGTTGGTTTGTCTGTCTGTCTATTTGTTAGTATATATATATATATATATATATATATATATATATATATCTGTTTGTTAGTATATCTACGCACTTGCTAAATCGTCAAATGAGATTCACTTATAGATTTATTGGTATAGCTACTTTTTTTACTCTTTGAACGTTTGAAGACGAAAGATGTATTCTTAGTATTATTTAATTCCTTTGTTATTTTTACTAGGTGTATATACTTTAAAAATATTACTGCAAATTATTTAAAATTATTATCGTAAATCAGTGGAATAGCGTCTAACTGTGCAACTATACTCGGATTATTGATGATATTTATTGGCCGAAAAACGGACGGGACTTCCTAACTAATTTGTCTCTGCCTAGGATGAAGCTGCTGATGTCGATTTTTTTTTAAATATGACAGCAATTTTTTAAAAATTCCTACTTAACCTACCTAACTACTATTATATTAATAAATGTAGAATCCCTAACTTAGACAGTCGGTTACAATTTTATAAATGCATACAGAAATTAACTTAGTACATTTTGTAAAGACTTAAAATGTGTTTCTTATTTTTCAATTGATTACAAATACAACTAGAGACTCGCTGTCGACAGATCGACGTCACTTCACCCGACGGCGACGTGAGCCGATAAGTAAAATTTTACGTATTCACAAGTAGATAATGATATAATATTGTCGTTAACTTTGTTATCGTACTTAGTTTTAATTTATATTTAAGTTATATTTTTAAATTATAATATTTATAAAATTATATAAGCTGTAGGCTTTTTGGTCTATACTGTTATTGAGACCAATTAGATAGAAATAGGTTTCCAGTATTAATATAAGTATATTACTAATGCTCATTAGAACATAAAGGATAAAAGCGCATACAAAAAAGTTATATAAAAGATCTACAGGATATTCCTACCAAATATACTGTAATTTTACCAAATTTATTCAAATTGGTAAATTTATTAATGAATTCATACATTATATTAAGTTATATAAAGTAAGTTATAATTTAGACGTTAATGGAACTCAAGTAAATTTAACTAAATAAATATGTATTTGGTTTTATTTATTTATTTATTTATTTTAGCTTCACGCGTAAACAGAAAGTGCATAGTGTCAAGACACTCCGAACTTTTATTTGTCGGCTTATCTTTAATTCACTTCACTCATTTATAAATTATCTTATAATTATTATTTATTATTTATATTATTATCGAAGGTCTTATAGATATTTAAAATTTTTAAAGTATCAATTAGCTTGACCGATTATTTGTAACTTCGCCAACAGAAATTCTATGTTGTTGTATTAAAGTAGAATATTTAATAAACGATTAATATTTTACGGCCCTCGATGATGCAACGGCACTTTACCCGTCGGTCAGAAAAAAAGCTAAAGCTGAAGTAAATAAAAATATTCCTAATAACCCAATTTTATTTCATATGAATGTACTTTAGAAAGTTTCTTATTTAAATTATATTTCTAAAGTACTAAGTCTGTATACCCATCGGATTTTATTATGTCAGTTATCCTAGCGAACAATTAAGATACCTTTACTATATTTTTTATCTAAATATGCCTTTTTATCTGTACAGTAATAAAATATCGATAAATCGTTCGACTTTAAAAAAACATATATATTTCTCAGATATCTTAGTAAAAAATTGCATATAATTTTTTTAAATTATTTTTTACTGAGGACTAATTATAATTAAACTGAGTTTCACTGTGGTCATGAAATAATAAGTAAACTTTTATTATAAAGTAGCTAATAACGGTTTGAAGACGAAAACTATAAATTAAATTTTATTCTATTTTGTTATTATTTATTTTTTATAATTTTAGAAAATATTTTCAATCTCAATTACGTCAGTCTTTATAGAATTGTCAAATTTATACCGAATCTTTAAAACTAATAAATATTTTTTATAAAGAACTTTAGAATTTATTTGTATATTGCAAAACATTATATAATTACTTTATAATATTTTAAAATGGCAACCGAGGACCCGCCCTCGATTAACCGACGGCACTTTACCCGTCGATCTGCAAATTGTATTAAAACGGCTGCTTCTTTTTAATTAATTACGATAAGTATTAGTCGATCTCTTTTGTCATTTTTCGATTATCTAAATCGATTTTTTTTAAGATTTACGTGATAAGATATAAAAAAAATTAGATATAGTTCATACTTTCGAAATTAATTGAAAGATCTTTTATTTTTCCTTTGGAATGTTCATTTTTTTAATTTGTAGAGTTAGAATAATTGATTTTTTTGCAGCCTTACTCAAAATTTATCATGTCTGAATACTTTGAGTATTCGAGAAAGAAATATTAAATTGCAAAATCTTTTTAGAATCTTCTTAAATAATACAGAAATAGAAAATCGATTTTATCATAGAGATTATTTTATTTTTGACTTGTTGATTATTAAACGAATATGTCGAAAATATTTTGTTTATTATTGATGTATTATTTTAATTTAAAACACGTATATTCTTTTTTCTTTATTAATATTTAAGCTGGTGTGATAAAAAATATTTATTACACTAAGTGATGTGGGTGAGAATTCAGTTTCTTAAAATATTAACTTTACCAGCCGCGTATCGTAAAACTTTACAGATCTCTCAAATTATATATTTTTAAGTTAATTATAAGATAATTTTAGTACAGTCTGTATTAATAAAAATATTCAAAGAATATTCGCTTTTCAAGCTAATTTAAAATGAAATATGTTATTTTATTAACAATTTACCTAATTATAAATTTTGTATACCGTCGCGAAAAAATTAATTATAAAATAGAAAAAATCGGATACACATCACCTAATACAAAAAATGCTCAAAAATTACAAAAAAAAATTTTTTTGAGTTATAAAACTCACAAAAAAGTTATAAACTAAGCAAATACATGTTTAATTTAATGTAAATTCCGTGTAAAATGTTTCAATCCGCCGGGCAGCAAAGCTCGCTCTCACAATGACTTTCGCACGCATTTTGTAACGTATTATAAATAGACTTTTAAACAAAGTTTTATACTTACAACGTGTGCGCGTCGTCCGGCGTTTTGGGGATAGCCTGCAAATCTTGGTGTAGGCAGCGGACCGAATTGTGTACACATTGACATTTCGGAGGACATCTTTCGGCGGTGATCGCCAGAAGGAAGTTTAGGATGAGAAAGTTAACTAACTTCGGTAGTAGCATTTTTGACCGCGTCGCAGTGCAGCGCCTGCGAGGGCCGCGATGCGAATGAGACTGGTCGCGACCGGCACCGCGCGGCTCTATGACGCCATACCATCCCATAGCTGTTGCTATATATACGATTATATACATTTTATATTTATATATAAATATATGTATAGTTTCTTTGATACCGCACTACTTGTTCATTGTACATATGTGTATATGTGTATATTAGAACTGTTCTTAATTTTTTAGGATTTTGAATTCCATAGTTACTTAGACGTTCTAAATATACTTACTTTAACGTATATATTGTTGGCATATTTGATTCTTACTTAAAAAGTTTTTCTTAAGTGTTAGCTTTGAACATTTTTTTTATCTTTTATTAAAAGTTTACTATTTTATGCCGCATAGCAAGATAGACGGAAATTATCGAGTGTCGAGGCACTCTGTATTCCACTTTCCAACGAGATATTTTAACGGAGGTAAAAAATGAAAATAATTTAAATATAAATATTTTCCTGTGTGGGAATCGAATCTACAACCGACCGCGTTTACAGACCGACGTTGTCCTATTGCGCCACGACTTGTTTTTCTTAAACAATGTCTGGTATTCCGTAAAAAAGGACTATTTAAAAAATTTAAACAAATCTGTGTATGCCTTTTGTTTGCTATTTCTTTTTAGCTATTAATGAATTATACGTTTCATATACAAACTAACACATATTTTGTTTATTTCGTAATGCTACGAACGGAACATTATAATGACTAAGAAATAAAAAGCTTTTAGACTCTACAAATAAGTTAACAATTACTTAAATAAAATCCTTTGAACGGTTTCCAAGAGGCGCGGGTTCGAATCCAGCTACGTTCAAATCTTGATACGTGTTTTTAGTAATATTTTTACTAGAGACTTATATAATGTAATATTTAAAACTGGTTGGATTCATGCGGGATCGAAATATTTGCAATAATAATATTTACTTTGCTTCGTTCCATGCATTGTCTCTCTCGACTTGGGTCTCGACTCCTGGGAAAGGGCTTTTACTCTTTACTCTATACGACTTTGTATAACATAACTAGTTGACACAACGTCGTCATGGCACACTGGAGATAACTTTTAACATTTTCATACGATGGTTGCGGGTTCAAAATTAATTTGGGGGAAATTTGCGTTTAATTTGTTAGTCTATACGTAAAGTGCGCACGACTTGGATTGAATGTGAAAATGTATAGAAACTTCATATATATATATATATATATATATATATATATATATATATATATATTCGACAACTTATTTCCGCATACACATACAAACCATATGCATATAAAACTCTCATAATAGCTCTTTATGAAATTGCTTTGATAAATTATACTACAATAAATTCTATTCCCCATTTTATCAATTTGATCAGCGGTTTGGTGGTGACGTTGAATTAATAAATATATATATATATATATATATATATATATATATATATATATATATATGACTAATATCCCTTCTTATGGTATTCCAAGTTTTATTATATCAAACTGACGATATTAATGCAATTAATCAATATATCTCTATTAATAATTCCGTGAGGCCGTCGTGGCGCAGTGTGACAGTGTCGGACTGTAAACGTGAACGGTTGTGGCTTCGATCCCCACTCGGGGGAGTGATTATATTTAAATTATTTTCACTTCCTCGCTCTGGTAAAGACAAAGTGCGGTGTTGAGTTCTACTAATTACCACACAATGTCTCGAATTCGGTGGAAAATGAATTACAGTGTTTTGACACTAGGTACTTTCTGACTACCCTGCTATGTGGCATAAAAATTTCGTCAAGGGATACGGAACACTCGATTGAAACCTTACCTGAAGCATAAAATATAATTTCGAGTCGACAATGTATTTCTGAATCCGAAATTCGGATTTTCTAGTATTTTGTAAAATTCTAACGATGCTGACAGAGAAATCGCAGTCAGTCGCTGCATTTTCTTTTGCAAAACGCAACTGATACCGACTGCTATCTTGAGTTCCATAAAGCCGATTCACTCTATCAGAAAGGTCACCGTTTCAAAAGAGTACTGTGATAATTATTGTATCATACATTATCTATTGAACATATCCCATAAACGCTACTACAGCAGACAAGATATCGTACGGCCGAATTACTTTGCGTAGAAAACTAAATTTAGTATTGAGGTTCTTGCGGGATGTATGTGTGGGAGAACACTATGTTATTCCCGTAGGATTTTGTGAAAATTTTTACGGGGAAAATGAGATTTCACGTTTCACACTTCAAACTGGGGAAGATAGAAATGGAAGTAATATGGAAACTTGCTAGCGACAACTTGAATAAATATAAGTAAACGTTATCCCATCTGGGTATTGAGCTGTACTGCGACGGCGTCAATCCTTATTATTTTATGGAGAGATAAATTCACTATATAGTGCTTCCATTTATTTCTATTAGAATGAAATTATTATGAAGACAATGTTTAAATTAAGGTAAATAAAACAGTTATTTGTAGTTAGTTATTTACAAATAAATCATCTAAACATTTAAATATAAATAATATAAATTAAATATTTTCTCTTTGACATTTAATCTGAATTTCAGGTAGCGTTAAGTTTGTCACTCGACACTCGACCGGTATTGTACCGGACAGAAAACAATATACGGAGTGTCTTGACACAATTTTTTAACACAATTCATAAAATACCAAGAAGTATAAGTAGGAAAAAGGCTAATTTACCTTTAAGAAAATACAAATGGATTTTGTATACAAATCTGACCAAATGCCTTACTTGAGACGAGTCATTCAGTTTGAATGTTACTTAAAATAGAGACAGCAATCTGTTCAGAAAATTCTTTCTAAAGATAAAAAAAATGTTTCTATAATAGGAATATTTAAAAAAAGTTAATCAATAACTACTAAGAAAGTGAATACGATATATTTTATAAATTATATTACTAGATTATACCGTTTATTTTTTATCTATTTATAATATTAAAAATGTTTTAATACAGAGGGACATACTGTCCGCGATTGGTTGTGGTTTTAATGGATTGATGAAATTAATTTAGCTTTTTTGTTTTTTATAAGGTATTATAGTTAGGCAGACCTAATAAATAGCACGTTCATCTCTTTTCGCTCTAATTCTGGAGATTTCATGTTAAATGACGTAACTCAACACCGCGCTTTTCCGTACCCATAACCAATCACGTTTACAGTCGCTACCGATTTACTACTTCTCTGCTCGTCGTCGTCTGCGTCGTCTGCTTTACAGTCGCTATAAAATTATTTTTATTTTGACACATTTCACCTCCTTGTAAAGATTATATTGACTCTTTTCTTTTACATCGTGGTAATTTTAAGCATAATAGACAAATGTATGTTAAAGCATACCCTTTCCTATAGGGGGAGACACTTTTACATATATTTGAAAGATGGTAAGGGAAAGTGTGAAGCTAAGAAAAGAGTTAAAATTACCAATATAAGCGTGAATATTTCCTTTTTTTTCACACTTTTATCTCACATAACCGGGTGGACAGAAAGTACTTAGTGTCAAGACACTCCACGCTCCCTTTACCGCCGAAATCAAGACATTGCATGTTGAGTGACCAAACTCAAGGCCGCCCTTTATCTTACCAGAGCTAGGAATCAAAAATAATTTAATTATAATCATTTCCCCGAGTGGAGATCGAACCTACAACCCATTGCGTTTACAGTCAAACGCTGTCCCACTGCGCCACAACCGCTTTCATGAATATGCTTTTTTTATTGTAAAAATGAACGAATTAAGACAAATTATTTTGGTGTAATAACTGTATGCATATTTTCACGAGTACAGTGCACGATTTTCGCTAAAAAGCAACGTCATTATGATTAGCACTTCACACTAGTTTCCCACTAATATTCGTTTTGCGTGATAGCAACGAGACGGTTTCAAATTACGAGTACATCTATCTCTGTTGGATAATGCGTTTTTTTTTATATTATATTTTACATTTATATACAACTGGCTGGCCCGGCGAACTTTGTACCGCCTTTTTCGTTCGTACGAACCGTTTTTTTAATACTTATTCCGCGACATAGGGTTATTTAGTAAGATAAAATACGTGAAAAAGGTAATAAAACAAAACCAATTTTTGTCTTATTAACTTTATTTTGAGGGATCAATCGATCGATCGTCCCGTAAGAGGTGGGTATCCCAGTAATTTGGTGGTAGGAGGTTAGTCCTCCGACTGGCTCGCGACCACTACCATGACAAAAACGATCGGCTAAGTATATGATCATATGTTTCGAATCAATGTCATGTAAGAAAGTTTTCTATATTCCCAGTTATCCTTTCCCTCATCCCCTATCACTTCCATCTTAAGGCCGGTAACGCATCGACAACACTATTTTTGTCCATGGGCCACTTACCATCACCTGAAGGTAAGTGGTCATGGCTCTTCTGCTCATTTGCCTTCTTTATTATATAAAAAGAAAATTATATTACGTCAAAAATTTAAAATTATAAAACACTAAATGTTTTTCGAATATTCAAAATAAATAAAATCAAATAATCACAACAAAAATAAGTGATATTTTAATAGTCACTTAAAAATCACAATATAAATCATAGTAACATACTCACAAAACTTTTTTAATTTTATTGTGGCTTTTAGATAAAGTATATTACATTATTAAATATAAAGTATATTACATTCTTACAATACTTATTATCAACAAAAGTAACTCAATTGTTCGGATCCTCTCCACTAACACTTACACTTTATGGTATGGTATTAAAGTTCAAATGGACTTTTAAGTGTTAGCACGAACCTCTTGTATGAGAGGAGAGAATAGAGTTGTTTTTGACTTTTTCAGGTAATTTTTATTGTTTTTCTTTCCGTAAGAACCCTCCTCGTACTTCAAGGAATATTTAAAAAAAAACAATGAGTGAAATCGGTCCGTTTTCAAGTGTCAGTCTTAGCAACACATTCAGTGATTCATTTTTATGTTATAGACATTACATACTAGATTAAGGTGGTCCAAAGTGGCGTAGCGAAAAATGTCTAATTTAAAATTGTGATTGTTGTAGGTTTGATCTCCGTTCAAAGGAATGGATGCTATTTCATTATTTTTTACTCTAAAAAGGACAAGCGCGGCGTTTAGGTCCGCCACTTAATATATAAGTTCTCGAATTCAATTCAAGAATATAGTAGTGTTGTGGCTCAGAGTTCTTTTTGTCTACACTCTGTTAGGGAAGAAAGCGTGAAGCTGAAGACATACTAAATTTTATATAACAAATAGAGGTTATAAACGTGAAAACACTACATTAATGTAATTTAGATTAACACAGATGACTCTCCTTTAGATAATTCTAAAACTATCTATAAGTAAATTAAAAAGTAATAAGAGCTTAAAATTTGACATAGCTAGGTAATGATACTTAAGCCTGTCGCACCAGCAGTTTCCTTCTATTTTATCTTTGAACTTGGTGTTACATACTGCCGCGCATCTCAATATAAATTTCAACATTTACATTTTGATATTTAGTCGATTTGTTAAGGCCGATCGTAGCGCAGTGGATCAGGTCTTATTGTAAACGCGATCGATTGTGAGTTCGATTTCTACTCGGAGGAATGATTAAATTTAAAATTATTTTCATTCCCTCGCTCTCGTCTCGAATTTGGCGGAAAGCGGAGTACGGAGTGTCTTGACACCAGGTATTTCCTGTCTACCCTGCTATGGGGGATAAAAGCATAATTAGCTTCACGCTAAAAAAGAAATTATAAAAAAAATTCAACGCGGGCCTACCCTGTGTAAACCACATAATTTTAACGCATATTGATCTGCAACATAATATCTGTTTCAATATTTATTTTATAGATCCTTTAGCTCAAGTTTTGGGTTGTTGACGCATTATTAATGTATTTTACATAACTAACTTTGTGACCTTTCCAACCCTTGACGTTTGTCATAAAAATGTTTTCTTACGACTTATAAAAGTTTAGAATGAAATTTAAGATTCCAAAAGATTTTAGCTTAACACTATGAATTGCTTGATAACATAGTTCGGTGCTATTAAAACTAAACGTATTTACGTAATACTGATTGTAATATGAGGCAGGCCTACGTTCAGCACAGCAGTTGGACGGCGATAGGCTGAAGAGAGATTGTAAAACGAAAGTTTGGTTCAAGGGTATATTAATATTTATAAAATAATTATAGAGGCGTAATAGAACAGCGTTTGACTGTAAATGCGATTGATTGTGGGTTCGATATCCTGTCTAAAAGATTATTATAAGGTTCGTGCTTCCTATAATATAAAAGTACTACCAGTCTTGTTTATAAAGAGTAATGTTGGATATATTTGCATACTTTTGTATGTCTTAAAAGGTAAAATATGGAAAGCAGAGAGACTTATCACTAATCTATCTTGCCTTCAATGTATATGTAGAAAATAAATAATTCATTTTTTATGATATGTTAATTAATCCATATCAATGGCATATATTAATGAATTGTTTGGGACATATAGTAGGTTTGCTATATATTATCATACGATTTGTATGTAATCAATAAATATTATTAAGTGTACCTGTCAGGAGTATAAATTGTAATAAGAGCTGAAATGTGAGTAGAAATGAGCTACAAATATCATTTTAACGATTTAAATTTAGTTTTCACTATTGTATTTTTCTAACCTCCCAACAGCGATATAAGTGATATTCTCACAAAAAAAATTAAATTCCTTTTATTTATTAAAAATAGCAAATATTTTTGAAAAAACGTATAAAAATTTGAACGCAGCGGGATTTGAACCCGCGCCTCTTGGATACCGTCCAAGCACTCTGACCGCTAAGCCATGCGTTCTACTACCAGCTGCGTCGAAATTCTTATACGTTTTTGTTACAACTTATTTATGTTGTTAGCGACTCTGTAGAGAGATTTTTACAAATTTCTACTACTTAAAGATTATTAAGAAATAATCGTTTAACAAGAGAGATTGCTATTTTATTTTATTTTAATATTTACTATTTTTTGTGTTATTTCACACTAAGGATTAGAAAACATTTTTGAAAAATTTTTATACGTTTTTTTTACGTTTGTATACGTTTAATTTTTATACGTTTTTTCAAAAATGTTTTCTAATCCTTAGTGTGGAAAAACACTTTAAAAAAATAGTAAATAGCAAATATATTAAAAACAACAAATACTCTTACTCTAATAACATTTTACATAATATATAATATATATGATTTTATTCATATTTTTAAGACCTACTTCTATAGAAAAAAAAACAGTGTTTATTTACAAATATATATTGTAATATTACAATATTACAATAGGCAATTTTCACTAAATGCATACGTATTAATCCTTGGCTTCACGCGTTTATCGTATTTGTAGAGAGGAAATACCTAGTGTCATAACATATGTACAAAATGTACATAAATATCAAAACAACATTTTTTTGCAATTTTTGACTGTCTGCTTGTTCCTATTATTCGGGGTAACGACTGGATCGAATTTACTGAGACTTTAATAAGACAGATAGCTGCTATAATAAGTAGACTTAGGCTACTTTTATTTTAGAATCATGAACAAAAAAGATTCAGAAATGTTAAATTTTTCGTGGAAAAATTGTGAGCAAAGCTTGTGATAAGTAAAATACTTTTTGTTAACTTAAATATGGGACGTCATAATAAATCAATCATTGTACCACGTGACGTAATTAAACACTTTAAAAAGGAAATAAAACCGTCTGATCGATAAATACCAATTTAAATTTTTCATCATTGATTCAATTGTTAGTGATTTATGATTTATAATCATAGCGACCAATTTAAACGTAATATAAAATGTTTATTCCATTTTGTTATCTGTATTAGGGCTGTTCGTTTCAAAAAATGGATATCTTTTCAATGCAGTGTTAATATAAAAAAAAAATATTTAAATTCATTTAAATAAATAGTAAAAGAAATAGATTTTTTAATATTGTTTTGAAAAATCATCACGTGATTTCAATTTTAGTATTTTGATTTTTTATGCTTAGATTGCTTTTGGTGTAAGTATTAATGTATATTAATTTATTCAAACAAACCGCTATTTATAACGAGTTTAAATAGCAAGGGATTCTACTAAAAAATATCAATTTATATCGGATTCCCTGAATATTTGATTCATAAATTGATATTTTCAAGTAAATATAATAAAAATTAAACTCGCGTATATTTGGAATCAGCATTTCGCATATATTGGCAGCGTCTGACTGTATACGGAATTGGTCGTGGCTATGTAATTCCCGCCAGTAAAAATGATTATATATTGAATTATCTTCATTTTCCTGCTCGGGAAAGAGAAAACGCGGTGTTGAGTTCCGCCAGAGTACATCATGTCTAGAATTCGAGTAGAAGGCGGCGAATATAGTAGAATTAAGCTTCACGCTTTATCCCGCATAGTAGGATAATCAGAAATCGCAGTTCCACATAAGCTGTTTCGAGTCCTCAATCGGGAAGGTATCCGTAATGCGATTTCCTCACGCCGAATAAAGGCATAAAGGCATGTTACAAAATGTTTAAAACAGCAGACGAGTCGCCGTTCAAGATGATTGTTACAATGATATCCAGTGAACATTCATTAAAAATTGTAAATCTGAAACTTTTCTCATAAATCATGAAGGTAACAAATATTTATGAAACTTTCGTCATCTATCACACTAACAACGCCAGACATTCCTGAGAAAGTTGGAGTTAATTCTATAGGTTTTAGTTATACAATACAAGTATATTATTTTATTCTTACAAATATAATTAGGTATATTTCGATGTATTCAAGGATAGTGAGAAAGAACCTAGTGTTAAGACACTCTGTTCTATTTTTCCTATTCAAATTCTAATTCAACATTGCGCGGTAAGTGGAGAAATTCTACATTTATCAATATGTTAGTATTGTCAGTTTTTACAGAAGAATTCACATCACCTCAGAAGGCGGGTCTTTTGAGAACCAAAAATTCAACAGTAGTTCTTAAAAACATAATTGTATATCAATTATTTTTTGAGTGAACATCAGTAGGTATAATTAGTATTCAGGGATTTCAGTTTAGTAATATTTTTAGTTCAGGTAATTTTTTACAACATTATTGGATTGGTTAAATTATGAAATCAAAGTAAATACATGATTATCATACTAACTAATAAAATAATAATTTGAAAGTAGCCATATCAATTTTTACCATTTCTTAATTCTTTGATATCTGAGATCCAAACAATTGACTTAAAATTCCAATACAAATACAACACAATTTTATTTCATGACAACGAGGTTTTGAGAAAAGCCAATAATAATGAGATAAAGAATTTCTGGATGCTGCATTTCTTTTCTATTATAATCCCTATTAGTATTCTTAAAAGTAAAACAAACATATGAAACTTTTTCAATGAAACTACTTAAAACGGATTATATATTTTGGTATTCGAAAATACATTTTTGGAAACCTGACGTTTCGAATACTTTACAGTAGTCCGTGGTCACAGGTAGACTGAGGTAACCTTCGTCTGTCGATTCAAAAAATAATTATATCAATCTACCGCCATCTGTTTCTTAATTGCCTCGCGTACTGCCCTGGATTCTTGTAGAATGAGCTGACTGTACTTTGTCTCCGGTATGGTGGATTTGAGACTTTATTTTTTTATAAGTGGGTTTCGTAAGATGTTGCCTGTAGTCTGTAACTCTCTCCAAATATTGTAGAATTGCTGGTGACCACTGCCACAGTGCCACCTACAGTGAAGAGACAGCCTTAATGATATTAAGCAGATAGCGGTAGATTGATATAACAAATTTTTGTACTAACTGGCAGACGAATGCCACCTAAGTCTATCTGTGACCACGGATTACTGATAGGAGTTCAAAACGTTGGGTTTCCAAAAATGTATTTTAAAATATCGAAATTTACGCGATAAATCCGTTTAAAATAGTATCATTTAAAATGTTTATGAAACTATACCTTAGTTCAGCACACGCCTGAGGCTGCAACAATCTGAGCTAGCACTAACAAGGCATTGTAACTCGGTTCTGTGGTATTGTACACTATTTGTTAAAATTTTCATCGGTTTCCATACTGTATCTTGAAAAATAAAAGACTAGTTTCACAAGTGACGTTAAAATATGCGTTGCTATAGCAACGTTTCAAATGTCACTATATAAAAATACATGTCAAAAACAAATTGTATTGTATACGCCACTTATCTTTATATTAATACGTGAAGTAAAATGGTTATACCATTTTAAGAAAATTACGCGAACATGCGGAGTATGAAATTTGGAACAGGTATTTTTTATATAGAGAAGGAATGCAGAATGCTGATATTTTTTTAAAAACAATGCATAAAAAAATATTAAATTAATAAAATAAATGTAACACTCACTACTATGTGTTTAACATACACTTTTATATAAAGTGACATACGTTGCTAAGGCAACGCGTTGTCAATGCTTCAACAAGACATCTAGTAACTTTATTTAATATATTTTTCATTAGATTATAATACAAAATATATATGTAGTAAATAAATTATATTGAAGTGGCTGTTTATAATATTAATATAAACGCCTTTTACTAAATGCATACATATGTAAGTCTTTACACGGTAAATATAATGTCAATCAATCATACAATTTTCGTCTGTCTGTCTGTTTTTTCAGATTCCAATGTCCAGAACTGCTGGACCGCCTTTGTCGGAACTTTCACTGGCAGATAGCTGATATAATAAGAAGTAACCTAGACTACTTTTATTTTAGTATTATAAAATAAAGATCCAGAGAATTTAAATTCGCGGACAACGTTTGAAGGTTACTTTTGCTTATAGTGCGATTTTTAATAGTAGAACTGTAAGTTATGCGATGACGTCATAGGACATATTGATGTCCGATGACGTCATCTCCATCTCCTCCATCCATTGGGATGGAGCCATCCATCCATTTTCTATTTTCCGCAAATTTAAGAGATTTTTTACAACTTCACGCTTTATACCGCATTGCAAGGTAGTCAGAGACACCCTAGTGTTAAGACTCCGTTGACTGTTTTAAACTGTCTGCATTATTTTCACTAAAAGGAATATCTAAAATGTATTTTATAATAATTAAAATAGACATCAAAATCTAAATGTCATAACCTTTCTTACTCCAAGTTCCAATTATACATAAAGGTGGAGCCTGCGATAAAAACTAACCACATAGTTATATGCTTTAAATAAAACTGAGATTAGATAACATATTTAAAAGCAATCTCATCTAATTTATGTTCCCTCTTTGATTTTGTACGTTTTCTTTACAATTTAAATTATTATGCTTTGCGAGACGGTCTTGGAGGCAAACTAAGGAATAGAAAATCAGTTCAAGAAATGAAAAATGAAATTGCAATAAATTATATGCGCATTACTTGTTGTGCACTTGTGAGGCTTTTGAAAATTAAATTGAATTAAAATATGTATATTTTTTTGCCGAACCAAAGTTAGTTCTCTCTGACTATCCAGATTAAAATTATTATATTTTAATGGCTTATGATATGTGGGCTGTGGAAGCGATTACAATGGATTATTCTACTATGAAATGGTTCCAATAACAAGCATATGCAAGGCAACACTAAATAATATTGTTTTCGTATTAAGTTTAATAAATATATTCTAGATATTCTATGAATAATGTAATATCTTCATGAGTTTCATAATGATTTTATAACATAATAAGCAATTCCTCAAAAATAACCAAATTACTCCTCAAAAAACCTGATTAACAATATTTTAATAACGGTCAAGCATGCGTTAATCGTTTTTATAATAAAAACTCAGCAGCAGCTCTGTGGTTTATCCCGCGTAACAAGGCACCGGACCATTAAGTTATGCAAATTTTAAAAAATCGTAGAATAAAACTACAAGGCTTAGGAAAGATAATCTTTATTTATAATAAAGTAAACTCACGGGAAATTTACTTTCTACTAAAAATAATATCACTAAGATGTGTGATTTTCTGAGGCTTACTGAGATAGTGGTAATTTTGTTCCAATTCCTGGACTAATTGAAGTTTATACACCTTAATGATGTTCATGATATGGTGAGCTCAGATGATCTCTTTCGGGTTGATAATTCTGGATGGACGTCGCGACTTCTGTTACAGTTTCTTCCGTTCTTATTTAATTTAAACGCCCCGCAGGTTCTTGTTTCAGTGTCGAACCCGTAGACTCGAGCTTTTTGACCAATGATCTGATAACACTTTCACTAGAACATTGATTTAAATCATGTAAACTAAACTCAGAGCGAAATAGACACCGCTCAATACTGCACGAATTGCCATTTTTGCTACGTATCCACATTACCCGCGCCCCGCTAATTTCTGGGCCACCCTGTATATTTTCGCATGTAGTTTAATCATTGTTAGAACTTTTGGGTTCCTTTTTAATCTTGAATCTGAGTATCTTATAAAAGAGAAACCTTTAGGTATCACATACCTAAGGTTTCTCCGAACGTACAACAGGTTCTGTTTAAACAAAACAGAAATACCAAGAACGCATATATGTTCCTTGGAAATGCAGAAGTATTAAGGGAGGATTCACAATTTTTCGTATTATAATAGACATAAACTATACTGTCACATTTTTATATTCTTCTTTCCAGATTTTAATTGGTCATCTATCTGCCTTTATTTCCTCTTTTACCTACTATGAGACATAAAAAGCACACATCCATAAGTATAAGATGTAGCTGGCTGAAATTTAAAAGGAGAAAAGTTAAGAGGTGAACTAAAGGATTATCGGAAATTCCTATCAGAAAACTGGAGTCACCGAGCCCAGCTCTAAGCAAAGGAAACAATGACATCTCGTATACCACAAACTACTGTGAACGTTTCCCGTTTATTTATTTAAAGCACGAGAGGAAGGCGGAGAGGCGGTCTACAGAATTAGATAGTCACACTGAGAAGCTATACAGTAAACTGCACTATTCGATTCTATTTAATCCATTCTAATATTAGCAACAATAACTTAGTATGTAGCTAAATCATCATATAAATATAATGTTTTAAAATTTCTTAAATTCTGTGTGTTATATATTCACACTTTTAGGTTACATAGTGTCGATTATAAAAGTTTCTATCAGATAACAATTATAACAATTATAAGTACAATAATATCTTAATATCTTTTTTTAAGTAAATTTAGGAAAAAATGGTAGAATCTGAGATTCGATACTTATAATTTATAAAATATATATACAAAAAATTTTTAATTGTAATAATAAATTAGTTCCAACATCATATTATGTTTGTTCATAACATTATATATCATTATATTATTTGATTGCTTGAATATTCAATTTCTCCCACAATGTACACATAACGTCGTAACTCTTCACATATTCTTGACCCCGTTTTATAGTCTCAGGTGAGCACTTCTTAGGTGAACTGCTAAAAGAAATAAGGATACAGTACAAAATACCTGAGTACACTGATATACCGTTATCCAGACCGGATAGAGTCCTTTACTCTATGTCTAATGTATGCAAGTAGTACGGGTAACTAATTAATATTTCTATCAAAGTGACCATTTCAAAATAAACTATTACTATTTTATAATAATAATAAAAACTCTTTATACTCTTTATACACATAAGTCACACATCAACACATAAGTTATAATCACTATGAACAAGAACATTCTATACAATTGGCGACCTACAAGGCAACCAATCGCATAGGAAATAACAATTAAAGATTTTGATAGGTTGTGACTACTAGATAAACATAAAGCTATCTAGTTAATAACGTTTAAGAGCTTTTAATATATATGGGAAAGGTTCTATATTCCTAGAATAAAATTAGGTTAGGCATAGCGGTCATGTAGATCTTAAAGTGGCCCCTTCATCTTGGGGCTCAAATGTGGCTTTGATTCCCAGGCTCTTTAACGCAATGGGTCCGGCATCCTGTTTTTAAATAGAATATCAAGGAATTTCTTAATATTTCTTTAAATTTCTTTATTAAGCTACTTTATACGCATACTAGGTATAGTAGTAATTATTCTAAAGTTATTATATGAGCAACGGAACGTAAACAAATTTCTAAGTTCTATCACGCAAGCGCTAACTATAGTCATAACTTAACTGGTAGAGAATTCAAAGTTTGAAAAATGATAAATATATAACAAAATGAATTATATTTTAGTTTATAAAATGGGCAGTATATGAGTGTTCTGTTCTGTTTTTTAGGTTATGGCATTTCGATCGTGCCAATAAACAAGAAGGAAATTGTACGGCAAAGATGAGAAAAAAGTAATAATCTATTAGATTGCATGATATACTTTATAACTTGAGAATTTTATTTAGATTAAGTTAAAATTCTGCCACCTTCACCTAACACAAAATAAGTAAATCTAAATATTTACATATGTACATAATAGAGTTCGTTAGTGGTAATAATATACACAGGAGTTAGTTTATATTTTAGTACCATTACGTTTAATATATTATATAACAATTTACATAAGGGACTAAACACGTAAATCAACAGACAATTAAAAAAGTAAAGAGGATGACTGAGCTTAGGACAGTTAAAGAGAATATAAGATGGATTGCCTTCACTTAGGCCCCAATCACACAAAAAATGGTGCACGATTCTGCGATTCATTTCCACTAATTCTAGAATGACCTGGAATCCACGCTAGTGTAAAATCGCCATACACTTTAGATAACATGCATAAAACTCGTGACGAATCCTAAAAACAATGGAAGATCTTAATTTACTATAGGATAGCATAGGATTTCCACAAGTCACTCCGTACTTCGCTTTCCACCGACGTCGAGACATTGCGTGTTGAGTGATGGAACTCAACGCCGCACTTTGTATTTACGAGAGCGAGGAAGTGAAAATAATTTAAATATAATCACTCCCCCGAGTGGGGGTCGATCCCACAACCATTCGCGTTTACAGTCAGACGCTGTCACACTGCGCCACGACCGGCCTCAAAAATGAGGAGATGATTTGACCAATTTCGATGAACAATATTTTAAAATTTTGGTGCTCCTTTGGTTAGATCAGTATCTGTGGTGATAAAAGGAGAATGTACCATGTGTGCTTGTGAGTCGTGCAGAACAAAGGATAAGATGGATACTGTGACATTAGATGAGGGAGAGCAGTATATTTCAATAAACTATTTAGCAGATAAGACAACGGTTTGTCACGAGGAATGAGGTCAGCTAAGTCAGATACCTTAGAATTTTTTTAAAGGGGTCCTAAACAAATAAGCCATAGTCGATATGACTTCTTTTTATAGTATTGTATAAAAGTTTTTAAGTATAAGGGTGTAGTGTACTACAAATACAGCTCTCAACGCATTAACACATTTTCACGCACATTTTTTACTAAGATATTTGGCATATTCCGTTCAGTATTATATCGAAAATTATGCCTAAAACTTTACATTTTCAGTAAATTGTAGGGCATGATTATCACAAAAGAGTTCATAATTTGGAATTACTCTCTTTCTAGTAAACACTTTGGTAATAAAAGTGATAAGCAGTCAGAGAGCTACTAGTTTAGATAATGAAAAGCAGTATTCAAGCGAAAACTTATGTTCTTTACAGATTTTAAGCTGTTATAGAGGACGATGTCATCAGCATACTAAAGGATGTACAAAAAATAATAACAGACAATTCGAGGTCATGTGTGTAGATATTATACAACAGAGGACTAAGAGCTGAGCTTTGAGGAAGACCCAGACACGACTGGAATGTCCTGTCTGGGAGGTACAGTAAGAAGCGGATATTTAACTGACACCATTCTACCGGTAAGCAAGTAGCAAATGAAATGAGTCAACTTAGGCAGAACATTCAGCTCCTGCAAAATCTGCCTGAGTATTATCATGATGATGAACATTATCATAGGCAAAAAGCCATTACTAAGGATTTCAAAGATTTTAATTAGTCTGAACGCTAAAAGGATATGTTGAAATAATACTCACAAGTGTTTCTATTAGTGCAACTAACAGATCTTTTCTAGACTATTGAATTGTCAATATATTAATTGAGAACACAACCATTGGGAAGAAATGCTAAAAAATTAAACATTAAGGTTTAATGTGCTTGTCTACCAAATCCCTTTGTCAAAGAGGCGCGGGGACGAGAAGTTTGGAAGACAGTCTTTCGATAAAATTTGGTAGGAGTCACTTGAGTAGGGATTTGTTGGGGTTGGTTGACTGTATACACATGATAGAAAAACATTTCTTTTGCAATATCAGCAAAAAACGTTGGACGGGGGGAAATTGGCAGATACCTCATACATTCTTGAGGCATAATAATTTTAATGGATCGTTGTCTTACAAGCTCCAGACAATCTTTATATGTTGCAAATTTTTTGCCAGAACAATGAATACAAGTAGAGTTCTCTTCAGTTGTAGTATATGAGGCACCAGTATGTATCTATGACCATTTATAACACCTAGGCTTAGACCTACATTGTGCTTTAATATGGCCAAAACGACAGCAATTTTGGCAGTGGATGGTCGAATATTTGTAAATTTGAACAGGAAGAGAAGTGATAGAAAAAGACCCTTTCAGGCAACATTTGTCCTCAGAATGTAACTACAACCGACTAAGTCAGAACCCATGTAGCTACACCCTCACTAACACTATAATGATACGTACTATACATAAATGTACAAACAATTTAATAATAACGTTAAATATTATTTTATATAGTATTTTTAGGCAGTGATAACATAATTAATAATTTTATTTTTATTCAATATAATTTTGGCTGAATGAATTACTGGCAGTCTAGAATGATGCAATGGATTTTTTAAAAAAAGAATAAGGATGAGCGTGAGCGTCATGTGCTTAAAAGGACGCTTTAGAAGATTGTTATTATTTATTTTAGAATAATAAAAATATAATACGTTGAAAGTGAATGTAATAACAATATTTAATATCGGAAATACATAGGAATATGATTATTATTGCTTTTGTGGTACCCGTGGTCGGTAAGATTTGCTTTTGTATAATATGAAGATTTGTTGGTAAGTTATTTTTCTATTATTAATAAAGTAAAATAATTATATTTAAGATATTAGATGTATAGAATGTACATTCTAAGAGATATATGAAATTTGTAATATTAATATACCAAAGCGTCTGCCGCCATCTTTGAATAGTGTTGTATGAACATATTGCTATATGCATTTACTGAATATTATAAAATATTTTAATATTATACTAAGCTCTGAATAAAGCACTTTATGGTTATATTTATATTATATTCTTAAACATATAGGAGATTCGTCATGTACTCGCGTTACGTGACTGTCAGGGTTCGGTGAGTGTTACAGCTTACTGATAACTGATTTCGATGGTGCAACCCAACGTTGTTTGGCGGCACTCAGGCTGCTATAGTTGACTTTGGTGAACTGCTATGGCGATGTTGGTTAGTTGTATCGAGTCTGTTGCTGTCTCGCGTTGCGTAAGCGATGCTTGTACGGTGCTGGATGTTGATATTGATTGTGACATGCGACTATCGGGGTTCGGTGAGCCTTATAGCTTACTGATAACTGATGTCGGTAGCGCGACTTGTCTTCTCTGATGCTGTCTTGCGTTGCACATGCAATACCTGTACGGCGACAGACATAGATTCAACTATTTCTATATTGTTTTACACCCCTGGTGTGGGATGATTGGTTATGTGACGCTATTATTCTGCAAATGCTTCAAATTATATTTTAGTTGCCTCCTTACGAGGAGAGCTATACCATTATGTCACGAAATGGTGCAGTAGGTAATGGTGTTCGACTGTTTGTCTAGCGCCTTGTTTGGTGATAGAACGCATAACCGAGTTTAATTGTTGGTTATGACAAACGACTGCTACGTATGTGCTGTGCGTTAATATAAAACAATCGGCCGCCTAGCGGTTGTGTGTCTGAACTGATATGCGAACCGGCAAGTAATATTGGTCTGGCAGGCCAATCGGCGTATCTACGACATATAATGGTCTAAAAAACCAATCTACGACCTTTAATGGTCTAAAGAACCAATCTACGACATACCTTGGTCTAAAGAACCAACCTACGATATGTAATGGTCTCACAAACCAATTGACGGCATAACATATTGGTCTCAAAAACCAATTCAAATATACAATTATAGCATATTTTCTTAATATAATAAGCGTAAAAAGTGCGTAAAGAAATATCGATAATTTTACGTATTATAAAGATATGTATTTAAAAGTGTGTTAAGCGTATTAACCTCATCGAGGGATCTTTACACGGACGGAACGAATAACTAATAATTGTTCGTTTGCAAAGGCATTGTAAGTAACATATATTTTCGATGTTCTGAGGTCGGTCGGAATTCACAGCATATGGTGGGAAGGGGCCATTAAGCTATTTTTCCTTTTGCTATTATTATCAGCTAAGGATACTTATAACAGAGGGTTAAATAAGACGTATCTTCGGCTTTTCCTCGTAAAAGCTGATGGGGATTACAACGGAATATCTTACATACTCATCATCTCTTACTGTAATCTTTTCAGAAAGTTTTATATCCTTTTTAAAATTTTGTTTTTTGCGTTTCGTTGCCTCTAAATCTCTAAAAGATCTTGAGTTGACCACCCTATAATACCCTCTCTGGTGACATTAAAAGTAGGGAATGCACAAACATATATAGACTCAGTACAGGGTTTTTCAAAAAGTTATTTGCTGGGAGACGGTTGCTCTAATATGCGTTTCCTAGAAAACCAAGATTTTCTTTCAGGATCCGGAGGATCAGGTGGCGGATTCCATTATTATAGCCTAACTACAAAAATATATACAATTTACTTAACCTAAATTACAAGACAAAACAAACATAAACACTTATCAAATACCAAACACCCTATTAACTAATGTTTATTTAAAAATTTAACACGATCAATCACTTTAAAAATATACAAAAAATAAAATAAATTGAACACACTTTGTTTTGGTTGACACATGTCAACCAAAACAAACGTCAGCGAAAACCAGTGTATACGTGATGTTGGTATGACAGTTACATATACATATGGAGTAAAAATAATTTTCAATTTTCCGAAGCGCAGTAAGAAAAAGGCAGCGTAAAGTTGTTCTAACGGCATTATTTTATCTAACGAAAAAGTTCTCTAGGTAAGCCAAAAAGTTCAAAGCAAAATTTTTTTACACTAAATTCTCTCTGCTTATCCTACTGTATCTAATAATGCAACTGCATTTATAGGATAGTAGTATAGACGCCTGAGTCTACCTGTGACTACGGACTACTGTAAAGTGTTCGAAACGTCAGATTTCCTATAATTGAATTGTATAATTAATACCAATATATACTCAATTAATCTGCTTAAAAAAGTTTCATTTAAAAGAATATTTGATTATATATGTACATTACCAGTAGTGTACACCTATTACTATATACAAGTAAACTCCACAGCTCCTCGTAGCAACAAAATAATAACGTCTTTAGTATTCATGTCACGTAAAAACTGTTAGATTAATGCGTGATTATATAACATTTGCTTGAGCGACCTTTAAAAATCTTGAGCGACCTTTAAAAATCTTTCATGTTATGAATATATCATGTATTGTTAGATACCTATAGCTTTACGATGAATTAGCGGTTACCATTATATAACGAAGCTAATAAATTGATGTTTAATTAACTTTTATCGGTTTTTTTTCTTTCAATTGTCTCCATATATCTTTTATCGTCATCATCATCATGAGCCGGGAGGTGTCCACTGCAGGACATAGGCGGATGCATGCCCGCATCCAATGGTTACCCGCAATTCCGACAAGGTCCACCTTGTGAGGGGCCTTATTTTATAAATCCTACGCCTGTTTTTGGTGATTGAAATCAACGCCGAATTTTCTATAAGCGGATCGGATAAACGAAAACTCTTGTAATTTTAAGGACAAAATGCCTTGAAGGAATATATACTACTACTTAGACTAGCACGACGCACGATGCGATAGCACGATGGGGTTTATTTCTTTATATACTTCATGCAAATATACAATTAAAGTAAGCTTGAGTGATCTTAGTATTGAATATGATGTTAATGTAAAAATCTACTTGATTTATTATTCAAGTACTTTACAGAGTGCATATAATGTTAATATTGGAATATATATATATATATATATATATATATATATATATATATATATATATATATATATATATATCTTAAAGCTTTATATGACTATAGTATCCTGTATTTTATATATTAAACCATTTTTAAGCGGCCTTTACATATTTACGTGAATATTCGTAAATACCATGTCACCGAGCCATTATCATTCATCATTTTCAATAATTAAATCAGACTATAAATGTGAAAATGATATTTCACATCGTGGCTGAATAAATGTTTTTAATAAAATTGAGAACACTCTATGAGTGACATATTGTACTAAAAAAAGGATATGTCGATAAGAAGTAAAAGTTTAACTTTAGCTAAATACAATGTATTTGTTAAAAATATAGTGCTTTTTAATATATAGTAGCTATTTACTATTTTTAAAGTGTTATTCCACACTTAGGATTAGAAAACATTTTTGATAAAACGTATAAGAATTTCGACACAACTGGTAGTAGAACGCATGGCTTAGCGGTCAAAGCGCTTGGACGGTATCCAAGAGGCGCGGGTTCGAATCCCGCTGCGTTCAAATTTTTATACGTTTTTTCAAAAATGTTTTCTTCTCCTAAGTGTGGAATAACACTTTAAAAATAGTAAATATTAAAATAAAATAGCTATCTCTCTTGTTAAACGATTATTTCTTAATAATCTTTAAGTAGTAGAAATTTGTAAAAATCTCTCTACAGAGATGCTAAACAACATAAATAAATTGTAACGAAACTTATAAGAATTTCGACGCAGCTGGTAGTAGAACGCATGGCTTAGCGGTCAGAGCGCTTGGACGGTATCCAAGAGGCGCGGGTTTGAATCCCGCTGCGTTCAAATTTTTATAAGTTTTTTCAAAAATATATAGTAAATATTTTTTTAAATATATAGTAGATGTATTTAAAAAACATAACGATTTATTTTGGTGTTCAAACCCTTTTATTTGATATTCATATTAAATGAACTGTACAACAATATGTTATCCGGCATTTTATCGCAGCGGCCATTTTGAATATATATAAAAATACTGATTATATATAATTTCATTAATTTTAACCCACACTAACATACTTTCTAACTTACACAATAACGCACTAACAAATATAAAAGTTTTTGAAAATGTTTAATATATTTATAAATAATATAAATATTTCTTCTGCAAGTAACGAAATTTAAAATTATAAATATATTTAAAATAAAGTTATAAAGCAATAACCTTTTCTAATTAGCTGCAAAAGGAATTCGTACCTTTGAACAGACATACAGCTCACAAAGAGGGATTAAACACAATTTTGAAGAGCTTTCACTAAACCTAGCTTTCGCAAACACAAGCAACTTTGACTTCTAATCTAATTACACTAATGTTAAATTTACTTTACAATATAAATTAGCAGGGCACGAACAGTCGAAGAGATAAAGAATAAAGCCTTTAGGATTAGTTCAGTAGATATAACTATTATATACATATAAAATATTAGTAAGGCCAAGTTTTATCCACGTTCAAGATAGTGATATTAAACTTATTTGTGAATACACGACCGTCAAAGCTATCTTAAATTAATGAAAAGCTCGAATCTCTAAGTTGAGGTTAAACTTTGTCAAAATCGAAGTAACTTGGCGAGCTTTTTTGTTTCATTTGTTTTCGTGAATGTGCGATTCCCGACATATATAATTATAAATTATTAAAAAAAATATAGATTTTTACAGTTTGTCTTTGGTCTGTTTCAAAAGTGTATCATTGTTACTGGTGAAAACTGTGAATCAGTTAAAAAAAGCCGATTCCTTTTATGTCTCTGGCATTTCCTTTAGTTCCGGTGGCAAATTATTTAATCGGTCAATACATGAAACTTGTAAGTTCTTATTTGAAATAAATTTATTTGATTACTTTTTTTAACTTCACGCTTTT
Source organism: Dryadula phaetusa (assembly GCA_032432895.1). Taxonomy (NCBI): domain Eukaryota; kingdom Metazoa; phylum Arthropoda; class Insecta; order Lepidoptera; family Nymphalidae; genus Dryadula; species Dryadula phaetusa. Next base: position 12,494,984 of record JAOYRS010000001.1, read on the forward strand.
AGAGAAGTAGGCAGAGTCTCAAGATACTGCGTTCCCAACTTTACGCTAGAATTTAATACTGCAAGTTGCGAAACACAACACCGTGATTCAGCAGAGCGGGAAATTGAAAATATTTTAGAGATAATTTTACCGTTGAGTGGGGACAAATCCACCATATATATATTTCAAAGTAAAATATATTAATAAATTAAAAATATAACAATGTTTTTCTTGATTTATTATGAAAAGGTTAATATTTTCAGTTCAATAAAATAACTGGCTTAAAATATAATATTGAACTTTCCCATACGAATGTCAATCATAATAAAATAAACACATCCCGTCATAAAACACCTTTAAAGCGAAATGTATATTAATTTTAAAATGCTGATACATTATTAAAGGAAATATATAATATTTTAATGTTTTTAAAATGTTATTCAAACTTTTAGAATCTTTTTTAAGATATGAGTAATCATTTTGAACGTGTGTCTTAGTGATCAGTATTCTTGGACGGTTATCAAAAGGCGCGGCTTCGAATTCCGCTGCGTTTAAAATTTTGATACGTTTTCTAAAACTAAATAGTACTGTATGGTTTTTAATTTCATATCTTTTAATTTCATATCTTATAATTTATAATTTTTAACATAGTTAATTTAGTTTCATTGTCTTTAATGACAGCTAAAATATTTGGAACATTTTAAAGATATGTGTAATAATTCACTTTATATCCATTTCCTCGCACCGGTAAGACAAAAACACGGCGCTGAGATCGCCACTCAATACGCAATGTCTGAAATTCGGAAGAAAGCGGAGTGCGGAGTGTCTTGATACTAGGTACTCTGTTTACCCTACCCTAATAATAGTTTTAGGACGTGTGACTTGAGTGTGTAGTCAGAGCGCATGGGCGAATTCCAAGAAGCGTAAGTTCTAATTCCGCTGCGATCAAAATTTTTGTGCCATTTCTAAAAGTATAATTTTTAAATATGATTTTAATTTACTTTTATAGTGGCAGCCACAACTTAGATAATAAATTCATTTGTTTTGCTTCAAAAAGCAATCAAGCAAACTTGCTTTGTAATAGAAATCCGTATGAGATTTGAATGTCAATATGTCTAAATCTTGCAGAGTAACTTTTGTTCTATTATCCATTATTCTAAGAATTTGAAAAATGTTTTACAATATTATGATACTAAAGTATATGACTAAATCTTTTTAGGAATTATTTACAAATTAAATATAAGGAAAACAACAAAAACTAATTGTAACTGATGTATAAAAATTTTGTAGGACGCATGGCTTAGTGATCGCAATTCTTAATAGTTATCCATGGGAGTGCGTTCAAATTTTTAAACGTTTTCTAAAACACATTACTGTTTCTTTGTTTAAAAAAATCACATAATTAAAACACTAAACACAAAGCAAAATTTGAATTAATTAAGGCAACTGAAAATGAATATTTAGAATTTTAATTCGCTACTACCGCCTTTATAATATATAACCTGTCATTTAATAGAAATTTTATGGCTCAGTGTGACAGTGTCTGGCAGTAAAAGCGATATTAAAATATTTGAATTATTTTCATTTCCTCGCTCTGGTAAGACAAAGCGTGTTCTTGAGTTCCGCCACTCAACGCTCAATGTCTCAAATTCGGCGGCGGTGTACAGTGTCTTGACATTTTTTTTATTTTATTCTATACGCTTCACGCTTTATTCCATATAAAATAAAATAAAATAATAGAAATTTTAACTTCAACATAACGTCTCCAAATTAATAAAGCGTGCACAAAAGTACTCAATAACCCATACTCGTATATTCATGGATGTTTTAAATTAATTGAATAATCCAGCTTTGTAGATACAAGGGTAATTCGCTGTAAAGGAAGAGAAAACCTGACCTTCTACTACTTTTATTATATGAAAATATTGTGTGATGTGGTAAATAAATGTACTCTATGTATAATGTGGCTTACACTAACGCTTTCAAATTGCTCTTTGACATCATCGCATTTTTATTGGAAATGTCAATAATATAAACAGTAAATTGACCCCTGACCTAAAAGAAAACACATGTCAAAGTGCAAATAAATACAAATAAATTCAAAAGGGAATGCAATCAATGCGATATTTTGGTAGTCACCGCAATACGCCCAGGATCGAAATGACATCGAAATAATCGAATTAAATGTTGAATACTTTTACAACGTATATAGTGATAACTTTATTTTATTTTTTTTTTAGCTTCACGCTTTTATCCCGCATAACAGGGTAGGCAGAAAGTACCTAGTGTCAAGACACTCCGTACTTCGCTTTCCACCGAATTCAAGACATTGCGCGTTGGGTGAAAATAATTTAAATATAATCACTCTCCCCGAGTGGGGAACGAACCCACAACCGATCGCGTTTACAGACAGACGCTATCACACGGCGCCACAACCGGCCTCTTTCTTTTAACTTTTTTTAATATTTTAAAATAATATACGTGCCTGATGTATTAGTAATTCGATTCTAAAAATACTTTAATCCTTAAACGTCTTACTACATTATTAACCTCCTTGCTATTTCACTTTCAATGGGATTGGTGTTATGGTTGACGCTAATATGACTCGCAAAACCGAAATGTACCTTAAAAATTCTCTTACAGAGGCCACTACTGCAGAGCTGAATGCCGGTTTTAGAGATGTCATCCAATCACACAGAAATAAATCCCCGGGGGGAAAATTTAACTAGCAACAGAAAATTTGGTACAATACATTTCTGCTGTGAGATATGGTAAATTTCAAAAAAATATTTTAAAATAGTATTATAATAAAATGTTATTTATAAATATTTATTTATAAATAGTAAAAACAAAATTTATAATTAAAGTAATATATTATATGTAATTATTATTATATACTATGGTATATTATATATTATTATTTTAACCCGCATAATCTATTTACTACATAAACAACATGATCCATTTAGACAAGGTGCTACAGGTAAAAAATATCTTTTTTATTTTTATATCACTCGTACAATGGTGTGGAAATATATATGTGATATGAAATGCTAGATATGGCTGTGTGTAATATTAAATATTTCAATGATTTCATATATATATATATATATATATATATATATATATATAAAGATCTTATTTCCAGATAAGTCCTTAATTCCCCAATACATTGTTATTTAGATTAAAATCTATTTACAGGCAGTTACTCACTAAGCTGAGGTAGATCGTAAAATCCACGAAGCGTATAGAAGAGGATTCACACTAACTAATGAACTAGATTAAAACTTAACCTCTTTAGACGTGAAACGGGCGCTTATATATGTTAACCCTTGATTATGTTAAATTGTTTTGTTTAAAAGTTCTATTAACGTAAATCTAATGTACTTTATAGAGATACATCGGTTTGTTGGTAGGAATTTGTATAACATACGAGGATTGTAAGTTCGATTAACTCAGATAAATGTTTATTACCAACGACACCTACTACGTAATATGGCACTTTTCATTTTAATAAGTTTAGAGTAACGCTGGGCAAGATAATAATGTAGATAATAATGAAAATAAAAAATTAATTTAATTAAATTCAATTCACAGACATGAAAATGATTATATTTAAATTATTTTCATTTCCTCTCTCAAGTAGGACAAAATAAAGTGTTGAGTTCCGCCACTCAACAGACACAGAAGTGTCTTAACACTAGGAAATTCCTGTCTACCACGCTATGCGGGATAAAAGCGTGAAGCTTTAAAATAAATTAAAAAAACACAATAATTTTCATATTTCTTTTGTAATATATTATTGTAATATCTTATTTTATAAGGTCTAAATTAGTATCTCAATTAACCAGTACTAATACAATCAATCCTCCGAAAAACACATAATGTCTATACAACGGGCGGAATGTAAAAGGTAAGAAAAATATAAGTTTAAAATAATTTTAAAATGTTTCTATAAGAATAGAAAATAGTATAAATATTTCGAACGCTACAAAGTTCATCTCGCTTCTCATACCGCCTCAATGAACTCCCATACAAGAAATGTAACATGATTGAGATATTGTTAACTTCCAACTATTCTAGATATGTACGTGGGATATATATTTTTAAATAATCTATAAGAAGGATCTTCTTACTTACTTATATTTTACACTAAAACTTATGCACGCTTCGCTCGAATTTGCAATATTTCTAGTGGAGTATTGTAGAAGTTTTAAAAAATATGTATTTTTAAAATAAATATTTAATTTAAAATTCAAGTAGCTCCCTATCTGCCTTCGCAGGTATACTCATATATGGGGTTTCCCAATAAGAACGATATGTTTTGAAATTGAAATAAAACATGTAATATATGTTCATTTAGTGCTCAATGGCTTTATTTGATAGGAAATTTATGCTATTTATGATTTAAACGTAATATCGTTCAAATGACCGCCACGACTTTTTTTGCACTGGTGAATACGATCGGTCCAATTTTCGATGACTCGGTGCAGCATTTCGGCTGGTATGGCCGCTATAGTCGCTCGAATGTTGCGTTCAAGGTCTTGAATCGTAGCTGGTTTATTGGCATACACTTGAGATTTAACATACCCTCACAAAAAATAGTCCAAGGGTGTTAAATCGCATGATCTTGGTGGCAAATTGTGTGGACCGTTGCGAGAAATAACCGACTCACCAAACTTATCACGCAATAAATCCATTGTGACGGTCGCAGTGTGGCATGCTGCACCATCTTGTTGAAAATAAATGTCGTCCGCATCAATTTCATGCACTTCAGGAAAAAAATCGACATTGACAGTAACAGTACGGCCTTCGTCGTTTTTGAAAAAGTACGGGCCAATGATTCCACCGTACCATAATCCGCACCAAACAGTCAATTTTTCAGGATGTAATGGTGTTTCATGGACCACTCTTGGATTTGACTCACTTTGACTCACAATGCGTTCTACTACCAGCTGCGTCGAGATTCTTTATTTTTTTAGCTTCACGCTTTATTCCTTGCGGGGTAGTCAGAAGGGATATCTCTAAAATATTTTAAAGAGCGGAGCGCCAAACGCTACGGTCCCTGTATACCTCTTTCGCCTCGTCCACAGTTATTATCCTCTCCATATATGCCCTTCGGGGGGTTCTCATGCTTTTTACGTGACCTTCCTCCAGTGTCTTTGATACTGTGTTTTCAAAGGTCAACCGAGGTCTCTCACGACCTCTCGTACCACTCCCCTTTGCTTCATAAATCTTTCATACCATTCTTTCATCACTCATTCTCTCAACGTGCCCCAATCACCTGAGCACGTTCTTCTTCATTTTTACTATGACATTCGCGCTTACACCTGCCATTCTGCCTATCTCCTCGCTGCATATACGGTCAGCTTAACTGATTCCGCATATCCGACGAAGAGATCGCATGTCTACTGCATTCATATTTCTTTTATTCTTTTTTTGACAAACCCACGTTTTGCTGCCGTATACCGACGTCGCTATCAGTACTGCAATGTGAACGGCAAGACGTGCAGGTACACTGACGTTTTGCCGTCGCATCAATGCAGCAAGAACATCGATAACCCTGTTACCAGCAGCAATACGCCTTTCCACATCTAATTCGTATCTTCCATCTCTACTAAACAGTCTTCATTCTTATCACTAGAATTTTAGCATAAATTTTACTGCCTAATGAAACTGATAGCCCTATAGCTTGCATAGTCTATTTGTGAACCTTTGCCTTTATACAAAGGCACGATGACTGCGCTTCGCTAATTATCCGGGACTTCTCCCGTTTTCCAGCATAAATTATATAGAAAGAAAGAACAGGTCCAAGATGCGCGGCCCACCATATTTGATCATCTCTCAGTAACTCCATCTGCTCTCACTGCCTTACCACATTTCAAACTTCGTATAGCATTCTCTACTTCTTTTATAACGATTTCGCCATCTGCTACATCAAGACTCAGCATATTGCTGTCGCTTGAGACAGAGGCGTCATCGCATTCATATATCTCCTTGTAGAATTCCGCCCATCCTTGCAAAACGTGTGTTCTTTCTGTAAATATGTCACCGTCCTCAAAAAGCACCCCATTCGTTCTACAGGTTGGCAAACAACGCCGAGAATCATTAACTTCTCTTCAGAAAACTTCGTGGTTTTCCAGAAATCGTTTGACAATCTTTCATCTTTTTCATGCTCTGACTTTTCACCCTTCATCTTTATCAGTGCTTTCTTTAGGTGATTTTGCAACTTATATTCTTTGTTCTTTATCTCTCTCATACTTTTATTCTTACTCGAGGACTTATAGTCCTGCCATCCTGCAAACAGACCCCTTATTCTAGCAACTACTAGATAGTGATCTGTTCCCAAGTTTTTTCCCTTAAACACACGTGAGTCCATAACTTCCTCGTGTCCTTGTGAATTTATTTGCAGTCAAACATAGTGTTTGCTACAAACAAAATCTTCGAAATTCTTTATACGTTTTTGTTACAAATTATATACGTTGTAAGCAACTCTGTAGAGAGATTTTTACAAATTTCTGCAAGTTAAGATTTTTATAAATTTCAAAGTATTATTCCACAATTTCCGAGAGGCGCGGGTTTGAATACCGATGCGTTCATAATTTTTATACGTTTTTTAGAAAGGATTTCTAAATATAATTTTTTTTCTCCTTTACTAATTTAATTACACTTACAACCCGTAGGGAATACAGAGAATCAAATGTTATTGATAATAATACAATTACAAAAAAATAATGCATTGTTTAAAATAGTATTTTATTTTTAAATAGAAAAGTATGCTCGGATGGAAATCGCAATAATATATTTTTATAATATCTCTAAAATATTTTAAAGGTGTTATTCGCTCATACGTTGGGAATATTCATACATACATATATCAAATTCTGAACGAGTAAATAGCGCACGAAGCATTTAAATATCATGAAATCGAAATCCTGTCATTCATTTCAATATTTAGTGTTCCTATGGCTTAGTCGTAGTGTTAGTATGCAATAGTTACGTATTCTAATCTAATTTAACACGTCAAAATTTACTTTTTTTAATGAAAAAGTACATTTTGATATTAAATATTAAAAGATTTTTGAAAAAATAATTGCTTCAAATTTGGATAGAACTGTGATTTTTGCTTGGCCTTAAGGGAAAGTATGCTGTCGGTCAGCATTGACCGCGTTGGCAATGAGCGTGATAATAGAGCTTGTAGACGTTTTGGAGAACTGGGTAATCTGGAGATGACATATGATTAAGCCCAGTTAGATATAGTTTCAACTCCCACTCAGAAGAATAATATTATATTCAAATTTAAAATTTACTTCGAGCGAGGCACTAAGATAATTTTTAACAAAGATCTACTGACTCCCAAACCAGAGGCAAAGACTTTGTTTATTATATCATTCACATTAAAATTTATTAACACTTAGCGATTTGAAGCTACAGTAGATACGATAACAATATGGTAAGTACATGCCAGCGAAATTGTACACGTCAACTATCAACTAATATACAAGTGAGAAAATATATGACTAAGCCCAGTAAGATATACTTTCAACTCTCAGTCAGAAGAATAATATTATATTTAAATTTCAAATTTACTTCACTTCTCTGTTCTCTGAAGAATAAGCGAGGCGTAGGTATTTCTAACAAAGAATCCCTAATATTACCAAAGCAGAGGCAAAGACTTTGCTTAGTATACCATTCACATTAAAATTTAATAATTAGAATTTATTGACACTTAGCGATTCGAAGCTACAGTAGACAGATACGATAGCAATATGGTAAAGGTCAAGCATGGCAAGTACATGCCAGCGAAATTTTACACGTCAACTATCAACTAATATATATTATATTAGTTGACGTGTACAAATTCTGTGTAAAATTTATATATTTTGTTGAAGAATTATGGCCATAATGAAGGCCATAATCAAGGTACTTTAATAAATTAGTAACAATAAATATAAAACAGTCAAGTGCCCAATACGTGTGTTTAATTATATTTACAACTCATTCCATGACCTCTCCACTATAATCAGACAAGCAACTGTGAATTTAAATACATAAATAAATTGCAATTAAGTTAAATTTAACTTCCAGCTCCTATAACATACCTCTTTCTTTTTGTAAACTACGGCAATTATACTGACTAATACTAAATGTATTCAATATTTAAATATAATTAAAATAGAGAATAAAATTATTATATTAATGTCTTTTCCTATATTACGAACTTTTTAAATAAAAGAGTAAATGCCAAATACGTTATCAAAATATAAATAATATATTTAGTTAGTCGAAATAAAATCAATAAAAAAAAGTGTAAGCAGAAAGAACCTAATATAACACAGGACTGGCGGAGCTCAACGCCACGGCTTGTATCCAAAACGCGGAAATTAAAATGATTTGAATAGAGGACGACTCCGCAGCCTTTGCATTTACAGTCAGACTATTGCACCATGGGGTCACCCAATCAATACCTTTAATTAACAAGTATGGGCTTCTCTACAATTATTTTAAATAACATCTACTTATTATAATATGCTATAACCAATATATTATTTAATTAGCATCGAATACCCGCAATACAAGCACAAATTATAAAATTCATAATATTAATTTGGTTGCGTGCAAATACTTAACTGAATAATTACTGATTTGAAGTAATTATATTTTTTATGGTATATCATGGCGTATTATACAAAATAAATAAATATGAAACTTAGCCAAAATAAACTACACATATATATATATATATATATATATATATATATATATATATATATATATATATATATCTGAACGTCGGTATTACGCTTACGCTTACGGTACGCTTCATGTGGATGTTTTGGATCCTTTGCCTGAATCGAATGGTTATAAACATGTGATGATTGTAGTCGATGCTTTCTCTAAATACGGCCTCATGTACGCTCTTCGTAAACAAGATCTAGATGAGTTAAAATGTGTGTTTAAAAACGTTATGTCCTTATTTGGATCGCCTAGTCTCGTTGTTACTGATACTGATGTTTGAGTCTTCGGGGTTTGTAACGTGGATGAATGACTCTGGCTGTAACATACATCATATAACTGACATGCACCATGCAAATGGTCAGGTGGAGCGATATGTGCGTACTGTACTCAATATGTTGCGCATAGAGACCATAAAAAGAATACTTAACATTACTAAACAGAAAACGACTCAAACATCGCCATTGAATCTCTTGGTTGGCATTGAAGGGACGACTCCTGTGATACATGCTTTGGTTCGTGATTGTTCGGGTTCTAATCGCCAATCTTTGCGCGAGTTAGATAGACAAAGGACGGCCGAACGTCTAAAGGAAAATCAAAAGCATCAGAATGATTACGTCTATGACTTAGTGTTTGTCATTAAATACGAGCAATCAAAAGGCAAATTGGATCCAGGAATGCGTGGGCCTTACAAGTTGACAAAGGTCCTAGAAAATGGATGTTATGAATTACAGCTTGTGGCTGGAGCCTATGGTAAGTTAACCTATGCTGGAGCTCAGTATATGGTATCTTGGAAGAGGGAATGGATACCTGACGAGTGTGCTGCTTTCTTCACTAGTAAGATACTCTTGTCTTACACTAGACCTTGTTGTTTTATGTTTAGTCTTGATTAAGTACTGACTAGACCTTGTTTGTTTATGTCTAGTCTTGTATGAGAATCTACTAACCCTTTATGATATGTCTAGTTTTGTAAGTATCCTAGACCTTGTTTTAATATGTCTAGTCTTAAAAATTCTTGTCGTAGGAAATATGTTGCAATTAAAGATGAATTGTAAATCCTTAATTTTGGAGTGACTTCCAACTCCAAAATCTGAAATTAATTATAAATGTGATTAATATTTGTCACTTTTCAGGTGTAGACCAAATTGATCAGTCAATGTCCCCCTCGTAGGTGGAAAGCCATATCGAAGGTAACCATTCTTTCAACTGTTGCGATGAAGATGCGGGACATTCTCAACCTGATGAGGCCGCCAGGACGTCAGGAGAGGCTGTATAAGGAGAAACACTTTAATTTTTCCGAACGTCGGTATGTCAAGCTGACAAACGGGTTGTCTTGTTGATTCACTTTTGCTCGAGGCAGCGCGGTGGATGGTTGTGTGCATCGCTGTTTTGTTATTAATTCATATTTTTCGTGAATCAGATGATAATAAAAGCCATTTGTAATTATTTTTATATTTTTGTAATAAATTAGTTAAAAGTTCTTTTGTTTTTGTTTAATATATATATATATATATATATATATATATATATATATATATATATATATATATATTATATATATATATATATATATATATATATGTTTTTTATTCTTTTTGTCAAAGGAGTGCATGCGACGTGGCTGCTTGAGAGGTAGTCGATGACCGCTAGGGAGCCCCCTGCGGGGCTTGGACCTCCGCTTGCGATCGGCAAGCGGGCTGGGCTCCTCTGGATCGTGCTGAGCTGCACCTGACCATTATCTTTATCACGACATATATATTAAAATATAATATTTTTTTATTATACAACCATATAGCTATAAAATAATATTACATTATATTAAGTAAATATAACTTCTTCTTTCTTGACATTGGAATCGAAAGACGGTTGCAGTTCAAAACTCATTTGTCCTCGGATGGCTTCTCTAAGACTTTTTACTAATTTCCTGTTTCCGCACCTCCCTTTTCTTCTTTATTAAGTCTTAAGCTTTAACTGACTTGAAATTTGTATTTTATTATTTTATAAGGATGATTTTTCTCTTAATATTTCAGCTCTAATTTTTTATCAAAGAATACGTTTTTAAAGAATTTGTTATACGTTAATATTTACTATTTTCAAAGTGTTATTCCACACTTAGGATTAGAAAACATTATTGAAAAAACGTATAAAAATTTGATTCGGGATTCGAACCCGCGCCACTAGGATACCGTCCAAGCGCTCTGACCATGCGTTCTACTACCAGCTACGTCAAAATTATTATACATTTATTACAATTTATTTATGTTGTTATCATCTCTGTAGAGAGATTTTTTTCAAATTTTTATAGGTTTTTTTTTCAATATTTATTATATTTACGTCATATTTATTATATTTACGTTACTTAAGTTGTAACCTTTATGTATCATAAAAAACCATATGAATTATTAAAATAAGCGTAAAATATATTATATACTTTATATTCAGTAATAGCAATTAAGAAGTATTTAGTTATAGTAGAGAGCCCCTAATTCTGTTCTATATTAATTTTGGATCCGCTCAAAATTCGCCATACTAATTTATGCCCATACAAGCTTTAAACTTCAGCAAAGAATGGAATACGTAATTAACTCTAAAATTCACTGTGACTACAACATTCTAAACTATGAAAATTGAAATATCCCAGATACAAAATTCATTTGAGCGAGCAACGGACGAATAGTTCACAAAAATACGTTTATAATGAAAATTATTTTCAGTTTTTAGTCACAAGTGAGCTCTAGTTCTGATCTAATAACGTAATAATTAATATTAATATAACAAAGAAATGCTTTATTAAATACTATTATAATAAATATGGGAAAGGAGGTTTATAAAAAAAATTCATATACTTAAAAAAACATTTTCTTAAAAAGCGTATAAATAATTGAAAGCATTGGGACTCTTTCCGTTTCTTTCGGAAAACATATAATTATATACTGTTTATATCTCGTTTCCTCTTATATTTCAATATCAGAGAACTTAGTGACACATTATTCTCTTCTATTTTCTGTTTATTATGTGTATTAAACCCTATTAGACATTAGGCAGTGATTAAAATTCAAAATAAGAAGGGAAACCGTCCATATTTCTTTTTTTAGCATCACGCATTTAATACAAATAGCGGGGTAAACAGGAAGTATGTCGCGCTTTATCAGAGCAGAGCGAGGAAATGAGAATAATTTAAATATAATCACTCCCCCAAGTTGGAATCGAACCCACAACCGATCGCATTTACAGTCAAACAGTATCCCACTGCGACATAACCGACTTCTACATCTTACATTTCCCTAAGTAATCTTAGAATCATAGTGTGAAGGCAAACACGTTCCTTCCATTTTTATGTCCGAAGAGAGACTGAACTATCTCCTCTTATTCTCTTGTGTTTTTCATAAATAAAAGATAAAAGACGTGGAAAGCTACTATATCTTTCTTTTTTCTGCTAGGGGCTTAAAAAATATATTTCTTTGTTAATTATAACGTTTACAAATTAATTTATTTATACACTTTAATTAAAGTTATATCAAATATTCCATTTGTATCCCAAAACGCGACGTTGTGTTTTTATTTCTCAAGACAGTGTCTCGATTTGAAAAGTCAACGAAGTGTCTTGACACAAGGTTGTTTCCTACAGGACTATACGGTATAGAGCGTGAAGCCGTTTTTTTTTTAATTTTTATTTTCGGACTCAATCAGTCCATCTAGTAAAGTAATTATTTAACAGAAACATTTAAACGCATTCGACATGTGTATTTTGCGATTGAAAACCAAATGATATTAGAATTAATTATTATATATACATGTATAATGTGTTGACCGCACCGTATTGTATCCCGTTAACTGCATAGGTTTGCGTGAAACATCGTGTCAGGTTGCGGGTGGTAATTATTTTGTAATTGGCATTATTAGCATAATAATATCCTATCATTCATACGTACGTGTACATCAAGTATATGTGTGTGTATTGCATATATTATATTTAGTCTGTAAAATCATAGTAATGAATTATTATATATAAATTATGTTTTTACTTCCCATGGTAAGAAAACGCGCGGCGTTGTGTTGTACTACTCAATACCCAATTTGAAAGATTGAAAGGATGTAGTCTTATATATATATATATATATATATATATATATATATATATATATATATATATATATATATATATATATATATATATATATATTTATGTATCTTTAACTGAAAACTTTCAGTGCTAACTAGTATAAATGAACTTTATGAAAAACTTTCGATAATGTCAAACTCAATGGCATAGCTGTTAGTAAATAGACGCTCAGGATACTTGCCTTGGGGTGTTTAAAGCTTGAAAACTCTAAGAGTCACTAGGATTGGACTTTCGTTGTAGTTACTTGCTTAAGAATTAATACAGGCAGGGTATAGTACAACGGTAAGGTACAACGTGATATGATGAAAAATCGAAGACATCAATTTTTTTTACTTACACTTTTATCCTGTATGAGAATTCTCAAAGTACTTTTTGCTCACAAATATAAATTTCATTAACGTAATATGTAAGTGTCATGGCGTCCTTTGTACTATAACTTTATAGACATTAAAATATGCGGCAACTTTGACCTTCCGATTCAACGTACGACATCGTTTGAAGCGAAATTGAAAATATAAAAGTTTGAATATTAAAGTATCAAATCAAAAAAAGTCAAGTACAATCGGAATGCAGGACGTATGAGAAAAGTTTCTAACAAATGTATTTCTGCTTTCTCATATTTCTATGTAACAGTTTAAACTTTTGTTTCGCTCGGTACTACATACTTTAATGTTAAAAAACTCATCCATGCAAAAAGCGTTTATTAATAAAGCGCTTCCAACATAATTCCTTTGAAATATTTCATACAAATATATGTAATGTAGAAATTATTGTATTACATTTAAGTTCAGTTTTGAATATAATAAAAATATTCACCAGCAAGTGTTTAATTATATTAATTATGTACATTTAGGGAATTATTTTAATATAACGTTACAAAGTAAACGTTTAAAATAAATGAAATCTAAACGGAAGGGTTCAAATTTCGGGTTCAAATATTGGGCTTCGGTACGTGACACACTATATCTCTGTTTAGACTATAGTAACAAAATTATTCTTATATGAGTAAACTTGATCTAAAATTCCACAAACAATATCAGATATGTCATTACAGAAATTTAAAATTGTATCTTATTCTATCATCTTACCATATATCATGAATATTGTACTTCCGTTAACGTGTTAAAATAATATTAACATGTTATTGATGCTTAATCAGGAAGCTAATTGATGTTATGAGCTTTATTGTAAAACTATTTTTGAAAAGAGTGACTGTTGAGTTTCATGCCAGCTCTTCTCAGCAGAACTGCCCTCCGAGCTGGTGGTAGCTTCTGTAGACAGTACTGACACTTGTGTTGACTGAGGATTCGAAAATGCCTTTAAACAGCCTATTTGAATAATATATTTTGATTTTGACATAATTATATCGATTAACGAAAAAAATGTAAGAAGCAATTTACAATTACATATTTTAGGTACATATGATCAGTATTTATTAATTCTAATGTCTACTTCAAACAACAAAAAGGCAAATTAACACTATGGTAGTGAGTTTGATCTCATTCGGGGGTATATGTATATTTAAGACTTTTCATTTCCTTGGTCACCACTGAACAGTTAGAGTCACCAGTAAACAGGTACATGAAAAAAATATATAAAATATATTTTTATACTAGTTGATCTCTGGATGCCATTCTATGCGGAGTAAAGCGTAAAGCTAAAGGAAGTATTACGGGAGATAGAAGTATATATATCACTTGTTCACACGAATCAAGTTAAGGAAGATAACTAATCACTATATAATGTTTACAATAGAATTATCATGACAATATCAACGTTTTAGTCGCGTTTTATTTTTGCATTTAGTTTTACAAAGTATCAATAATTTTTAAATTATTATTTGTGTTTTTTATTGAAATAAATAATATAAGTTATTTCTTATCTCCAAACCAATATGATTGTATCGAGTGATTTATCTTCACCAGAAGTGAACTGAAGTAGGCTTTTCACTTGAATTTTGACCACTGGAATTGTTCAACAACGCGACCACTTGTAAAGAAAGGATTTTTTACGGTATCCCATTTGAATAAAATACGGGCGATGTTTGTTTGAACTATTTCTGGAGCTGGAAGGTCTATATTTCATTTCTAGGATTTCAATTCTACCTTTATATAAAATTCCCAGAGTAAAAATAATTTAAAAATTGGTAATTTGCAGGGAATGTGATAGTAGTATTATGAGTGCCTGGTGATCTATAAAACAAGTTTTATTTCTTAATAATCTTTAAGTAGTAGAAATTTTAAAAATCTCTCTACAGAGATGCTAACAACATAAATAAGTTGTAACAAACGTATAAAAAATTTCGACGCAACTGGTAGTATAATGCAGAGCTTAGTGGTCAGAGCGCTTGGACGGTCTCCAAAAGGCGCCGGTTCTAATCCCGCTGCGTTCGAATTTTTATACGTTTTTGCAAAAATAAGTTTTATCTTGTACTAACGCCAGTCTCTCAGAAAACAAATTCTGTTACCCATTGGTTTACAATCTTTTATAAGCAATATAGGAAGAAACAAAGATATTTGTTACTTTTTCGAAAATATGAGTTTGTTTATTAAAAATAATATTTATAAATAGAGGCAATAAGAGAGAATATATAGAGACATTAAAGACTATCTTATCCCGCCTAGTACGGTAGTCAGAGACGTAGTATAGTGTAGTCAAGACACTTCGATGACTACTGTCCACCCGAAATCAAGAGATTTGTATCACCAGACCATCATAATAACAAATTTTATATATAATCAGCCCTCTCTTTCAGCGGGCTGATGAAATGAATGAAAATTTAAACAAATGGTACGGACTAGATGTCTTTAATATATCAAATTAAGAGTAATAAGACTAGATACTAAATATATTTAGTTAGATATGTCATTTTTAGGACAGTAATGCATTACGGCTATGTAAACTACATAATTCTAAATAAATATTAGGTAAACACTTGAACAGCCAATTAATGATACACAAAATATTTTCAATTTCAATTTTATATAGTGCTTCTCCTATTTAAATGTGACTAATATATTTGTTCTTTAGCGTGGAAATAGAAATATTTTCACGTTAAAATTATTAAAAAGTTTTCATAAGTATGTTTTCTCAAGAAACTTCAGTTTGGGCAAATGCACAAATATAACGATGTCACAAACTCGAAAAGTTTTAATATATACCGAGTGTGACTAGTTGCTTTGTATAAGAAATTATATAAGAACAGGCAAATAAATAATTAGGAAAAGTAAGGCAAAATATATTCACGTCATATTTTAATTTTTGAAAATTTTGGATTTCTTGGATTGTTTGGTCTCATTTTATTATTTTTATATGTAACACGCTTTTCTTCTAAGCAGCATGGTCAGAGAGAACCTGGTATAAAGATATTTAAATCTGGTTGAGTGACTCAACTCACCGCCGCGTACAGGCTTAATAGAGAGATTAAATGAGGATATTTTAAAAATAATAACTCACCCGAATATTCCTATTGGGTTTTTAAAGTATAAAATTTTTCGTGCAAACAATACACTGAATGTATATCCTTATACTGAGCCTCTGAGGCGCTGTACAAACATGGCTTTCTCATATATAGGGTGTTCGGTGCTTAATTACTCTTTATGCAATAAACTACAAGCATTCACGCTATTTTTAAAGCTTTATAGAGAAACTAGTTTCAAAGTACTTTGGTTTCCGCTCTCATGTCGTGTTCGTATTTCTTTTTTAGCTTCATGCTTTGTCCCTTGCGAGGTAGTCAGAGAGTACGGAGTACCAAATGCTACGGTCCCTGCATACCTATTTCGCCTCGTCCACAGTCATTATCCTCTTCAAACATGCTCGTCGGGGGATCCTCATGCTTTTTACGCTACCTTCCTTCAGTTTCTTCGATACTATGTTTTCGAAGGTCAACCGAGGTCTCCCCCGATCTCTCGCACCACTCACCTTAGCTTCATAAATCTTTCTTACCATTCTTTCATCACTCATTCTCTCAACGTGTCCAAACCACCTGAGTGCGTTCTTCTTCATTCTGCGTATCTCCTCACTGCATATACGGTCAGCTAAACTGACTCCGCATATCCAACGAAGAGATCTCATCTCTACTGCATTCATCTTTCTTTCACACACCCCCGTTTCGGTGCCGTATAACAACGTCAGTATCAGTATGCTTTTTATGCAGCTTGGATAAGGGTTCATTGGGATAAAAGACGTTTGAACAAACGACATTCAACAGTAAATAGAAACATAATTTAATTATTAAAAATATTTTTCATTTCTCAAGTACCTTGACAAAGCTTGTGCTTTTTATGCCTGAAATTAGAAACCACACCCCTGACGCGTTGTCTCGCCAGAGCCGTGAAATATAATCGAATCGAATAATTAAATATAATCGAATCCACAAGTAAGCTGTATATCTAGGGGTATACAATGTGCCACTGAACCATGATGGCCTCAAAAAGTAACGACGACAGAAATAGTCAAGCAAAGGAACCTATGACCTATGTGGAAAATGCATTAATATGCATTTCACGCCATAGAAATTAAAGCAAGTACATTAAAAGAATCGACAACGTCAACACTTACAACTTTCAAGTTGCCGTTAAGTATTTAACTTGCTTCAATGTGGGTTTTTTTTTACCTTTTATACTTGTTTCTGTGAGCTTGTTCTTAAAAACTTGAGACTATAACAGTTGCGAGTTTCGATGAAGTTTAAGTCTTTATATTGAATCGTTGTGTGTCGCCGATGTTAGATATTTAAGCTTTTCATATATTTTTCCACAGACTAAGATGGCAGTAATTCTAGTAACATCTTATATTTTTACAATAGTTTCTTGCTTTAAAAGTAGTCATCATAAAATTTTCTTTTTATATTGACTAGTATAATATATTTTTTATTTATAGGCCTTTGTGGCGTAGGGACAGAATCTGTAAGTGCGATTGGTTGTGGGTTCGATCCCCACTCAGGGGAATTATAATATTTAAAATTGAATTTGATTTCTTCGCTCTGGTAAGGCAAAGTGCAGCGTAGAGCTCGCCACTGAGCACACAAATCTTGATTTCAGGCAGAAAGCAGTCAACGAAATGTCTTGACACTAGGTTTTCTTTGACTACCCTGCCGAGAAAAATTAAAGCTATTTTAACTATTTTATTAATTTAGCAAATACAGTATTTAAATATGATTGTAAATTATAGTTTTATATTGCATATAAGTACATACTTCATTTAAGAATTTACCGTAAATTATAGAAATCCTTGTGTAACAAATTAAACTGCGCTCAATTTTGAATTGTTAATGCGTTCCGTAATTACAATGGGCGCAATTTAATTTACATATACTTATATATTATGTTACAAACGTCATTTGTTTAATATGAATATATATTTTTTTTCACACTTTTATTTCGCATTGCAGACACTCCGTACTGCTCCTTCCGCCGAATTCGAGACTGCGTCTTGAGTGGCGTAACTCAACGCCGCTCTTTATCTTACCAGAGCGAGGAAATGAGAATACTTTAGATATATTCACTCCCCTGAGTAGAAATCGAATCCACAATAGATCGCGTTTACAGTCAGACACTATCCTACTGCGCCACGACCGGCCTCAGTTTTTTTTTATTAAAAAAAAAACAAACTTATTTGTGTATTATTATTATTTTCTTAAGAACAAAAAAAATTAGATAGTTTTTGCTTTAAACTTAGTGGCTTAAGGTAGACAGGAAGTACCAAGTGTATGATACACTCCGTACTCCGCTTTCCACCGGATTCGAGACTTTTCTTGCCGTGGCAATAATAATTTAAATAATCTAAATATGTTTATTCTTGCCAACCATACCACGCCGGATTGCGTGTACAGTCAGAGTGTAATACTGCTCCAAGACCTCTAAATAGATTTAGTGAATTTATTTTTTTAAAATAGAAAGAACTATTTACTCTGTTTTCCATGTTTCGCCCATTTTCAATTACTTATACATATATTGTCTATTATTTTATGATAAAAGATTTTATGAAGAAATATTTTATTATAAAACTTTCTTTTTTTCTACAAAAATCGAACCCATAAACGTAATACTCAACTTAACTATAGTTATAATGGTAAGAACCACAATAAGCTTAACGGAGAAGTACTTTACCTATTATCTCCATAGAAAATAGTACGTTATTCCAATGTAGGTGTGTGATTTGAAGCGGCGGGAAGCTTTGCCCGTCGCCTTTTTAATTTTCCTTTTCCTACTAAAAATGCAAGAGATTTTCCACTTGCTGTTGTTCTCGCTCCTTTATTTCTACAAAGCGCTTTACGATTTCCCTAAATTTTTTTTGATGTCATTGATGTCGTTCATTTTTGTGTATGAGTATATTATATCTCGTGTATATATCATGATATGATATATATATATATATATATATATATATATATATATATATATATATATATATATATATATATATATATATATATATATCGACAAATTTTTGTGTTTAAAGTAATGTTTCAATAACCCGGTTGTATGTAAACCGTATTAATATTTATTGTAGTGAGCCTACACAACTATTCTCTATTATAGAGCACGTATATTGTATCTGGCTTGCAGAATGGTTATTTATTCGATTTCCAATCGTATGTACGCTTATATAATGAATAATTTAACTACAAATGTTAATTTACTCAAGTAAGACCAATGTATACAAATAAATAATTTTTTGATCGTCTACATGTAATATTGAAATAACCCTTTTTACTAAATGCATACGTTATATAAAAATATGTACATTTACTTAATATCATTTATTTACATTTTGTCTGTCTATCTGTCTGTCTGTTTGTTCAGGCTAATCTGAATAGATACACTAATTTCGATGGAACTTTGATATCAAAGGCTACTACAATTTTAGAAATCTTACACTTTACTATAAAGTTATTCCTATAAAGATATTTCTATAAAGTTATTCCTTACTTAGAATTAGAAGAATTTTTAAAAAGACGTATAAAAACGTGCACCTAGCAAAATTTGAACCCGCTCCTCTTGGGAAAGCACCGTCAAAGCACTCAGACCGCTAGTAATACGTTCTATATCCGACCGCATCGACACTCTTATACGTTTGTTACAACTTATTTATGTTGTTAGCACCTCCGTAGAAAGATTTTTACAAGTTATTAGATTATTAGAAATTATTAGAAATTAATTAGAAGATTAATAGAAATTAATCGTGTGGCTAGAGAAAATGCTATTATATTTTATTTTTAAAGTGTTACTTTGATCCCACTTGCGTTAAAAATTTTATGCGTTTTTTCAAAAAGTTTTCACTTTGTTCTTGGCCTTTTCGGCCTGAGCTCGACACTGTTAAATAATTTTGAAAAAATAAGTTTTTTTAATAAATAAACAATCAATATTAACAATAAGGAGATAATCTTACTCTAATCTTTCTATAACTTAAAAATTTTCGATTTCATAACACATATTATTGAGGCCATTGTGGCGCAGTGGGACAGTATCTGACTGAAAATGAAAATTAAATTACTTCAATTTTGATTTACCCGCTCTGGTAAGTCAAAATACGGTGTTGAGTTTGCCACTTAACATAACAACATAACAATCAGAATCTATCGTTATTGGTGTTCGAAAAGTGTTTAATGCATCAGCTTCAGCCAGCAGAAGTTTGTAAAAGCGGATAGAATTACACAAAGTCGAACTGAAATGAACTGGATAATGAACATGGACAACGTTAGATCGCAGTTTTCAGTGTAAAGCGAGATATTTCGCAACCATCTAGAAACTTCTCGCTGTTGCAGTTAGAATCGAATGCGTTTTTAATTAATTAAACACAAAGTTATAATTGCACGGATAAGCTATATCCAATGTTCTATAACTCGATGAGAATTTGCGATGAAATTGTGTTTTTTACTAGTTATTCGTTTTCGTTTTGTAACTCGTTTCGTTTACATTAATCACCGTTTTTAGGGTTCCGTATACTAATTATACTTCGCTCTTCGTCCGTCTGTCACCAGACTCTTATGTCCTGAACTGGTCTTGTTAGGCAGTTTAAATTTTACAAATGATGTATTTTTGTTGTGGCTACAGTTACAACTATTAAAAAATGTAATATAATAAATATTTAAGATACTCGCTCCTTTGCAATAAATGTAATTGTTACGCGTTTTCGCTCAATGATAGTAACGGAAACAAGTAGACGCTTGATATAATCTAACAAACAGAATAAATATTTACTTTAAGAATAAATTAAAATAAAATAAATATTTAAAAGTAAGACCTTCCATGTAAAAAAACATGATTTGTTTGCCGTTTTCATAAATAATGATATGGAACCCTGCGTTCGAGAGTCCAAGCACGAGCACTTGGCCAATATTTTATATTATATTTAGTAAATTTAATTGATTTCTAGGTATTTTATTCTGCTTTACATAACGTTCTGGTACCTTAATTTCCTTTTAATACACATGACTGACGCGATGTCGTATTTTGTATTTTTATTAATATCTTTAAAATTAAAAAGGTAAATACTTACTATTTCATTATTTTGTTCTTTTTGTCATGGCTTTAAGTATATTCTATCAGAATATTAGAGGATTTTGCACTAAAACCAAACAGTTTTATAATAATTTACTCAATTATAATTATGATATTAAATCTGTTTAAGCGGTTCTTGGTTGTTGGAAAGAATTTTGACGAAAAACTCTTCTATACACTTTACATAGTATACCACAACCCTCATTACTGTAAAGCAAGGTAGGAAATGTATATAATAGATATCCGGAAATACCCGATGCTGATATTACATCTCTTAATTAAGTATTTAGTCAGGGGTCAGTTCGCAATACATTACGCCTTTTCTGTTGCTATTTCCTTCAAAATCCACAACAACGTGATTCCGAAGCGATTTTCTTTGAATATAAATTTAATAGTAATAACAGGCTGTTGGATCTAGTATCGTCTTACGTGTTTTGTAAGGTTGAGCGAATTGCACCTTTGTCTTTACCAGAAGATAATCACCATCTCACGAAGATAATCATCAACTCTTGTTAGTGTAGATATCGGTATTACTCACAAAAAATTGGGAGATCCTCCACGCATAGTTATCGCATAGTTTTCATGATGCTTATTATGAAGCTAATAACTCCGGCTAAGCAAAATTGACATTTATAATCTAGGTTAGCTTATAACAATAACAAATTCCCATCTTGCCATTCCAGACATTTAATTAAATTGATTAATAAAAAAATTAAAAATTCATAAAATCAGAAAATTAATGGAAGAATTAATGACTCGATAATAGATTTTCGGAATATTCGTTACAATTCATAAAAATTTTGGTCCTTTATCAAAGGGAAACGTGTTAATAATAGAATTCCAAATAGTATGATTTTCGATGGTCATATGGGCTACTATGGACAAGTTATTGCTACTATATTTAGTTCTTACTTTCAATCATCTTTTGAGGTTGACTCATATCTATAATTATGAAAATAATCCTATTGCTGGATTTAACCGAATAAATTAGCAATATTAACACTAATCATGAGAATAGAAAAATATCTATACAAAGTCGACCGTTCCAAAGGCAGTAGACCTGACCAATGGCATCATATATTTCTAAAACGTATAGTACTCAATTTTCAATTCCGTTACATATACTTGTTACTAAATCTTTACAGTCGGGATTATTGCAGCCTGTTTGGAAAAGATGTATAATATCGTAACAGTTCTTTAAAGTGGTGACAAACATATTGTAAGAAATTCAAAAATATTGGTTATTCCTAAACTATTAGAAAAAAATATGTTTGATAATATATGTCCTCTTATACGTCCGTTACTAATTCCACAACAGCGTAGATTTATTAATGAACGCTCAGCTGAATCTAATCTCTGTGAACTTGTGAATAAAGTACTGAATGCAATGAATTGTCGGTTTAAGGTAGGTATTATTTATCATTAATACACAAGATTAAACAAGCTTGTCTTCATGGTGATCTTTTAAGATGGCTAGAATCTGACAGAACTCAAGTAGCTATCAAAGGCTTTATTTAGAGCTTTGTCCTTATTGCTTCCTGCGTTCATCAGGGTTCTCAACTCGGACCTCTCCTCTTAAACTTTTTGATTAATGGTATTATAGAAGCTTTTCATAATTCTTCTTTTTGGCACAAAAATTGATAAAACTATTAAAATACCAGAGGATAGTGTAAAACTGCAAACGGATTTAATAAATTTGGAATATTATTTTGAATCTAACGGCTTATTCCTGATTCTTGATAAATGTCAATTAATAACTTTTTGTAGAAAGAAGTCTCCTTTTATATTTGATTATTTAATTTGTAATAGACCATTATAAAGAGTGTATATTATTAAAGACCTTAGTGTTTTATTAGATTCTGGCCTCTTATTTGATAAGTACATAGATAATATTTATTGGAAAGGCATGCTTGGTTTCATTTTTAAGCAGGGGAGTGATTTTAAAGATGTTCGTACACTTGGTCTTATGTATAATATTTATGTTAGGTCTAGTCTAGAGTATGCATCACCTGTTCTGACCCACAACACCTTAAAAATGACCACAATAGACAGTGTGCAAAATAAATTCATACGGATACTCTAGTACTGAATCTGTTTTCATTAGAAAAGTAAAATTTTACATAATCTTAGAGATTCCAATTATTTATTAAGCAAAATTCATATTAAATCTTCACCTTTTAACGCTAGCTCTAGAGACCTTTTATGTTCCTGTTCGGAGAACCAATTACACTAAGATTTGCTTAATAATAAGATCTTGTCGCATTCATAATATAAACTATGGCGATATTGATATTTTCCATACCTCCTTCGCTGACTCAAATTCGTAAGGAAATTATGAGTAAAGAATTAAATAAAAATATGCTTTTTATCTGCACAACATGTCATGTAATTTTTTTTTATTAAATATGTTACTATATTTAACAACTTAAATTGAATTGTAATTTACAACAACATAGGTAATATTGCCATTATTGGTATTGGATTCTTATTCTGATCTAATGTAGGCAAATTTTCTTATTTTTTTTTTCTCTTTTTAAGTCACTCCATGTTCTACCTAAAAGTCGAAACTTAATTGGCTAATGTTATGTTTGTATGTAATAATTGTATGTAAATGCTGTTCTCTGTTCCCATTTTATAATAAAATAAATAGAAAAAATAAAATAAATTTCTTCTTTCCACGATTACTACTATATATTTTGCCAGTCACTCAGGCAGTGACTGTGATGAATATTAAGGGGTAAAGTTTAACTCCTAATTATTACAAAAATAGACATATATAATATCATTTTCATTTATTTTTTATTTTATTTCAATAGTAAGTTAAATAAACACTAAAATAATTTCATTTAAAATGACAAATCGATAGTTAGTCAAAAAAATATTTAGATCTGCCACTCTTGAGAGCCTTAAATTTCTCGATTTAGGGCGGAAAGGAATCAACAGAGTGTTTTGACACAATTTGCCCAAATACTCTTGGTAGAAAACGTTGTACTTTAGACAGTGGAATCATCTTTTATATTTTGCTATTTTCAGGCACTTTAAAGTATTCTCATTTCTCTAACAAGATATAATGTAGGACAAGGTACAATGTCTGTCCCACTCTTACTATAAAAATGATAAAGGTTCGATTCCCATTTGAAGGAATTTTTATATTTAAATTATTTTCAAATTTATTCGGAGAGTTGAGAACTGAGTGTCTTCGCACTATATTGTCTTTCAAAAATACTAAAACTAACAATTTAAAAAATATATTAAAAATAAATTCTATTCTTAACGTGATGTGAGTGCAAACAAATATAATTAATAGATAATACATAACGTTATTTAGTAAACGAAACGAAATATATTAAATTATTTCAGAAAGTTAATAGAAAATGTATTGCAAGCTAATTGAAATTGAATTTTGTCTTTAAGTATCTAAGTTAAAATTATTATTTCGGATTAAACTAATTACATTCATACATACGAGTAGTCTATATGTATAGAAATACATTACATTAAAAATATTGGAGGCCGGTCGTGGCGCAGTGTCAGTGGCAGTGTGTGACAGCGTCTGACTGTAAGCACGATCGCTTGTGGGTTTGATTCCCAATCGGGGGAGTGATAATATTTAACTTACTTTCACTCCTCCTCAACACATTATTAACGCTTCAAGGAGACATCTAGTTATTATAATTATTTCATTTGTATAGCACACTGTATAAGAAAAATTATTGACATTATAGATAAAAATGAAAGGAAAGGGTTGTCTTATAAATAGTAAGAGCAATCACTTCCAGACAATATTTAGGTGATGATATAGGTTCGTCGATCCCAACTAAATGTAAATTTATATTTTGAACATTATTTACTAGATTATTTAGCATTTAATATCTTCATAAACAAAATCAGTCTAGCTGACGGAATTCATGATGAAGAGATCCACACAATAGCATGTGATAAGAAGAATAACGGATGACGTACGTGTACGAGGCACTTTAGGAAAATTTGAAAAAGGTTAAAAATGTAGGTCAGTATAAGAATAGTTGGAGGGACGATTTTGATTAGAATTATATTAATTTTATTCATTGTGTATAATTTATTGTCCAATTTTCATTTTTGAAACGCGACGTTTTCTTAATACCATAGACCATGATCATAGACTCGATCGAATCTTTGTTCATTTAAGTTAATTAATTTATAGTTATATAACAATACTAGCTGTGTCCACGTTACTCCCTATGACGTCAGCTATCTGCCAGTGAAAGTCCCATCAAAATCGGTCCCGCCCTTCCAGTAATTAACCGGAGCAAACAGACAAAAGACAAACAGAATTTAATTGCAATTAATGTTATATTGGTATAAGTACAGTGTTTACATAAATTTACATTTAATAAAAAAGGGATTATTTTAACATTACACACAGACACTTTCATTATAATTTTTAGTATATATATACAAATACTGTGTATACTCTCAATCAATGAAAACAACGATTCTATGAATGTATATAGCCTTACGAATTTTAGAAAGTTAGTAATTATATGAACATATTGTAGCTTGAAGTGAATTATATTAAAATAAACGAAGGTTGCTATAATTATTCCATTAAAAGTTGTTGTCATAAAAACGTTTATTACAAAAGTAATGCTAGTAAACGGAATAAAGTAATTTTAATTTTGATCTATGCTCACAAGCTATCTATAAGCTATAGCAACGATAAGTAGGTCATGAATAAATTGCAATCTCAGAATTACACTGTAACTCAATAAATATTTATATATATATATATATATATATATATATAATAATATTTATATATATATATATATATATATATATATATATATATATATATATATATATATATATATTTATAACTGCGTTATAATTTTTTCTATCATATGTTAAAATATACAGTAATGTAGTATTTAAGTATACGAATATAATATAGAGACTGAGATCGTCAGCGTCCAACTGTAAACGCGATCGGTTGTGGATTCGATTCCCACTCGAGGAAATGATTGTATTTAAATCATTTTCACTTCCTTGTTCTGGTAAGACAAAAAGCGGCGTTGAGTTCCGCCGCTCAACACGCAATGTCTTGAGGGTGCGGCATAAGAGTGAAGGAATATATATATATATATATATATATATATATATATATATATATATATAATGTCTGTACTACGTAATATATCCGTGAGCTAGCAATTTAACTTATTCGGATTTAGTTGACGAGAATTGCAGATGCATTACTCCTATAGAAATAATATAACTCCTGCTACTGCAGAATGTAATAAAACTTTTAATAATAGCGCAGGTAATACAGAGCGGTTTAACTCAAACGCTACAATATAAAGCTTATCCTATTTACAGTAGTAACAATAGTGCGAAGTTTTTAGCCACGAAGCGCGTTATTGCATTCCACCGCCATTTAAATAGTCCGATGAAAGTACACCGACTTAGTGTTCACTGTTCTATGTTATTGCCTATGGTCCTAACATTTAATAGAGTTTTAGAGAGAGAAATCTAGATCATAAAATGAAATCCTCTGATTTCCACTGGTGTCACCAATTTATTAAGTGGCGGAACTCAACTCCGTTTTGTTTTGTATAACCGAATTGGAGGAATGAAAATAAGTTTAAATATAAATATTAATTATGTTCTGTTATTTTATTTTTATTTATTGTAACATCTGTAAGTGTGTATATATCTGTTCTGCAACATTGTTTCATTCAAATTGGTACACAAATCCCGTATGTCATTTGCAACGTGTCAATATCTGTTCGGATGGTTAAAGGTCTAATCTCGTGTGGGTTTGCTTTATATATAGAATACATGCTTCCCTGAAATAGTAGAACAGTGTGGCTATGAACATTCACTTAATAAACATATTGGCTAATATAATTACATGGAAAGTTCATTATTTTTTTTTAAGCGATTCACTTTTGTTTAAGAACATAACTGTACAGATTACAATTAGAAATACAGTTGTAAGTAAAGAAAAAAGTAGATAAGGCTGAGCAGAGTAGGCTGGGTTTAGCCCAGCGGCAGAGTTTGGGGCCGGCAAATAAGCGGGCCGGTTTTTTTATATGACGAGTTTCTGATATCTTACTCTTTCCTTCTTTATTTGTGCATAAAATGATATATCTTTATACGAAAAACATTAATTTGACTATCGTAAACAATTTATCGATATGTAATCGATTTTAATTTCATAAAATTGATAATGCTGTCTTTAGTATGTACTTGAACGGATCGAGCAGTGAAATGAAAACAATATATAAACAAAAGTTAATAGGGCAAGTAACTTCAGATGTTGCGCTTGTAAAAAATAATGTGTTGTAGTGGCGAATATATTATATGAAGACAAATCAAATGATTATATTCATGACGATGCTCTAAATATGGTACTAATGAAGGTTGTAAAGCTTAATAGGCTTCCCACACTTATATATTAAATAACGTTTAAAATACTTTTTCTTGATCACCGGCTCGACACCCGATATAGTACAAGTAGATCATCTCAACCTTATTACCTCAGTAAAGGTACTGTTATACTAAAAATTACCAAGCTTTTACTCTCACTAGTAAAGAAGATGATATTTGTTTGCTGCCATTACCTCGGAATTTAAAATCTTGGGCTTACATACGGAAGATTGTCATGGTCAATCATGTGATAATGTTAAATGTATGTCGTATATATCGTATCGTGTATTTGGTGTATACAATGGCTTATAAACTAAAATTCAAACTAAGGCACCGACTGCACTGCCCACTCTTTAAATAAAGGGCAATAGCAACTCATTGAAAATTATAGATTTTTCATATTGCTTCAAGAAATTTACCTATTTTAAAGACTTCCACACAAAAAAGATTTTGGTGAAAAGGTGACACAAGATAGATATGCTTACAAGTTGTTCAGCTAGACATGACAAGACTATGCATGAAATCCATAAAGCTCTGACCGCAATCGGATCGGATATCCGCTTGTGACAGTACGGAAGACTTCTTTCTGAATCAGAAAAACTGAAAATGGCGTGATGTATGGAATATTTTTTGGGAAAGAAGCAACAAAATATATTTCCTGTTTCATCTGAACCTTAACTAACCATTTGATTGCAGTAACCTATCGTTACGAACCGCTTCGCATGTTGTTGTAAAGGGAAAACTTCGGGTATGTTGAAGGAAAAGGCGATGGGTTTAGATACGTCGAAGCGTTACACAATAAACATGCAAAACACCAAAATGTATAAAATATGAAAGGCCAGATAAGACGTAAAAATGATTATGATTGCGAGTTGTACTTTCAGAGTGAACATATTGCTCTTTAACGTTTATATACTTATATCCGATTTTGAAAAAAACGTCAAGTATAAAATTATCATCTTTACTTTTAACGATATGCCTTGTCGCTAATAGGGTCGTACTTTATTTATTTAGACCAATTCAGTTTAAGAATGAATACATTTTCAAAGCCACATTTCTTCACAATAAAGTTTGGTAAAATAAAGTTTGGTTTTTTTAGCAACTAAATGAATAAAGAGAAAAATTACCTATGTCGATGCCATAAAAGTGATTGTATTGAACTTCTAAAACGTGATTTTAATTTTCTAGGGAAAGGCGGCAAAAGTTTATATAACTTGATAATGTGTAAATCTGTTACTAATATTAATGATTTATTTATCACTCCTAGTGATGTACTCGTGAGCCAGTTTGTGTATTTCATAATATAAACATGATTGCAATTAAATCATAGATAATAATTAAAAGCAGGCTTCTGGAAGGAAATCAAATATTTCTCTAAAATTTTAAATTAATTAAACAATAACCAGTTTTAATCTGTTAATCACGTAACTTTTGGTATTTTAAAATACCATATTGAATTCCCGACGTTTGAAGATCAAGGTCCGCAGTTGTATTTTCAAATTTGTAGTTTATTTTGTTTATAGTTGCTGTGTTTGCGTAAATATACGCAATTAATCCTTTTAAAAATCACAATAATCAAATTCCCAAATAAATTTCTCCTAGGATTATAAATTATTAACTATTATTCTAATCCATTTAAGAGGCTTAATGTTATATGGCACATTCGTTTTTTTCTAGTTTCGTTTTCGTTATTATAAAGATAAAATAGAATGTATTATTTTTAGTGCTAAGAAACTTTGTAGCACATCATATATATATATATATATATATATATATATATATATATATATATATATATATAAATATACTGTATGAGTGCCAGGTCGGACAATGAATGGCGACACAAGTGTACATTTAAGAAAGCTCTTTAAACCTATTTAAATAGTAAATTAAGTCTTGCCTTCCAATGCCTCCGTCGAAATACGCGATGCGAAACTGATGATAGTTCTAGAAAGGTCGAGATCTTCCAAAGTGATGTAGCTGTTAGACCTGTCACTTCTACTCTTGCTACGTATAAATTGAGTTAATTTTGGTTATTTTTCGTTTATTTATTAAATATATTTATATCTTCAAAAGACGTCTAGCATACCATCTATGAATGTTTCAGATTGAAGTTAACTGATAATTTGTTCAAATTTCAATAGATGTCGGGAGTAGAAACAGAAATAACCTAACTATCCCATAAAATTCTAGATGGTTCTAAAAAGCATAATATTGACTAGATGGCGGTAAATTATTTTTAAATATAACAATTTAAATGTTAACCTTTTTGAAAAATAAGTTTTATTACCAGTGACTTTCAATTTATTACATATAAAGAGATGATGTATGATATATACATCTTAACTGCAGTTATTTGTTTATATTTTTAGCCTTACGATTTTATCCAGTCTAGCAAGGTATATAGAAAGTACCTAGTGTCAAGACACTCCGTTTCAACTTCTCAATTACCATAATAAGTGAATTATCGATAATTATTGACGATATTTACTTACAATTATGTTTAATTTAATTCATAACTCTTTTGTGTTCTGTGCTCTGTGGATGTGACATAAGCGCCAATGCTTACAATATATCGTAAGGAAGAATTCTTTATATAAAAAAAAATATTTCTTAATATTTTTTGTTACCAAGTCTACAGTTGTATCCTGCATAAATAAGAATATAAATATCAATTATATTAACATATATTTTATAATACTAATTTTAAAAAAATGAGAATATCAAATGTCTACTTTATAAGAAATAAAAAGCTATCATAATCACAGATTAAAATTATCTTCATATATCCACAAACGTTGCAGGACAAACGGACAGGACCAAATGAAGCATTCGACACATAATAAATTAAAAAAAAACAATATTACAATTGCTTAACATATACTTTTGTGAGACACACATTGCTAAGGCAACGCATACTTTTTCCTTAATGTCACAAGCCTCAGCTATTTACACATATAATTTCATCGTTTTAAGGTATAATAAAACACAACAATAATTGTTAATAAATTTTGTATTTTTTTTTGTAATTATTATCTACTTTTAAGGCACATAATTAATACATTAGCACAACTCACAAATATCTAAAGCTCTCCTATAAAGATTATATATATTGAAATTGAAACTTGACTTATATAAACAGAAAATAATGAACTGTTATATGTTTGTACACTATATATAACACATTTAGTATGACTTGATAACATATTTTAGAGGACAGGCAAGGCAAATGAGCGTGTGGGACACCCGATGTAAGTGATCACCGCCACCCACGACCCCGTGCAACACCAGGGTAGTTACAGGTACAGTGCCGGCCATCAACGTGGCAGTACGCGTGACGCTTTTTTTAA
The DNA here is from genome assembly GCA_032432895.1 of Dryadula phaetusa. Classification (NCBI taxonomy): domain Eukaryota; kingdom Metazoa; phylum Arthropoda; class Insecta; order Lepidoptera; family Nymphalidae; genus Dryadula; species Dryadula phaetusa. Next base: position 12,526,084 of record JAOYRS010000001.1, read on the forward strand.
GGGTATTTATATCATATTGACCTGGAAACAATGCTGCTAGTAGACCGATGTTGCACATGGAAGAAAATTATTACAAAACCGTAGCGCCATGTGCCACAATCGATCGAAGGCCTTTGCTATGCCCAGACTAACTGCCAGGTCCTCTCCCTTGTTTTGCTAAGTAAACTTGAAGATCACGGGCTGTGTGACCATGGTGAAAACCATATTGACATTGCCAGCTTGTTTGCAAGACGTACCAGACGAGGGCCGTGACTTGCCACTGATTGGTATTACATAGTTAGGAACATACCCTGTAGAACCCCGCGATAACAGCAGCGGGACTGTCACACGGATCATCAGAAAGAAAGCAAACCGGCCCCAGGAGATAAGATCAGTGAAAGTACGCATCGATTATCAAAATTCGTATATTTTGATAAACACAAAAAAAACGTAATTGAAAAATTGGCCATTTTTTAGTTACTTATGGAAAAAGTGAAAAAATAGTAAATACATTTTTCTATCCCAAAAAGTCAATTTAGTTTTAATAGACTGCTAGAATACACATTTACAGATTGCAGACATTTTTATTTCTATATAAGCCACTTAAAATCTAAGAAGGCGACATGTAAGATTTCATATTTTTTTAAAACTTATATATTTATATATAAAATGTATTAGAATATCATGCAATACTTTTGCATTGGTCAAAAGTAATCAGGCGCTTTAATTTGATGACAATATAATATTTCCATAATAATTTTAATTACTTTAAGTCTTTCTTTTATTTCCTAAGATAGGTAATTGAAAAAAATGTATTTACAAAAAATTTCAACTTCTTAAATAAGTACTTAATAAATAGACGTCGAAGGTATACTCACAGACGTTAATTAGCGATAAACGAGCATTAAATCTCTTAAAGCATTAAGTTTATTAATTATAAAAATCATGCAAACAGCAATACATATATGAATATCTGTATCATATAAAAATTGATCTAGACAAAAATTAGTTTCAATTACTTTTTTAAAAATTACTTACAATAATATTGTGTGTAATTTTCTCAATTTTTTTCCATTTTAAATGAAACTATTTTAAAAGGATTAATAGCGTATATTTTGGTATTTTAAAATACATTATTGAAAACCCAACGTTTTAAACACTTTACGCAACAGTTTGTGGTCTCCGATAGACCAACATCATCCGTTTAAAATAATTTCCTTTAAAAAATATGTCGTTACTTTAAAAAAAATATATTGAACAAAATTATTTTTATCAGAAACTAAAATAATCTATTAGACATTTCCATTATAACAAATTACAAAGATAAAAAAAATATAAAACATTTAAATATAAATTTCTAAAAAGTATATTTTATTTTGTTAATTTCTATATTGTGGTTATTACATAATACATTATTATGAATATTATTTATTATTATTTGTTAGTAAAGTAAGGCAAATTCAGGCCATATTTTTGTATTTTGTGAACAGATTGTATAGCACTCTGAGAGTTGATTTCAAGTCGAGATTCACGATATCTGAAAAAAAATTAAGATTTTTTTTATCCATTGTGGGCCAGTATCCGAGTGTAAACAATGTTTCCGATGCTTGCTTTATGATGCTTACTTTAAGGTATTTTAATTTAAAATATTATTATTTATTTAGAAAACTGAGTATTCAAACACTAGCTATTCTTCTACTGTTATTTAATACATTGATGGATATCAACCCGTTTTTTTTATATATTAACTTAGAGTACAATGCAAAATTTCTTTTGGTGATTGTACTAAATTATAAATTTATATAGGTAGAAAATTACAAAAAAATCAGATGTATGATATAATTTTATTTTAGACGTATAAAGTTGATTACACACAGAGACTTTTTTTAAGTATCAGTTAGAAAATAAATGTCATAAAAAATATAAAAAATTCTCACCCTCAGGCCTAGCTTTAGGCTTAGCCAATCCCACATCCTGCATCAGTTCAAAGGCGAAAGTCACATTATGAACTTTCTGATCAAAATCTTGAGGGGTCAAGTGGAAATCGTACAGGGGTACAAAGAAACCCTCTAATAAGCCCATGAGAAGGACCAGGTAGACCCCATCGTGGAACTGACTATCGAGGTCCATGACTTCGAGATTCACTTTACTGAGATGCTTGTTAACAAATGTGATGAGAGACTGGTTGGAAAAAATAAAAAAAAATAAAGTATATTGACTTTTCATTAGATTGTAGGTTGAAATTTTGGATTCTAAAAAGACATACAGTATTTTCTTTATTTATTTTTAGACTTAGAATTAAAATATAAATACAAATATAAAGTGTAAATTATATTGTGAGACAATAAAAATGTATTCTCTCAGTATCTTTTATATAAATTTAGTTTTTACCTTTTTGACAACTTGCAATTTATCCGGTGCGTGATCGAACAGTGCGTCAAAAGCGTCTCTCTCGCATTTCATACCGAGATCGTCGTAAGTGGTCGTTATATCTTCTATGTAGGTCCTGAAATAATTATATGATAAATATATTATTTTGTAAAAAAGACAAACATGCCATACTGATTATTTTGTTTATGGGTATTTCTCCACTAATCGAAAAAAAAACACTGAGTAAAAAAAATTAGTGGTGTTATTAGTTTGACGTGGTTCTAACGGGTGAACCATATTGGATAATTATTTTTTGTTAGAAAGTTGGCTTATTCGAGAATGTTCTTTTGCTCTGATTTATGGAACTCTGTGATGCATGAAAGTTATCAGCTCTTTTCTGACATGATGTAGAGATTCATTAATTTAATGGAAACCCGAGTACATTGGTAATATAATACTATAAGGAGAATCACTTTAATTTTTCCGAATGTCGGTATGTCAAGCTATAAAACGGGTTGTCATGTTGATTCTCTTTTGCTCGAGGCAGCGCGGTGGATGGTTGTGTCCATCACTGTTTTGTTATTAATTCATATTTTTCGTGAACCAGATGTTAATAAAGGCCATTTATAATTATTTTTATATTTTTGTAAAAATTATTTAAAAGTTCTTTTGTTTTTGTTTATAATACAATTTTTTACAAGGATGGTAATATTATGCAATGTGGATATAAGATATAGAAACAAATAAACTGGTAACGTCTAAACGACGAATTCAAGGGTTAGTTACTGTACATTTTGAATTTTTTTCCCGTTGCTTACTGAAGTCTCAATTCATAAAAACTCATTATCATCTTTAAACATCACAATATATATTATAATATAAATTATATAAATTACATTATAATATAAATTATATTTTTACCAAATAATTTTAAACAAATATGTTCGAATGATTATAAAAAGAGGGGACGGTCGGATGAAAAAATTTTGTTTTGGTCATAATAATTAAAATCGAGAAACGAAATGCTGTCTGTGTATACTTGAGGAGCTAATCGAGCAGTCCTCCTTATAGTTTAGTGCTATTTCTGTGTTTACTGGTAAACCACGAGCCTCAGTTGTAAGTAAAAATATTTTTGCAAAAACGTATAAAAATTTGAACGCAGCGGAATTCGAACCTACCGCAGGTAGACCTACCTGTGACCACGGACTACTGATTGTATAAATAAATGTATTTTCGAATACCAAAATATACGCGATTAATCCGGTTAAAATAGTTACATTTAAAAAGATATACTTGTTTTTTTCTATAAAAAATTTCTCTAGACGGTTCACTGTTTTGCACAAAATTGTATGTAAATTAAAAAGTAAGAGGAATTTGTCTTTTTAAAATACATAGCAAATTTTCTATATTTGTGCATTTTATTAAGAAATATTTTCAACATTTAATAGAATTTACTGAAGACGGTCTTTTATAGACGAATTTCCAAATAGCAGAGAAATATCCTTATATAGATAGTGTCTAATATAAAGATTATACAATTAAGTCTTTTTTACAACTTAAGACAGACGATTATGTTAATTTTAGAAAACATTTTTGAAAAAACTTATAAAAATTTGAACGCAGAGGGATTCGACGGTATCCAAGAGGCGCGGGTTCGAATCCCGCTGCGTTCAAATTTTTATACGTTTTTTCAAAAATGTTTTCTAATCCTAAGTGTGGAATAACACTTTAAAAATAGTAAAAATGGTAATTTTATTATTATATTAAATTATTTACAAACATTTTAAAAGCGCTGTCATTTATATTTAAAAATACGTTTTTGAAAAATCATGCGTCGTTAGATTTGTCTAATAGGAGCCAGTGTCACTGAATATATAAAATAACTGAAAAAAGATAATGGCGGATTTTAAACGCCATAATGCAAGCATGAACTTACTTTAGTTAGTATTTTTATTACAAAGTTTTACTTATTCATCAAGGGTAAAATGGGCAGTGATAACTAGTCACTATTTAAAAAATAATATCCAATACATACTCGAATTTGTCTTAATTGTTTATAAATTTTTAATTACAAATTAATATTTTCCTACTCATAATATTTTACTTCCCACTATAAAAACCTAAAATCGTTAAACATATTAGGACCTTGAATAAGTTCTCGCTGATTTTTTTTCAAAATAAAATTATTTAAAATACGATGCTTACAATGACATTACTCAAAGTATTGTCCATCATTAGAGACCACTTTCTCCCATCTCTCTGGTAGCAATTGAATCCCCCGTCGGAAAAATGACTCATCTTTCGAGGCAATCCATGAATCAAGCCATTTTTTGGCTTCTTCAAAAGAATGGAACACTGCTCGCTCAAACCGTGCGCCATCGACCGAAACAAGTGGTAATCGAAGGGGGCTATGTCCGGTGAATACGGCGGGTGGGGTAGAACTTCCCATTGAAGTGTTTCCAGGTAAGTTTTGACTGGTTTTGTCACATGTGGCCGAGCATTATGTAATAAAATCACTTTGTCGTGTCTCTGCTCGTATAGTGGCCGCTTTTCTTGCAGAGCGCGACTCGAACGCATCAACTGAAGTCGATAGCGAGTTCCTGTGATAATTTCATTATGTTTAAGCAGCTCATAATAAATTACGCCCCGCTGATCCCACCAAATGCAGAGAAGAAGCTTAGAACCATGGATATTTGGTTTAGGCCACGATGTTGATGCGTGACCCGACACCCCATGACTTTTTTCGCTTTGGATTGTCGTAGTGAATCCACTTTTCATTCCCAGTCACGATACGGTGCAGAAAACCTTTTCTCTTTTGTCGTTGAAGCAACAATTCACAAATGAGAAAACGTCGCTCTACGTCTCTCGGCTTCAACTCATACGGCACCCAATGTCCTTGCTTTTGGATCATTCATAACGCTTTTAAATGTTTTGAAACTGTTGACGCATCTACTTGTAACGTTTTCCCAAGCTCTACTAACGTCTGACATGGATCTTCTTAAAGCAATGCCTCCAATACTTTGTCTTCAAATTTTGTCGGTGCTCCAGAACGCTCTTTGTCTTCAAGGTCAAGATCATTAATTTTGAAGCGCCTAAACCAGTCTCTGAACGTTGTATTCGACAAAGCATTGTCTTAACGAGAATTCTGTGTGCTTCTGCTGCAGATTTCTTCTGAATAAAGCAGTGCAATAAAATTCGCCGCAAAAATACTTTATTTGGCACATTTTCACAAAAGGCAAATAAATATGTAGTTGACACTGTGGTAAACTCTTTTCTACTATAATTTGAGGTTACATATAGCACTATTTTAGTGATTCGTTACCGTACGAAATTGAAGGCACAGAGTGCCGCAACGCCATCTTTCAAAAAACAGCGAGAACTTATTGAAGGTATAGCTCAATTGCAGACTAACTTAAGCTCATAATAAAAACAGTTTACACATTTTTTTTAAACTGAATAACAAAAAAAAACAGTAAAAAATTGTTCTTAATAAATTAAAAGAAAGGAATCTCATTTACCTGTGTGAAAGTTGATTAGAGCCATCCTTTTTCACCACTACCACATTGACACTAACATTCTCCGGCAAACGAATAGGCGCTCTAAAGTGACGGGCAAGTGCAACAAGCAAATGTAAAATGGATACCACATTCTTTGAATGAACTGAATCTACACTCCATTTCTGCACTGGTTTTGGTGTTCCATACAATACCTGGAAATAATGATTATTTAATACATTAATAAATAATATATATATTATATTTCATATATGAATAAAATTATATTTCATATATGAATAAAATTTTAAATCAACGCTAGCATAATGTTTTAACATAATATATAAAATATGGAATCAAAATTATAATTTATAAATAAGAATGTTTATTCACTAGCTTATACATATCACAAACTTGCAATTAAAAGGAAATTTGCTTTAAATATGATTAAAAATACATTTCCTGAAATAAATATTGACACAGAGAGGATAATTATTCATTAATTATTATAATGTCAATTCTTAATCCTCATATTTATTGTAACGCACTGTGACAGTAACTGACTGTAAACGCGATTGGTTGTGGGTTCGATTCCCACTAGGAGAAATGATTTTATTTAAAATTTACTGTCATTCAGCATTGTTGGCTTCACAACTCAACCTGAAATGTTTTGTTATGGAACAAAAAAAAGTCAATAGATTGTCTTGACACTAGGTCATTGTATACAATGCTATGCAGGATAGTGTAGGAAACTTCCTTAACATTCAATAATGTGTAAATAAAATAATACATAAAATGGTTATAGCACATATTTTAAGACTAAATATTGTTCAAAGATTGCAATATTACAAAAATATAGCCATCGCAAAGCAGAAAATTACAGATGCATAATATTATATAGACTTCTATTTTAATTGAATAAAACACATAACAATATTATTCTTGTTATATTTAAAATCAATAGGCAGTTAAAAATATATTAACAATCGCATTAGAGGCATAGTGGTGCAATGTAATTGTGCCTGACTGCAAACCCAATGGTCGTGTGCTCAATCTAAATTTGGTAGAATGATTTATTTCAATTATTTTCGTCTTCTGTCTCTGTTCTACTAGGACAAATGAATCAAGCAAGTTGATAGTTACTACTAATTATTTGAAATTCAGACAGAAATCAGAGAATTGAATGCCTTGACAGAGTTGGTTGACTTTTGAGTGTAATAATTTTTCCTTGTATTAAATTTAAAACAATTCAATTAGCAAATAAATTCAGAATACCAAATAATAAAATGAAATTAATAAGTTATGTACTGTGACAATTATTTTATTTAACTTCACATTTTAACAGCAGAGCTGAGTGAGTAGAGAGAACCTAGTGTCAAGTAATAAGCAAAGATATGTTTCAAATATGCAAACATAAAAAACATGAAATAACTGTAAATATAAGCCATTGTATTGCAAATATAAAAACCTTATGTATTATATGCAATTTAACATTTAGTTATTAAGCCAGCCATTAATCCATAGGCAGGTAAATATCTGCATATTATAAGTTGGTAGAGCTTGTATATAAAAAGTTTGCATAGCATGTTTATACATATCTGAAGCTTTTGCGTTGCAAATACAATTTGATGAGTCATTTTACGTACTAATTTAATTAAATGATCCATCCAATATCAATACTAACAAATATATCAAGACTAACAAATTTAAATTTCTTAAATATGTAATTATATATTATCAAAATACACATCTAATATTATCAGTTTCATATAGGGATAAGTAAAATATACTTTTCATAAATTATATTTATTATATATTATAAATCAAAAAAGCATACCCGATTTACAGCTCTAAGCACAACAGCCAACTTCTGCCTTTGTCCCTCTTCAGACTGTGTTACTTCAGGCACATCCAATTTAGTTTCTGTTAACTTTTCCAAGAGCTTTTGTAGCACCTGTCCATCATAAAGATCTTCACTGATGTCTTTAACAATAATTCTCTGTGCAGCCAGTTCATCATTTATCCAATCAATCAAAACTTGAATCAAATCTTTCACTCTTGGATCCTCTAAGCACCTGGGTTCAATAATGGCTCTTTCTTCATTGTCATCTAAAATTAACATACATAATTGTTTATTATTGTTGGTTAGTAGGATTATATTGTTAAAAATTTTATTTTCTTACGCAAACTATATTCCTCTGGTGGAATTTCGGGAGCCGTGGGGCTGCCAGGTGAGTCGATCGCATATTTTCCTTCCGCTTGTACTTCCTGTACTAAATTAAAACGTATAATGATTATTTAGGTCACATTGCACACCCGCAACTATGAGGCAATATCAATGGGAACTATAAATGTCTCAACCTACACACAGCATATGATTAACAAACGAGTTATTAATTCTCACCTTCCTTTATACGCTTTTTGCGACCAATCGTTCCAATCTTATCCCAAAATGATTCTTCTTTGTCTTCTTTCTTTGGTAAAACTGGAGTACGAGGTGATTTTGGGCGTGGTGAAGACATTTTCGCTTCTAACGAGGAAAACAAGATTAATATGAATCATCACGAGTTTACACACTGTTCTAATTAATAAAATTGCCATTTACACTAGACTGAAAATAGTAATAGTCACTTTATATTTACCTTGCAAATGTTATATTAAATTCTAGAAATGATACTATGTGTATACAAATAAAAATGTATTATTCCAATACTATACGATTACGATATAAAACAAGTACCTCTAGCACAGATGGCTATTTTTGTTTGCCTGACAGTTGTCTTGATTTAATATCATTTTGTAACATTACCTGTGTAGTCACAGATTAAAAATATGTAAAAAATTATATGTAATGTGTAATCTTAATAATCTTTTACTATACGCTTTATTTAATTATAAAAAGTGTTAACATAAAAAACATGAATTTATTACATTTTCAGATTAAATAGCGAAAACACTGCAGTAACTTGTTGGCACTAATAATTAAAATACGCGCAAATTAAATCGGTGCTGTGTGTTGGTAATGATAGTGGCGGTGGTCAGCCGAATAACGTGAGTAAAAAATATCAATTTAATTAGGTGACTTATCTTGATGATACTAATTACGTATTGATAAAATAAACAAGTGTTGCATATTTCCTACAAATAAAAAAAGAAAGACAAAGTGCGGCGTTGATTTCTACCACTCAACAATGTCTTAAATTCGGTGGAAAGAGTCTTGATACTAGATACTTTATGTCTATCCAGCTATACGGGATAAAAACGTAAAGTTAAAATAAAATAAATAAATATTAAGGAAAAATAATATGAAGTTATAGTTACCATTAGCAAATTAAGATTAATTATAATTTTCGATCCATTATGATATAGTGTCAATACGACGTTGTCGATCTGCAATATCTAATTGGACAGACCTTAACGTCTTCTTTTATTCACTTAAGCCTTAGTTCAAGCAGTCCCTGAAGTGACATAGATAATGTGTTACAGGATGTCACTTATATTGGCTTGATGATTCATTAACTAAACAATTTTGAATACTGCTGTTTAAAAAAACATTCTTGTAACATTTTAACTATGAAATACTTTTTATATTTATATAAAGTTTCAAAATAGTGTAGAAACAAAATTTACGTTTTTAGTATAATTAAGGGAGGTTGGGATTAAATAAAAGAACATTTTTTATTATTATTTTTATTAATATATATAATGTTACACCGATAAAATGTGACACAGATAAAAGTGTAATATGTAGTATGTTTAAGTATTAGAGTATGACATTTAAAAGGACGATCAGAACGCCATACGCCATACGTTAAAAATACCCTGAATAAATAAATGTTATACATTCAAACGCCATGAATATGCAAAATATATAGATAAGCAAAAGTCTAAGACTTTTCATATATCAATAATTTTTAAAAAATACATTACTATCACACAGAAAGGAAAAACCACAATCATTTTACTGTTTCACTTATACTTGTAACCTGACATTTCAAAATCACACTGCATTTTGATGGATTAAGTTTTGATGACTGTAATTTTTTTTTGTAAACCTCTTCAAATGTTAATTTTATCTTGAGTATTGTTTTACAAGTTTTCGCATACCTTACGTATTTAAACTTAGTACCCGTATTTGATACTTTATTTGACAATAGCCACACGCTTATTTTCGTTTTCATTTTATTTGAGTAGTGCTGTTCAAGTCAGGTTAAAAAGTGTAAATCGTTACATAGTAGTATACATAGCTTACAAAAGTCTTTTCATTTCTTATATAACTATTTTTTTCCTGTAAAGACGTACATAGATATATGCGTACATAGACGGAATCAAGATACATATAGCTACGTTGTTTTCTTAACTACTGGTTACGCGCATAATTTTTTAAGAAGAAAGCCAAAGTGTAAATTAAAACATAGCCCTCTATACTACATATATAGCCAAAGATATATAACTAACATTATATAACTAACATTAAGTCTTAATTAACATTTCCATATTTGAAATGAAGTATTTAGGAAGTCACTGTCACCTATTTACACATCAACACATCAATATATTTAAATATACGGTAAAAAATAATTTTACAAAGCAGTCCTACATTTATAATTTTAAAGAGCACAAAATATTTTATAACTATATTCTTTCTTTCCATGTATCACATTCTGTTAAGATATTGATTTCGGTATCATATCGCACGTGCACTGCGTAACACAATGTTCACCATAGTGAATTCGTTAGTAATATAGATGATACACAGGTAATATGAAGTTCCAATCCCTACTCTATTCGCTCGCTAACCAACGGTACCCGCACCCGTTTGCCAAACCATGCTTCTAACCATCAAAAATTCCGTCCTATCATTTCCATTATATATATATAGAGAGCATTATAGAAGTATATATATACTTATATCTACTTTATATAATATACTGGTAAATGTCATTATTCGTGTGGTTACGACGTAACTCACAACTACCTTAAGAATTACTCATAAACCCATACATGGCTTACAAATACAGACACAACGAAACATACATTTCTATAGTACGGCTTATTAGGTATATTTTTTTTCTACTGCTACTGAAAAAACATTTACTTAGCTTCAATACTTGAATTCTGGATATGAAGACACTGTACCACAGATATATATTATATTAATATTCTATATATTATATTAACACATTCATGTTGTTCTATAAGTTTATATTCGATCAAATCCAGATATTCGCATATCCTAATATCTATTTGGAATGACTTGTATTTTTGCTGTAATAGTCGTGGATATGTCTCTAACGTTTGTTTTGTAATAGATTTTTCACTATTTTTCTCTTAGAAATCTAGGACGTTTAGGTCTGAAACCTCACTGGTCTAGATCTTTTAATAAAAAAAACAGCCCTAATCCACGAATTTGAAATGCTTTAATAATACCTCTACTATCTATTACAAATATTCTTTAATATAGAAAGTTACATCAATTTTCCAATTACCAAGATGAGTCAGCCAAAACATTCACATATTAGCTGTAATATTAAATGCTATGTACCGTCTTAAAACCTATGTTATAATATATTCTCTCTGCGCAGTGCGTATCTAGTTCAGAAATACTGTTAATAATCAATAAACTTCGAGTTCATGTAATACACTAGGGGAGCAACGCTCAGGAACAATTTCCAGTTCCTTATTAAGAGAGTAAAAATTTTTATCACTAGTTACTACTAAGATTAAGTTTTACCAAATTTGTGCTAGGCCTCATCATGTTTGTTTATGGTACGTTAACCGTAAAAAAAACCGCCATAAACATACAGTCACTAAATTACTAAGCATGACAGATTGCATATTTAAGTATGCAATTTTGGGTTTGGTTAGATGACATTTACTGTTTAGTTTTAGGTCTACCTGGCTTGCGGTGACCACTTAATATCTCCTTTTTCCATTCATTTGTTTCTTCGGTTTCTTCCCACATAATCACTTGACCAGTTTCCGGATCAATAGGGCAAATGCCTTTAGATGTCCACTTCCTCTTTGCGACGTTAATACTGTGATGAAATTTCATGTGCTTGTTATAGTTTGCCCAATTTGCAAATCTCTTTTTGCACACCATGCAACAGTACGGTTTAACACCAGTGTGTTGACGGATATGTTCACGTATGAAACTTTTAAATCGGAATTTTTTTTCGCAATAATGACAGGAATACGGGTATAAGTTTGTGTGTATAATCTGGTGACTTATCAGTTGTTTTTCCAAACGGAACTTTTTGCCGCACACTTCACATTCGTATGGTTTTTCTTCATTATGAACCCCCACGTGCATTCTTAACTGTCCCATGGTTCTAAATTTAAAATTGCAAATTACACAACGAAATGGCCGTATATTATCGTGTGTCATCATGTGTCCATTCAAACCTTGTTTAGTAACATATGTTTTGCCACATTTCTCACATTTATGTTCTTGCTTTTTGCCTGAATGTTTCAAAATGTGACTTGATAACGTGCGTTTGTGTTTAAACGTTTTGCTACATACGTGGCAACGGAGATTTTCGTTTAGGCTGGCTCGTGACACTTTTTTTGACTGTGTATCTCTCTTGTAAGTTAAATTGTGCTCGTCAAGTTCATCGGGAGTTGCAAATGACTCGTTGCATCCCGAGCAAGTATATTTAGTTTTCAAATGAAGCTTACAATGAAGCTTGGCTTGTTTTATTTCGAAAAACTTTTCATTACATATATAGCATGAAAATTTCAAATATTTTTTGTGTGTTGTGACGTGAGTAACAAAACAATCAAGTTTTGCCTTACGGATATTACAATCTGTACATTTGTACGGATTACAACACTCGTGATTCTTAATCCCATGTATTTTAAGTTCAGAGACAGTAGGAAAATATAATTCACAATATTGACATTGCCAGTTATAATTTTCCCACGTTATATCTATTTGCGGCAGTGGTATCGCCGAAGACGATGGTACCGATTGTTTTGTTCTTTTTCGGCCACCTTTCTTTTTTTGTTTTATTTTATCCTCCTTTTTGGTTGCAGTTAATTCAGCTGATGTACCAGCCTGTGGTTCATTTTCACATATTTTAATATTGAGTTCTAAATCAAGTGGAGGTATATCATCAACGTTTAATAAATAATATTCTTCGTCAATCTCATAAGATGCATCATTCAATCCTGGGCACAAATCTTGAACGCTTTCAAACATATTTATGAATTAATAAGCTTGAAAAAATGTATAGCAGCGCATACACCATAGATGATTTTGAAATATCACTACATTACAAGTGAATGTTTAAATTAAATTATAACAAACTCTTTACCACTGCTCGTTACTTTTATCTGAAGGATTAGCAAGTATAACAATAGGCTGATACGGTGCAAGCTACGAGCATAGGTCATCTTGACTTATCGATGTGTATTGTTGGATGCTAAATTATCATTATATCGCTAAGTAAAAGCGAACTTGAATTCTGTTAAGAGACGTCAAATATTCTGACACTAAATATTATGCAGAAAGATGAGCCGTCAACCGGATCTAGAACAATAAAAAAGATAATTTTATTAAAAAAGATTTTAATTAGGTATTGTTTAATTTAAACCCCTATGATTTTGTTTTTATTCAGATAATTTATTTTTTGATTATGTAGTATATTGGCTCCAGTTGACTCAACAGCGTCACCGAGTTTAGGGGAAGTCAAGCCCGAAGCTAACTCGGCTTATATAAGCTTTTTGTAATAGGGGATTTTGTTCCGCTCCGTCCAAGCTAGGCTTGCTGACTAGGGCGCTTGATGCCCTGTACAAATCTGAGGGTGTCGGATTGTCAAAAAACTTTGACCTTGTTTTCCACAGCGGAGATGGTGAATGTAGCGTGTACGTTTGCTTATCATAATATATCATATAATTGATCGTCGATGAGATTTCTTTGCACGAGTAAAATGATGGTATGAACGTTTTAAATGTTAGAAGAGAACGCATATTTGGCTTCCAATTCTATCGTTTACGTTTAACTCCGATGTCGTCCATTGCTGACCGGATCATCTTTTCCCAGATACCTGTAGCTTAGCCTTACTAAAAGTCTCGATTTAATCAAAACAAATTTCAACAATGTTCTCCTCACTTGTTGTCACCCATGCTAAGAAACATTATTGACATAGATATATATATATATATTTACAAAATATAAATACAAATATATAGAATTCACTAGAACTCCATTTTCTCTACAGTATTAACATTTTGAACTCCGCGCATGCCGTCCGATATTGATTATGAATAGGTATGACCAATGGCGTTGCACTTTGAAACGTTTGATGTGCAATCATAATTATTTATTTTTTATTACTATCACGATATATTATACTTTAAATTAATTTAGAAAATTTATCTTTTATAACTAAAAAAGATTATATGTAAAAATATTCTAATAATTATTTAAATAAAATTATTATACCTTTATCAATTTAGCGTTTATTTAAAAACTTTTGCTAAATTAGTAATTTAGGCAAATGTAGGATATTAAAATTAAAAATAGAAAACTATATAACAATAATGATTTTACAAAATAAGGTCTAAATATGACAATAAATAAATTCTTAAAAATTATTAAAAAATTAAAGGTTTCTTTCAATTCAATAGAAATCAAGAGAAAAATTGATAATTCTTTCTATTATCATGCCTTGCACTATTGATTTTAACGGTGCCTTACTGTATAATATTATTCATATAATTATAACTTAATAACTTACCTCCTTTTTTAGATATCGAAAGGCGAAAACACCAGAAGAAACACTTTGAACACAATTAAAAGATCAAGGAGACAAATATTTAGATACAGAGCTACCTCAACCGCGTCTAGATTAAACAGGGCGCGATGGCAAAATCAATAGTTTTATGATTCGTCCTGCGCATATGCTTGACATCAGAATTGATGAATGCTCCCATCAACCCTGTCCCGCCCTTACATTATTTGAATTGTGTTCCCAGGTGGAAAATTAAATTTTATACTTTTAATAATAATCAATGTACGGAATATTACAGAAACCCTTTTTCAGTGAAAGTCTTATTTGTACCTTAAAACGATGTTATTTAAATTTATAATTAAAATAATATATTATTCTGTACCAGATTTTTGATAACTTTGTGATCTACGCTGTTTTATATTCTTTTTGTCTATATAAACATTTTAAAACAGGAATAGTAGTTTTTCAATGTTTATTACAGTTAGATGGCAAGATAGTTGCGTAGTAAAAATAACGTATTATTATTAAAAAAATAAAAGATAAAAAATACAACACTAATTATATTATATTATAACAATTTATAAGTGCTTATTTTTGGTTCTAAATTTTATTTTACATTTCTTATAAATCTCAAAATTTAATAATTTTTATCATATAACTATTTCATTCGCTGCAAGTACTGCAGTTAAGCAATTTTTACATATATATTATTAAAATCAGATTATCTTCCAATTAGAAAAGTTTTTGCGATTCTGCCAAAAGTAAGAAACATGTTTAAACTGTAGCCATAAATTTATTTTCTATATTATGTACATAGAAAGTAAATTTATAGCTACAGTTAGCATAGCTATAAGTAATATTTGACCCTTTATATTTAAATTTTCATTTTAAAGTTTTAAAGTATCATGACAATATTATTATGCAATGTGTATTAAAAGTATTAAACTTATTGATAGAGACATGATCTTACTAACTGATCTTGGGCAGACTTTGCCTTCTATACTGTCATTTTTATATAGCTTTTAAATTATAATTATTAAATGAACGAGCATGTCGTTTATATGGGCCTCCGGCTCTCTTTGGTTAATATTAATGTTGCCATTAGTTGATCAATACTTTATATTCAAAACTGCGGTACATAGTAGCTGATATGTAATAACAATATGATTTTATAATTCATATCAACTTTAAATTTAATTTAAATAATAATCAACCGCTGTACAGATTATGTCGCTGTGTAACGTTTACGACAAATTAAAGTATAACTTTAATTCAATGTCACTTAAAGAATACCCACGCTAATCGTGTAGTTAAATACGTAGGCTAAGTATTGAATTGTTTGTGATAAATACAACGATGTTGAAATTGTATACCATTGATGCAGTATTATTTTGTTGTTACAAATTATATGATCAATGTTTTATATTCTTTAGTAATTTGATAGTTTATACTATCATTAGCACGAATAAAATCAGAATTTGTTATATATATATCACAAAAAAATATATCACAAAAAAGCATTTTCATGGTAGTGCTACGATATCTATTTAAAACTTAAATTATTAATATATCAATATATCTAGATACGATTTTGATATAGGTTATTTAATCTGTGATCCTTGTCTATATTTTTAATGGTAACTAACAAGACAAAAAAGCTGTTAGAAGGAGCATCTCTTGCTAATAACAATAAATTTCTTTTATCATTAGAGTCAAAAGGTCTACAGTTACTGCGCGTTGGGATTTTGTTATTATTTAAATTGCTCAAACCGCGTAATCCCCTTATTCATAGGCCTTTTAGTCCACGATTGAGCATTTGTGTTTTATTGGTTGGTGGAATCATACCTAAAAATAGAAGCGATATTGTATTGCATCACGCAAAGGTATACTCTATACAGTGCGCGGACTAAGTAGCGTCAACGTTGAGTGGTGATTATTTATTTCTGTTTCTAAACATGGAAAAAAGTGGTAATCCACCTCCATATGGTTGGGGTAACGGACACACGATGCAGCCTCCCCCGGCTGCCCCTCCGAGCTATTCGCAAGCTGTTGGGGGTGTTGGACCCTCCAGTCCTTACACACCACAATATCCACCAAGTAATTTTATTATTTTTATTTATAAAGTAAAACCAAATTTAATATATTAATAATATATGACCTTTAAATTATTTGGAGACATGAGTAATATGCCCTTGTAACAGTTAATTATTTAGGACAGAAATGAAGGTGAATGATATATCCTGATGATATTTAAGATGAATCATGTAAATAAGAATAATTGAAAAAGCATGACAAAAATACTGCTCACTATCTCTTTATCAATGCAATATAGTACAATTATTGACAAGGTTTTCATTGATTACTTAATTGCTTGTTTAGGTTTAATTTAATCATGGTAATTTTTAAAAAATAAAACATTATTTACTTATATGTATTAATTTTTAATAAGATTATTAAAGCTTATATTAATTTAAATATTGTTATCTTTATAAATTATGAATTGGGTTCATTACTCTATTTTTTATATTATATGTTTTCTGTTTTTGTTGACAATTTTCAATATCACTCTTGACCTATAACAAACTGTATGATTGTAGCACCATAAATTTTTATATGAAATTGACAAATTGTTGTAATAATTTTATACTGGTTTTATTGGCACATAAGCAACACTGCTACAACTAAACTACATTGTAAATTACTTAATTTTATAACACTTTTAAAAATAAACACTAATTTCAGAGTGCTTGAGAAAATTGAACTAGAATTTCCTCAAAATGTATTAAAAAAATTATTAGGGAAAACATTATGTATTGTATGTCATTCTTTATAAAATATATAAAACTAAGTTAACAAAAATAATTTAGTCATCTCACAATAAAATTCAATGACATAATTTATTCAAAGTAATTCCCACAATGGACTTTTATAAATATAAATATGCATGCTCATTATTGATTACTTACAAGTTGTAAACAAAATGCATGAATCATTATATTGTAATTATAAAGTATTTACTTTAACATGTCATTCATGTATGCCATTCACAAAATAGTGAAAGATAATATGGCTGGTGATTAATAATTCTCTAACATATAGTAGAACTAATATAATATACTTTACTGCACACATAATAGAAAAAGAAACAAGAAACATATACACAAGTTCTCTGTAAGTCAAACATGAAGGGATATTCCAAAAAATTTAAGTCATAACTTGGTTTTTATTCAACAAATAGTCATTTTTATTTATTATAAATAAACATTATTTTCTCATACTGCATTTATTTGACTTGGTCGGCTGAAAACTTGACTGACAAAACATGTTGTTAATAGATTAGAAAATGTCTATTTATGTAAAGGTAGTTTTATTTGATTAGAATATTCAGATTAGATCTTACTGTTTTCAACCTATATATTTATTACCATTTTAACAGCGGCAGGACCGGCTATAGTGACCACAGTAGTGCCAGTGGGGCCCCATCCCACGCACATGATATGCCCCAGTTGCCATGCAGAAATGGACTCTTATACACAAACTAAGCCAGGACTTATTGCATATGTCTCTGGAACTATCATTTGTATGTTAGGGTAAGTTACTTTGCTTTCAAAAATTTTGATGTTGTAAATGGTTGTTTTAACAATAATTCACCAGAATTATTGTAATACTTCAGTGATAACTTTATACATCAGTTGGCCTGGATAGGTTTCGAGAATATCTGACTGTATCATCATGAATATCTGTTTTAATTTAGACATAAAGCTTACAGACTGTTTTTTTAGTTAGTATAACCTATTTAATATTGAACACTAATATTGTATATATGTATATATATTTATAGAAACTTACAGGTACTATTTTTATTGTGATTTTAAACCACTAACAAGCTAAAACTTATAATTAATATAATATTTGTTGCTATCTAGAAGACAAGGTCATGAATATAGGCACAAAATGGACAACATTCAAAATGTTTATTTTGAAAAAGTTAAACAATTTTTGCTCCATACATCACACTTTAAAAAGTGACATCATCATTTGAAAATTTGGTACACTTGTTCATTAGTAAATGTATTTTTAATACACACTGTATTACAGCATTGCTAATCAAGTCTTCTGGTGCTAATTTTAATTTGAATCCATTTGTTCTGAGTATTAGAGTATTAGGTAGTGTGTATTTATTTAAAAAATAATGTTTTCTCTTAGTACTAAATGTAAAAATATATGTTTCAAAATATTTAAAATCTAAGCTAAATTTATCTGCTGCTGTTCATGGTTTATTTAATTATTTTCACGCTCTATGCTTAATACTGTTAAAATACACTTTAATTGTGTATATATATATATATATTATATATATATATATATATATATATATATATATATATATATATATATATATATGTATATATATATCAGCAAAGAAACTGTGTATCCAATAAGCAATGGAGCCATCAATTATGCAAGGAACAGACAAAAGTCAGTACTGGGTCAGATTGTAACTTATAGGCAGAACAGTTCAAGATGCAATAATCTAATAATGCAGTTTGACCTCTCAAGTAGTTTATTTCGTCAGATGGAATGCTCTCCTCACCGTTTATATTTATTAGGATACTACGTTAATTTTATGTGAATAAAATCGTTTCAGGCATTTTGCTATGCATATGTTGATGACGTATACATCCGTCATACATGGTAAGAGGTTAATATAGGACAAAGTATATTTTGATATAATCTAAATGGTTAGCCCATAAAATTAACATACTTTAAAAATTTTTTTTTTAAGTTTCTTGTAATAAAGTTTTGGTTACCTTTACTTTTCATTGTTAAAATTGAAAAAAATTTATGTGGCAAAACAAATATGAAAATTAATAGTTGAAGTGAACTATGTCTCGGCAACCTATGACTTTTCCAGATAAAATGAGTAATGTTTATATAAATTTTAATTGAATTCTGTGCAATGTGTGCAAATTGTTTTTTATTACAAATAGCAATCTAATATTAAGTACAACATTCTTTTTGCTCTTAATAATGTAATTGTTCAAATGTTCAAACTTTCGCTAGTGTTGTTTGTACTAGATTGCTACTTACTATTAGAATAGGTTAAGCAATTAGGCCATTGAGTTTTATTATTTTAACTCTAGATTTATTAGAATTTTAAATTATGCATAGATCATTTTTAAAAGGTAAGAACTTGATATTTTTAATATATTTATTTGTTCTATATATATATTGTTACAGAGGTTTTCTTGGGTGCTGCTTAATTCCATGCTGTATAGACAGCTGCATGGATGTCCATCACAAGTGTCCCAACTGTGGAGCATATCTCGGTCGTTACCGGCGATAAGAAACTCTACAATCACTAAATGAATCTGTTATCTAATATGAGTTGTTAACTCAAGAGATAAGAATGTTTGAATCTCAGGCACGACTCGAAAATGAAATCTTCTAATATTATAATATAAGACATAATTAATCACAAACACACAAGTTATAAACTTATTCGATGTTGTAGAACAAAGTCACTTTTGAGAATTACATAAAAAAAGGATAATAATATTTTACTGTGTCATTTTTTTAAATGAAAAAAAAAATTAAATGGCCGCTATAACAATGTTCTACTATAGTTATTGTAATATTGAATATATGTATTTACATGCACGCCCATTCTATCATGCCATACCTACTAGACTGAATGTACCTACCAGTGATCTTCCTTCATCCATCACATTTAGAAATGTATCAATTTGATAATTTATATTCTATAAATGTTTGTAGATAAGAATAAGTTTTTATAGTGAACATTAAAAATTATGAAATATTGTGGAAACCCTCTTGTGGTTGAAATCTCATTATTTTGGTGTTTAATATTAAGGACTTAATTTTCTGATAATAATAATATTTGATGTCTTTTACGACCTTTTTTAGGATTAAGCGTTAATATTACTAACAAGACCGCATTTGTGTATTTTGATGAATTTTCTCTGTCCAGTTTACAATATATCGTCTCACTTGGTTGTCTATTTATATAATTATTTATTAATAAGAATCACATTTTCTTAAGAAGTTTTAGTCTTAAGTTAAAATTAATTTTATATATACATAATTTTTTTGACATACCTATTTTTTAATATGTAAAACTGATAATGTCATTCATTGTATTTATTTAATATGACTAAGTTATTAATTATTATAATTAAACAGTGATTCAATAAAAAAACAAATGATCTTTTTTGGATATAAAAATATTTTGAACATTTTAAGCTATTGTAAAAGATTTTTTAATAACAAAATCCTAAAATATATTCTATTAGAGTGTATTGTATGTTTTATTTCAGTACATTAATCCTTAAAAATTATGTACCTATATAATGATATTAAAAAAATACCAGATAAACATTCTTCCTTCTGAAAAATATTAAAGCATTCAGTCAGTCTGCTCTAATTTGGTACATTACTCTTTATTTAAATAGAATACCATTCTGAAGTAAATGATGAACATTATTAATATATATATTTAATTCCACCATGTACTTGTAATATAGCAGTAAATAGATTTTCTATCGCATAATTCTAAGTATAACCATTTGGAAGTCACAAAAGATTGAAGACAAGGATCTTATAAATTTTGTTTATAAATATTCTAATTTTAATGTTTTATTCATATTCATTCCCAACTGCTGCGATTTTAAGAGATTTACAAAATTAAACATGAAGATAAAGAATTTAAAAGGAAATGACACCCCTTATGTTTTGTAAACAAAACTGGACTCTAAACTCGAAATGGACAAGTATCAATAGGTGTTTAGTAATTGTTCATTTAACATGTTTTGAGTTTTATTCATATAAATATCATTATATGAGAGAGATGTCAAATTTAATAGAACACGAGACGAAAGTTATCTTACTTAAATAATTTTATGGCCAATATACTTAGTATCATATATATGATAGGTATTCCGATACGATCATTTTTTTTATAGCTTCACGATTTTATTTCACATAGCAGAGTAAAAAGGACGGTACGTAGTGTAAAGTCACAATGTATTCAGCTTTCTGCCGTATTCATAATATACCTAATAATTAAAATACCTACATTATTTTCATATATAAATATTTTTTTCTTCTAATATTTTTTATACTCTGTGAGCTTGACATTTCATATTGAATTATTCTACTATATTCTATAGTCTGTGGTCAGTGTCTTTTCATGATCGATCAAAGATTTCTCGTTGTGCGGTATATTTCATTAAAAGGGAAATATAGTGATTTCTTGAGAGTAGCGTTTATTAATGAATAAAGCTACTCATTTTTAAAAAATGTCTTGGATATTCGGATATAGTAGGCCCCAACAGCCGCCTCCTGATGAGCCCCCGGCAAACGGCGGAGACTCTGGTTCTCCTCCTGTTACTTTGACAAAAGCAGAGAAAAAGGCCATGGAAGCTTACAGATTCGATTCCAGTGCACTAGAAAGAGCTGCCCAAGCTGCTCGTGAGCTGGAAAGATCAAGTATGTATTTAACCTCATCGGTCACATTTTAGGGTATTGCATAATGCGGTTGAACCTAACCTTAAATCTTATTAGACTTTTTTATAAATTATTAATAAAGAACAAAAGTGATATTAAATTTGTTTAACTATTTTTACCGTACTTATATTTACTACTTTAAAACTTTATAGTTTCTTATATAGTGAGGTATAACAGATTTCACAATGTGTATTTAAATGTAATGAGATAGAAATGTATAAAACTAGGTATTAAAGTTAGATAAATTAGTATCAAATAATAATTAAAAAAGGACAAACCTTTTTTTAGGTTACTAAAACTTTCATTGTCTATCAACAAAATATTAATATAATATAGAAATTCGAAATATTTAATAGTAGCAAATATTTGAGAACTATTAAAATGTAAATTCTAAGGATGAGCACAGTGTTATATAAGATATTGCAAATGTTTATTATATCTTTTAATGGCTTTTGTTATAATTCACAAGTATCATTTTAAAATTAGTATATATTGTAATTTTTTGGCTTAGCTTAGTTAGTCATAATATTATTTAAAAGTTATAGGTAAGAGAGAATGTAAGATATGTGGATGAAGATTTGTATGTACATCGCTTCTGTAATTTAACGTAAATATTAATGGTGAAATATTCAAACCACAAACCCCATTGTGTTACCTTTTGTAAATCTAATTCATTTATAATAGATTATTATATAAATTAAGAAAACTCCTATAAAAATCTATTTGAAATCTAAATCAGTCAAAATAATTTTGAAGTCAAAAATATTTATAATTCATAATACCTTAAATATTTTTGATTTTGAGTACATATTTTTATATAGGCTTACCTATATAAAAATTCCACCCTCTCTTACTGGTAGTTATAGAAAAATTAGTAAATTTTTATTTCTCCTTCACATTCCTATTTACCAATGACACCCAATTGCAAATTTCCTTTTATACTGACAAGAATTGATTTTTCGCAATATTTACATATTTTAAAGGAAACTATTTTAAAGGATTTATCACAGTATATTTTGGTATTCAAAAAGACATTTTTGAAAACCCAATTTTTCAAACACAACACTAGTCTGTGATCACTGTTTGAATTAAACATATCAATCCTGAGCCATCTGTTTCTTAATTGCATCACATACAGCCCTGGACTCTTGCAAAATGAGCCAACTGTATCTATCTCTCAGGTGTGGTTGATTTTTTAGAAGTGAGCCCCAGGTGTTATAGAGGCCAACCATCTTCTCTATTGAAATTAGTATGTTTTTATTTTTCAATAGCCTCATGAATCAATCTAGGAATATATCTGTTTTTTGATATGTTTAATTTAAGGTTTTCCAAGCTTTATGTAATGGTTGGATTTATTCACTGTATGTTTACACACAGTTGACTGCAATAGACACCCATTCTTGGTAATGGAGATGTGTTCCTTCATCCTAACCCCAATCTTTTGTTTGACCAATATGATATAAACCAAAGTCACTATATAGTTTGTATGCAAAAAAATATTACTTTTCATTGGCTTACTTTTTCATTAAGCCTAAATATAGTTAGTATAGGGAGTTAGCTTCCTTTACAATTGTTAGTACCGGCTGTCTTTTCACTCAGCTTATGGTTATGTAATTTTGGACAGTTTTCGTAGATTTTTCTAGAAATACTTTCATTCATCACCCAAGGTTTGGTGATTTCTTCACAATAACATTTCTGTTTGATTTTCCAAAGGTAATATTTAGTGCTATAAAGTTATTTAAGCTTTATTGTGTTCTTTGTGTATTATCTACACAAATATCTGTCTTGCAAACTGCTATAAACGTCTATTTACTTTTTACAAATTTAAATATTTGGTAGAAACACAGAAGTTACTTAGAAATCATATCAGTTGGTTAGTTCTTTAATGATGATGTTTTAAACATGCAAATTAAGCACAAATTAATTTTACATAATGTTTGAACCCCTTGAAGGTCACTTGTGCTTTGAAAAAAAATGAATTTACTCATACCACACAAATTCCTAAATGACTTGCTCTATACTAAAAATTTAAATGTAATTTATAAAACCTTTCCGTTACTTTAATAATATTAATATTGTACATATAATGTTATTTAACTTTATGTTCAATTTGTTATTAATTATGTGGTCAAGGTGGCCATGAAATGAATACATATTATTGCAAACATTGTTATAACTTTTCTAAAGCCCTTATAAACACCTCTTCAATACCTTATACATTGATACGATGTAAATTAAAAATTTATAGAGAAAAATAATCAAATATATTATATTTTATATTATATTTATTTACTTTATTATATTTTATATTTACTTTATTTATATGTTATATTTACTTTATTTACATATTATATTTACTTAAGATATTACTCATAGCTTATTGATTTTAACATCTGATCTGTTGGCACTAATTTTGTTATATTTTCATAAATATCTTAGTAACAATGAACTTGTCTTTTTATTTATTTTTTTAATTTTAATAAACTAATAATAACTGTGTAAAGTACTACTGTTGAGACCTTTGGGGTCTTCTCATTACAATTGTATTCCTTATCCTTTTTTATGTTCATTTGATTATAATGTTTTGAAATATTTTATATTTTTAAATGGTAATATTTATCAGTGTTTACTATGTTGAACAATATATAATTTTTGTTTGTTATAGTAAAGCATAAATATATAGTTATTTAAACTACTTAAAAGATCCATTCATTTAATAGTCCATACTCCTTGACCTACTTTACCTCATGGATTGCTACATGAATATATATTAGGTTGTGTGATACTAAAGCAAGACTTAAAATGAAGTTATAAGTAAAGATTTTATTGCAAAAGATTTTATATTAGTGCGGCGTTGAGTTCCGCCACTCAACACGATAGTTACCTGCCTTGCGGGATGAAAGCGTGAAGTTAAAAAATGCAATATTTTTTCTGCTTAACTCATGTTGTCTATTTGTCTATGAATTGTAAATAAATGATTGCTAGTACTTAAAAAGCACTGAATTAATCATGTTACTTTAATTCCATAATTTCTTGCTATATTTTTCTTTACTATATTTTTCTAATAAATTAAGAAATGTTTTAAATATTTATTTACTTTGTCACTCTGTTATGAAAACTCATGATAAAATATTGTGATATCACTAAAATTTTGAATATTTATCTAATTATGTACATATATACAATATAACTTATATATTTATATATATAGTTTTTGTTTTTCTAATAAGGACATGCAAAAGATGCGTTGGAACTCAGCAAGTTGCAAGAAGGCACTCGACAGCAGGAGCAGATGGCAAAAATTAAGGAGTATGAAGCTGCCATTGAACAGTCCAAAGTTGATCAAAAGCGTGTCGATTATGAAGAGAGACGTAAGACCTTACAGGTAATATATTAAACACCCTTTTTGGGAAATTTCTGGTATATTTATAAAATGATATGATGAATATTTAAATTCATAATGTTACTAATATATATAGGTAGGGACTAGAAAACAAAGTGTAATTATATCAAACATAAATATATGTATAAATGTAAATGTATTTTTTTTCATAATAAACACAGTCAGTTTAGTCAATTTAATTCTTTTTTACTGGCTTTCTAGAACTTCTTAGTGTAGTACCACTAGATATAAACAAGCTGTTAGCGATTTTTTTTTTTTATAAAATAAATATTTATTATTAATATTGTGAATGATTTTTCTCTGAAGGAGGAAACTAAGCAACATCAGATAAGAGCTCAATATCAAGACCAGCTGGCGAAGACTCGATATGAAGAGCAGCTGCTCCAACACCAACGGAACCAAGAAGAAGTGTTAAGAAAGTATGTTGTATTTATATTTTTAATGAGAAATAAGAATATTGATTATAGATTGATTTAAGTAATTTTTAACTTTTTAAATATATTCTTCCTGATTATTTAAATGTTTAGAAATTAAGTATTAATTATAAGATATTTGCATACAAATAATCAACATTTATTATTGCTTTGTAGTCTAATGATTTAGTTTTAAACAAATATTTTTTTTAAATAAACTCAAAGCATGAAAAAATAAATAAAGAGACAATCGTGGCGCAGTAGAATAGTGACTGGATGTAAACGCGATTAGTTGTGGATTCGATTACCACTCGAAGCAATGATTATATTTTTATTTCGTTTCTCCGCTCTGGTAAGATAAAGCACGGCGTTGAGTACGCCATTGAGCGCGCAATTTAAGGTGGAAAGAAGTCGTCGGAGTATTTTGCACTAGTCTTATTGTCTACTATACTAACATACGATGCGGGATAAAGCGTGAAGTTAAAAGAAAAACTAAAGCAAAATGAATATGTGCAAATAAATTACCTTTAGTTAATAATCAATACAATGATAACATATTTTTACAGGCAAGAAGAAAGCGTGGCTAAACAAGAGGCAATGCGTCGCGCAACCGTCGAACATGAAATGGAGCTACGCGAGAAGAACAAGCTGAAGGCAATCGAAGCTGAAGCCAGAGCACGGGCTAAAGCTGATAGAGAGAATAGGGACATAACACTGGAGCAGATAAGATTAAAGGCAGCGGAGAATAGGACCACTATCTTGGAGAGTATACAGTGAGTGAATCTTTTTGTGTTTTTTTTAACTTTATCTATGTATATGTTGCCATACGTATGTGTATGTGTATGTGTGTGTATATATGCAGAGAAATCAGAAAACGTTGTTTGTGGGTTCAAATCCTATGTTAGGGTATTATAATACCCTTATAAAGGTAGGAATTTGTTTACTCTAATTATTCTAAACAATAAGACCGGAGCTAAAAAGAGAATCTAATATTGAATTCACGGATTTTCGAATATTCGGCACAGGGAATATAGTATTAATACATATTAATACTATATTAAAATACCCATAAACATTTATGGGTTTGAATACAGTCTAGAGGAATTATTTGTAGCCATTTAGCTGCACAAGACGCAATTGTAAGAGAATATTGAGTGATGAGACACTCATTTTTCACTTTTATTAAATGGTGACAGCTAATGCAAAATGCATTACTACTGCGGAAGCGAAAATGGGGTATTGAATAATTTTATTTTTTATATTTAGTTGTACTGACATATGAAACAAATTCACTCGAGAGCCAGTTTCACATAGCATGTTATAGACAATTATATATGTATTCTCAATTAGCCTAATTTACACCTTATTATATAAACTTTCTGCCAGTGAACGTCATGTCAAAACCGGTCCAGGTATTCCATAGACTTGCCAGAACAAAAAGACAGACATACAGACTAAAATTTGACAAAAAAGGTTACAAACACACACCCATCAATTTTATTTATTTATATGTGTATATATTTAAAAATAAAAAAATTTAAATAAAATTTGACAAACCACAAAACATACAATATCTCATTCAACTCATCTATTTTATTAAAATAAAATATCTCTTTTCTTCCAAACAGGACAGCGGGTAGTGTAATCGGGACAGGATTGAACGCCCTAGTTACAGACTGGGATAAAACACTAGCGGCTGCCGGTGGTCTATCCCTATTGGCACTGGGTGTGTACACAGCGAGAGGCGCCACGTCTGTTGCTGCTAGATTCATTGAAGCTCGCATTGGTATGTGTTTATATGTAGTTTATTTATGTATTTTATAACTAGTGAATGACCCGCAACTCCGTTTGCGTAGTCGAACGAAATACTTTAATTTGCTTTAACTTTTTATTTATGAACTGATTGAAATAAAATATGTACACTCTAAATTTAACGTAGGTTTGTCGGAAGGTTTTAAAAATACAATAGTGAAAACTGCATTAAAATAGGTTTAGTCGTTTTCGAGATTTATCTCGGTAACGTGTACACACGCAAAGAGACATACAAATAAAAATTTATAAGTGACCCCGATATTCAATTTTCTCACTTTCAACTTTATTCTTTTTTATGTATAGATATGTATATGCAATATGAATTTAAAAATATCATAGACGTTACAGGCAAAAATATATTTCTTCAAGTGATTTAAAAATTAAAAAAATATATGTTTTTTAAATGAGAAATTAAAAATCACAATGAGTCACCCTTAATATTAATATTTGGGCTCAAACGTTACCAGGTTTTATTAATTATTATAAAATATAATCATGGTAACTAATGCAAAAAAAATATTTTTTTTATAGCCCACTGTAAACAGACGTATTTGATTTATTTCGCATATAAATGTATGTAATTAAAAAATAATAATAATTTAATTGAGATATAGATAAGAATAATGTCTAATAAAATCAAGATTTCGTAATTATTACATTCGCGGTTGTTTAAAATATATTGTGACTATTTTGTAATAATCGTGTCTACTAAGTACGTGTAAATCGGCTAACTGATATAAAAGCTAACAAAAAACAATTATAAAATGTATACATTTTATTGAGCTATTATATATAGATATTGATATTATGTTACTTGCACACTTATGATTTATAAAATAATCATGTAAAATCATATTATCTCTACATTATTTTTTTATAAAATTTCTATAAAGTTATTTAAATTGTTAGAATAAATAAATTAATATTAACCTCTTTAAGTGGCTATGACGGATATATACGTCAGCAACATATGCATAACAAAACTCCTAAGATATTCGCCGGTCGTAGCGCAGTGTAACAGCGCCTGACTGTAAACAGTATAGGTTGTGGGTTCGATTCCCATTCGGGGGAATCGTTGTATTTAAATTATTTTCACTTTCTCGCTCTGGTAAGGCAAAGTGCGACGTTGAGTTCCGCCATTCAACACGCAATGTTTCGAGTTCGGCGAAAAAAAAAGTACGGAATGTCTTGATGTGCTTTTTAGGATAAATAGGGTGAAGCTAAAAAAACTAGTATCTAAATTTGCTATATTGTTTATTATTTTTTCTTAATAAACTTTTTATTTTTTTTTGTATCAATGTTGATTTTAAATCAACATAAGCTAGGTTAACATGTATAACATCGCCATTAAAACTTATGCGTACAATTTTAGGCAAACCGACGCTCGTCAACGAAACTTCAAGATTTTCCCTACTAGAGGCTGTAAAACATCCCATATTAACTGTTCAAAAAGCTGTTGCCAGTTTGAAAAAGCCTTCCGACGCGTTGGCCGGTGTCGTGTTGTCACCTAATTTGGAGAATCGTCTCAGAGACATCGCTATTGCTACCAAAAACACAAAAATGAATAAAGGTTTCTATAGAAATCTTTTGATGTACGGTCCCCCTGGAACGGGTAAAACGTTGTTCTCTAAGGTGGGTTTATGTTTTTTTTAATTATTATAGGTTTCAATATTTTTATGTTTGTAAGGTGTTTGAATGGCGTTTATTTTTATACTTTTTTTTTAAATATTTTCTTATATTAAGTGTGGGATAACACTTTAAAAATAGTAAAATATTAAAATATTTATAAATTCTCTCTTGTATAACGATTATTTCTTAATATATAATCTTTGAGGAGATAAATAAGTTGTAACAAAACGTGTATGAATTACGACGCAGCCGGTAGTAGAACGCATGGCTTAGCGGTCAGAGCGCTTGGGCGTTTTTCTAGAGGCTCGGGTTCGAATCACGCAGCATTCAATTTTTTATGTTTTTTCTAAAATGTGACAAAATTGAAACTTAAGATGCCTGCTTTAAAAAGAAGTATTTTTGAGTTATAAACTTATTTACGCCTGGTACGTTATATTATGTTATATAAATATATTTGGGAGTAAATAATTTTTTTTTGATATTTTTAATGTCTAAATTTTCGAACATTTGTAGGTAAATGAGACTTTAAATATATTTTGTATTAAATACTTGTTGATACTGTACATTCAGATTTATAAAATTTTTAAATTTTATCTCATGCGTTAACCTGTTAAATGTTTTTTAGATCCCTTCAAATATTAACAAAATATAATTCTTATAATTTTTTTATCATTTATGCTCATGTTTATATTTAATACGAAATCTGTGTAAGATTTTAACGTGTAAATATTGTTTTTTTAATCAGTAAGTTTTTTAATTAGAAATTGGCTAAACACTCGGGAATGGACTACGCCATCATGACGGGAGGTGATGTAGCGCCCATGGGAAAGCATGCCGTTGCAGCCATACACAAAATGTTCGACTGGGCCAACACTAGCAGGAAAGGTAACATATAGACTCTATTATACATTATATATGTATAGTATAGTATAGTATACGTTAAAGATGTGAAAAAAAATAAAGTATCGCACTATTTTGTACGCAGCAGAGTAGGTACAGTCAAAATATTTAATTTTCACAGTTTCTGACATTATGTGTTGGAGTGGTTGAATTCAATGTATCTGCAAATCAAAATGCTGTTTCATAGTTTTATCCCGCATAGCAGTGTAGTCAAAGACAACCTAGTGTCAAGACACTGTTAACCACTTTTAGCCTAGAATCGAGACAGTGACCTTGAGTGGCGTTACGCCATGCTCTCTGTCTTATCAATGCAGAGGAATGTAATGTAAAATTTTGAATATAATTGTTCCTCTGAACGGGAATTGAACCCACAACCATTCGCGTTTACAGCCAGAAACATGAATTAATTACTACTAAGTAATAATATTTTACTGACTCGTTTAAGGATTTATTCAAACTGGCATTATAATAGACATTTGATACATAAGTATATATTACTGGTTAGTAATTGAAAACATCTTCTAGTGTGTTAAGTAATATTTATGACAAACAAACATACGTTATATGCACTTTCATTAATTATCAATTCAAATCACCAATATTATTATTATTATTATTATTTACATTATATAAAAAATATAATATTAAATCAAACAGGAGTACTTCTGTTCATCGACGAAGCGGACGCGTTCCTCCACAAGCGTTCCTCCGCTCAAATAAGCGAGGATCTCCGTGCGGCGCTCAACGCCTTCCTCTACCGTACATCGGATCAAAGCAGCCGTATTATGCTGGTTTTAGCTTCAAACACCCCGCAACAATTCGATTCCGCCATTAACGATAGATTGGATAAAATGATAGAATTTGGCCTGCCAGGATTCGAAGAAAGGGAACGCCTCATAAGATTGTATTTCGATAAATTTGTGCTACAGCCAGCTTCAGAAGGGAAACGGTGAGTTATTGTGTTATTTTAAAATTAATGTAATTAGCTAGTTTTGGTTATTAGTATTATTATTATTATATTGCTTTTTTTATAGACTTTGTATGTAGTGTCTGGGGTGTGTTTTTGTACTAGGAATCTTTAATATTAATTCGTATATATGGGGAATTGTCTATGAAGACAAAATTATAAGCGTAATGTATATTATATTTCAGAAAGATGCTCTATTTAGTTTCTTCATATCTATTTTTGGAAGATTTATTAAACACGTGACTTCCTTAAAGCAAATATTCACTTGTTTATGTTATACTTAATACATACAACTTTTATTATTTATGAACCAGTTGAAATAAAATTAAACACTAAATGGAAAGGGCTTCCAAAATTAGCTTATACGATCGCGCAGACGAATAGATACACAGACGAGTATATAGTAAAAGGATATTTTTTCTCATACATCTTTTCAATGTATAGACAGCGCCCACATACATTTTTATTATATGTATAGATAACACGTAGTAGCTTACTATTTGACTGACACAACTGACACAACTGATACTGACATTACAACTTACGAAGCTTAGAAGCG
Organism: Dryadula phaetusa; assembly: GCA_032432895.1. Taxonomy (NCBI): domain Eukaryota; kingdom Metazoa; phylum Arthropoda; class Insecta; order Lepidoptera; family Nymphalidae; genus Dryadula; species Dryadula phaetusa. The sequence continues at coordinate 12,557,872 of JAOYRS010000001.1, forward strand.
TCACACGTGCAAATCGGCCGAGCTTAATTTGAACCTCTTCCCGTTGTCCTATAGAAATGAAATTTTACAGAGAATCTAGGAGTCATTTTAAAATATGTTTTTTTTATTAAAGTGTTATTTATATTATTTTAGTCGTCTCAACGTCGATCAGTTCGACTACGGCGCCCTCTGTACGCTGCTAGCGGAGCGTACGTCGGGCATGTCCGGTCGTGCCTTGTCTAAGCTGGGCGTCGCCTGGCAGGCTGCGGCCTACGCGTCTGACAACGGCACACTCACTGAGAAAATGTGTATCGAGATATGCGATGATGCCGTTATGGACCACAGGCAGAAGGTTCGTTGGGTTTTTAGTGGTTTTGTGATAATAATTACAAAACACATTTGTTACCACATTAGTATTAAAATAATTAAAAAAAAACATTTCTCCTACCACGTTCTGGTAAGATAAAGTGCGGCGTTGAGTTCCACCGCTGTTTAGCGGTGGTGCATGTTTATGCAATGTCTCGAATTTGGTCGAAAACGAAGTACGGAGTGTCTTGACACTTGGTACTTTCTCTCTACTCTGTTAATCGGGAAAAACATAATAAATGAAATTAAAGTAAAATTTATTACGTAGTATTAACGTCATTGCGCTTGCAATACAGCGTAACGACAAAAAATTCTAAATTTTTGTTTTTAAGTGCTTGATTCCCTTATGTTATTCCTTACACTATTTCAATTATCAATAAGAATTTTCATATTTCAATCTGAACAATGCCACTGTTAACTGTGTGTTATATAATTCTTAAGTTCTTTGTAATGTATATCCTTGATCTTTTTTGCTTATTGTTAATGAGTTTATAAATTTTAATAGCTTTAATTAATATTGATATTTTTATATTAATTTATGTATATGTGAGAATTTGCTGGAAATTCATTACATTTTATTGGAGGTTTTTTATGATCCTCATGTGGAGAGCACCTGACACACAGCAAGAAACTCAGAAATATATATGATTTAAAAAAATACAGAAATATATATAAATTAATAGAAGAGTCCCTCCTATTACATATTTATTTAATATACAATTTTTGTATAGTTAAAAAAAACCAAAGCATGTATAAGCAGCAAACCTTGTGTATATATCACAAATTAACAATTATCATATAAATAAAAATATTTTTTACAGATGGAATGGCTCTCCGCTGAAGAAAAAACAAGAAGCATGATGCCATATTTAATAAACCTGCCACCGCTGGACGCGTCCAAAGAAATCACAGAGCAAGCGAAGATAGTTGAAATAGAAGAAGTAAGAGAGCAAAAAAATAAATCGGCTAAGAAAAAATCTAAAGATATTGATTCGGATAAGTGACACAACACCCCAAATTGTGATAAGAAACAGTGCATCTATGATTTTAGTGATACAAAATGTAATACACACATATACCTGTCTGATAGTGACATTAACAAATTACGCGTCTTGGCATTGCAAATGATGAAGAAATTTAATAAGTGATTTTTTTAAAGTATTCTTTCTTTCTTTAATTCCACACTTTGAATGAGAAAACTTTTTTTAGAAAACAAGTGTACAAGTGTTATAAGTGTATTAGAAAGTGAGAATTCCATACATTTGGATGTAGATCGCATGGCTCAGTAATCAAATAGCTTGAAGTGTTTCGAGTTTGAGATATGTTTTCTAAAAATGTTTTCTTATCATAAGTGTTTGTTTTTGGGAATTGTTTGTGATTATTTTTTAGTGATTTCTCACTCAGTTCTCTGTAGAATAAGTCAACTGAATGGACTCCATTCAATATTATTTTTTTTAGTCTATAAATATACAATAAAAATATTAGAATTATTTCTAAAGAGTATTTTGAAAGTACATAAAAATTTTAAATTCAAAAATGATGCTAAAACACCCATTACATTTTCCTAACATTTCTTATATTTCCTATTAGAATTTAAATGAATTTTTTTTTTGATTTGAATTTTTTTTTATATTAAATTAGTATTTGTTATGTGCAGTTGTATATCATATTGCACGTTGCACTTAACAATATTGTCTCAAATTTTATTTATTATTATATTTATATTCGAGTGTGACTGACAAGGCAACTGGTTGTGGATTTGATATCAACAAACGGAAGAATGATTATATAAAAAATTTATATATATTCATTCAAATCAAAATAAATTCAAGATTTATCAGGTTTTCTAACAATCCTGCTATGCTGGATAAAGCACGAAGTTAGATTTTATTATTTATGAAGTTAACCTATATTATTAACCTTTATGATAGTGGCTTTGAATTTTGCCATTTTACATTAAAAATCTATACTGATATTATAAATGTGAAAGGAACTCTGCTGTCTATGACATCATCACGGCCAAGCTGCTGGGCTCTTTGTGAAAAATTTCATATAGAGATACTTGAAACTATATTTTTCTTTGATTTTTTTTTGGTTTTGCGAGGAATTTCATTATTTAAACAATTAACACAGTCGAAACCGCGTGCGGGTCGCTAGCTTAAAGTAGAGTAGAGAACTGAGAGATTTAACACTAGACTTCCTTTTTTGCTATTAAAAAAATCATTTGAAAATTTCTTTCTTGTTACTTTTTAGTTATGTTTCAACTTTTTTTTTTGTTTCGGGAATTTTTAATTATTGAAATGTTCATATAATTTTAATGGTTAAAAAAAAATATCAATTTTGTAGAATTATAAAATACATTGTTTATACACTCGCATTATAATTGTATGTAGAAGCACTGAATGTTCATACTAAAATTACAAAAACTTACAACTTAACACAATTTTTAAGGGAATATTTTATTATAAAAAAATGCATTTTTTTTATCTGTAAAATAGATATACTTTGCTTTTCCAATACTACTATTGTAGTTTCAGTACAAACATTTATAATATAAGCCAATTATCAAATTTTACTTACGAATGCCAGTTTACTAAACCAGCCAAATTATTCTTATACATTTAATATACATTACAAAAAACTAAGAACTGAGCTAACTTTCTAAGCATTTTTATATAAATAATAACAAATTAAATTACCTATTGTATTTTCTATGATATACAAGACTCCTTGAAATATTCAGCATTTATGAATAGGTATGAAAATATATATGAAAACGTGGTTTTAGTAATTTGTATATGAATGTTGGCATTATTTAAAATTATATAAATTAAAAATTATATAATATTTTATGGTCATATTACTTCTGTACTCATATTTATTATGCAGTACGGTAAATTATTTTGAAATTGGTGAATGCAAGATAAACAAACCAAAATTTAATGTAATATACGGGGGAATTAAATTAAAATTTAATACAATATTTATATCAAGACAAATGCTACTGAAGATTGATTAATGTAAAAATAATTACGTGGCTGTTGGAATTTACTTAATAGCCTCTAAAGAATTAAAGGAACTAGAAACTTTTTAATAGATACAGAAAATAAAAATATGTTTGTATCTTTTGCATTTAATTCATTCTCTACCAGACATGAATATGTTAATAACTAAAAAAATTCTTCTTAAAGCAGCCATTTTAAGCCATTTTAATTTTGTTTTTAGTAAAAGAGTTATTTAATATTTCACGTCTGGTTTGTTAGTGAAATAGATCTTCTTTCTGCTTAATTAATAATTCGCCTTATAAATATATTATATCTTGATGCCTATTTTGATTTAAATATATATATATATATATATATATATATATATATATATATATATATATATATCAACTTATTCATGCTTGGTACGAAAATATTTGATGCATTTTTTTACTTTTTTTTCCTATTATTTTCTAAATTAAAATTGTCATTAATGCACAATATTTATATTCTTTTAAAATGAAAATAAATATACAAGTCATAGATTGTACAAATTATTAATTAATTAAAGAAAAGGTCTTATACAATAGGGTGAATACACTAATAAGTTAAATGATATTTTATAAATTTCGCTTGACAGTGACGTTTTTAATATTATCTATATTTAATCTGTGAATAAAATAAGTTTATTATATATTATCTGTTGGTATAGTATGAATACAGGCTTATGTAGTTAGTAACGGGATATTTGAAAATTTAATTGTAAATGCTACAAAATTGTAGTCTTCCTATAATATAAGGTACAATGTGTCCTTATTTTTTTCCTTAATTTTTTTAAAACCATTCAATTGAATGACTTTTTGTTTGTTAAAGAATTGGCTATATTTTGTATGAACAATGAACGAATATATTCATGCAATATTGTAATAAATAACAAAATAATAGAATGTCATTAAAAATTTAATGTATTTTGATTTAAAGTAATTAAATGTATTTTGTTAAATTTTCCCCAGTTTTTTCAATGGATGTCATACCTTGTAGTATAACAGAATATAGGCCTACATTATAATTAGTAATAAGATAACTTCATTGAAAATAATCGTTCCTATGATTATAAGTGTATATTTCACAAATTTACCTTTTTTTTGTGCTAATTTTGTTTGATTACTTAGTTTTAAGAAAGACCAATATAGCTCAGTGGACAATGTCTGACTAGATGCGATGGTAGTGGGGTTGACAACTATGTATATATATAATTATTTTCTCAGTTTTTACCAAAGCCAAGATGTTTTTTGTTCCATTGTTATATTGTTTGAAGCTTGTATTGTTGTATTACAAACATTTCTTTTTTTTAATTAAATTAGTCTCTTATTTTGTTGGCAAATTAATGTTTTTGGTGTCATTGCGGCCTTGAGTAAAAAATATGTAGTAGTATATATAATAGATATGTTTAAATCTTATATTCTTTTATTTTACCTGTGTCCATGATTTTTGAAAAAGCAATATTTTTGTACAAACACTTTTTTAATTTCTTTTAACGAACAAAAACGAAGGAGATTCTCAATTCGGCCATACTTTATTATTTATCATGCTTTTAACGACTTTATATTTTAATTTTTTACTGTGAACTTGAAAGAAAACATAAACGCTCTTAATGCAAAAGTAAAAATCTAAGCTGGATATCAATAATTACTAAGCTTATTCATACAAGTCTCAATCTAATAATCTCTACAAATAATACTAATATTTGTAATATGGCCTCCGGACTAAAAGTGAAAATTCATTTACTAATAATATTTAAAGGCGTGTCTAATTATGAACAATGCGCAAGGAAGTTGTTTAAATATAATATAGTAGTTTCTTTATGTTTAAAATAAATGCAATATGGGCAATGCAGTTTGGATGTATGAAAAGATAATTATTAATTGAATTAGGTTTATGATTTAATTAGTAATCAGTTATAGTTATTAGCGTAAACATTACAATACTAATGAAATGTAAGGATATACGAAACAAAAGAAATTTGTTTGAACGATACTACTCTGAGATTGCTTGCTTGTATTTCACATTCTCTTAAATAAAATTAAAGTTCTATGTTTCAATTAAACATATGTTGCTTGAAAGGTGTTTTAATTCGCATTAATTTTCAACAGAACAAAAAAATCAAACCAAAAAATTATTAACAAAAACATTTATTCCAATTATGATCGATAAAATACATCCTAATATCAATTTTAAATTCGTATTAAATATTACAAAAAATATAAATCATGACAATAAGCAAAAGTAGATCGAAAATAACAATACAATTAAGACCAGATTTAAATCACTTTTAAATTTTCCAACAATATAAGACATACGTGATGATTTTATGATTCAATGAGAAATCAACAATACATTGCAAAATATACAAGAAAATATGATAAAAGTTTTATCAAAATCAGCATTTAAAGTTAAAATCAATATAAATAAAAATTATTACGTTTAATATTCTATTATACATCTATTTTAGACACAAATTGAAATTTTAAATATGAAATATATAATAATAATGATTTTTTCTTCTCACAGCTCATTTCAATTTAGTCAAGGCATCTTTTACGCAGCCAATAATGAATTTATTGTAATGTGTAGGGACAATATTTATATATATATATATATATATATATATATATATATATATATATATATATATATATATATATATATATATAATTTTTTTAAAGTGAAACTTCCTTATCGTCGTAAGGGATCAAATTTTACTGCTACAAACCGAACCGAACCATTTTATTTTTGAAGTAAAACACTTGGGCGCGATACTTCTTTATCGATGGGATATATTTTGACGTTACAAAATATTGTAATTGTATTTTTTTCTGTCAAGCGCCATCTTTATTTTTTTATAAACTTTAATTAATATTAAATTAACCAATTCCTGTAAAGTTGTAAATAGTGAATCATTTTTCGAAAAATAATGTCTAACAATAAAGAAGATTCACTTCTTAAACACACACACGTTTTTTTTAAATTTTGGCACACAACATCCAATTTGAATTTAAAAGTCAAATATGGCAGCCATTTTGTCTTACACTTAATGTCCCCTACATTATGTTCTTATAATAAATTTTCCATATTAATATTAATAGATATATATATTTCAATAGAATATACTTAGTTTTCGTAAGAATTACATATATATATATATATATATATATATATATATATATGTAGAAAAGATATTAAACTTAACAGTAAACACATTTGCATCAGCACATCAAAGGAATGATTCGCAGAGCAACGTCGCTTATTACAAAATTTCATACTACAATATCTAAATAATGTCGCTCCAATAATTTTCTCGAGAGTAAAATAATAAAGTAAACATTAATTACAATATGAAACATACATCGAATTGATATAACATTAGACACCAATTATTTTATAAAATATTATTTAATTATGTATAATAATATTATTAGATTTAATAAAATAAATTAGAATTTTACTTCGTATATTGTATGCGACCGTAAAACCTGTATTATAAGAAATCTTGAACAGTTTAAAAAAAACATAATATTTACCAAAATTAAGAGGTTTTACAGTAACATATATAAAATGTTTATATATATATATATATATATATATATATATATATATATATATATATATATATTCATTAATCCTTTCATTTCAATTTTTATCTGTCTGATAAAAATGAATAAGATAACGGTAACGGTAATAATCTATACGCAAACAATAATTTGTTGCACATTTAATATAGACTTCCTTCAAACATATTTCTTTATATACATATAGAAAAAATAAATTTTAATTGACTTTACAATTAAAATATAATAAAATAAAAACAATTCGAGCCATTACAAAATATACATTGTATAAAAATTCATGTTTAAAGCGGTGTGTATAAGAGTGACAAATGTTGATTTAATTTTTAAAAAAATACAGATTCTGACTAAATCACTTTCATAAGGAAAAGTATCTAAAATTATGAATAATAGCCTTATCTTATAGGGTACATGACTGATAGGAAAATCTTGTTTTATCTGAATAGCCTTAGATATCTACTTTGACATAAATGAGACTATAAAATGGTACAGTTGTTCAATTAACACAAAGTGGAAATAATTACTTATTAATAAACAAAAAAAACTCGGCAACATACACTAGTTATGGGTTCGAATCCAACTCATTCAAAACATTTCAATATTGCAAAAAAAACATGAATAATATATTTATTATGTATCAAATTTAAAACGTCATGCACCCTAAATTAATGACATATATGGACATACGGAAATACCCATAAAATTCAATACGATTTCAATACTTACCTAAAAAATAAATAGATATTTAGTTACTCCGCATGCCTGAACAGCATGAGCTCGGTGCTGGAGCCTCGTCTTCCACGACTAGGACCCTAGAGGACCTGTTGCCATCGGCTTTGGCATTTTGATCGAAATGTTCCACCATTTCCCTGGTCAACTCCAAGAAAAGCTCTTCGACACCTTGGTTGAATTTAGCCGATGTGTAGAAGTGTCTGGCACCCACCATTTTTGCGTAACTGAAAATGACATTAGGTAAGAGAAATTAATAAAAAAAAAAACATTTTAAAATCAATTTTTTTCCAAGTTAAGTCCTTTAAGTTGATATCTTGAGTGGGTTCTACATAATATGTAATCAGAAAGTATCCAATGTCACTTCGTACTTTGCTTTCCGTCGAATTCGAGACATTGCATGTTGAATGGTGGAACTCAACGCCTCACTTTGACTTACGAGAGCGAGGTAGTGAAAATATTTTAATTATAATCACACTCCCGAGTGGGATCGAACCTACAACCGATCGCGTTTACATTCAGACGATGTCACATTGCGCCACGACCGGCCTCAAAGTTCCAAGTACCGGATTTTGCCATATTATTTATAATACGAATAATATCAATGGAAAAATATTCGCCAATAGTTATTCATTTATCATTATATCATCAGACGCAACCTCGTAGTAGAACTCAGAAATTTTTAATCTGTAATATAAGACTTAAATATATATTAAAATATAAATATATCCTATATTTAAGTCTTAGCAAGATCAAAATTTACCCAATCACCGAACCTTTACACACATTTGATATTCATAATTATATACAACTATATAAAGATATAAAGATAATGTATATACATAAAATAGTAATACTATTACTATTAATTAGACAATCATTTTTAAATAATCTTGTACGGTTTCCAATAGGCGCGGGTTCAAATCCTGCTGCGTTCAAATATTAATACTGTACAGGTCACTATTAGGCACGTGGTTAATAATGAAACAACACACTTCGATTTATGACGGACACGTCTTGCTCGCACGGCGAACTAACAGATAATAAAGCGGCCAGTGGCCGTACACCCCCACTCTCGCTCGCCCTACGCGTAGGCTTGTCCGTATTTATTTATACCCTACATCTTATAATACACTACAAATACGTTTTTTAAAAATGTTTTCTAATCCTAAGTGCGAAATAACACTTAAAAAAATAGTAACATGTTGATATTCTCTAATACTTACTTTTCCGCTTCATCCAAGGGCACCGTCCTCTCGTGTTCCATATCTATCTTATTGCCAGCAATGACGAGTACTATATCCGATCCAAGCATTTTACGAAGCTCTTTCACCCAATTCTTGACCTAAAAATAATATAAAAATGATATTATTGTAACAATATTTTTCAGCAGAAATAAGCTGCAAAGTTTTTTTTATATTTGCAATTGAATTTAAGTTAAGAAAAGAAAAATCTCAACTATATACGCCAGACCAGACGTACGTATAATGAGATAGTTTTTCTACTACGCCACAGTGTGTTGTTACAGATAATGGAAAACCACGCAATTGCTAGGCTGTTAAAACTTTAATTCGGTACACAGTTGATAATAGGTAGAAAGTGAGAAGCGGGTATTGGGACCTATCTCACCCCCACATGTCCGTCTGAAGTCCCAAATTTGGGCTGAAACGCCTAACTTTAATTAAAAGGTGTGGTAATGTCTTTTTTGCAGCTCGCTTCGTCTCTCATAGCAGAGTAGTCAGAGACAACCTAGTGTCAAGACACTCCGACAACCGTTTCCAATCGTAATTGAGACATTGATAATTAGTCGTGAACTTAACGCCGCGAGAGTCATAAACTTTCATAATAAATATAAAAATAACTTTTCTGAGTATCTACTACGTGTGCGCGACGGAGTATTTCTTATCTTATACATATCATTCTGTTTGCAATTGTGAAGAAATTGTAAATATGAATGCGTCTGCACGCGTGACTTCTATTGATCTACTTAGATATAGATATAGTCAAGGACTTTCAAGGATATTCAAGATTTCATATTCAATTAAAGTAATTTCATGTCATTCTTCAGTTTCATGCGTTATTCTGCATAGAATGAAGGCGGTGATCTAGCGAGTATAGGCACCGACCTAAATCGAGCCACTGAGTGTAGACTAAGGTTCCAATTGTAATAACATTCCCACACGAACGAATCACACATCAAAGACTGGTTTTTGGAACCATAATTGAAAGATGAGATAAACAGACAGTATTCTTAAAAAACGGCGGAGAGTTTCAAAATGACATATATAAAAGACAATTATCAAATTAATGTCAGAAGTTTGAGTGGCAAAATTACTGTTTATAAAAATTTTAAAGGATTTTTTTTATTGAATTGTGAGTTAAACTTACTATGTTATTAAAAATATTATGCAATATTTGAAACCATTCGCCGCTTTATATGAGTTAATACGACATTGAAGGTCCGAATATTAATAAGTAGGAATTTTCAAATCGAAAAGTTTATTAAAGTTAGAAATATAAGTTTTATTCAACATGTCATTAAACCATTAGAAAGTTTCATTTATGTAAAAATTGCGAAAAACAAATATCGTATTAGTATCCGGCCGTGACGCAGTGGAACAGTGTCTGACTGTAAACGCAATCGGACACTGTAGAATCGAACGCATCGGTTGTGGGTTCGATCCCCACTTGGGGAGTGATTATATTTAAATAATTTCCACTTCCTCGCTCTGGTAAAAGGCAAAGAGTGGCGTTGAGTTCCACCACTTGTCACGCAATGTCTCTAATTCGGAGGAAAGCAAAGTATGGCGTGTTTTAGCACTAGGTACTTTCTCTCTACCCTGCTCTGCGAGATTAGATATAATAATAATACAAAATGTACAAAATTAGCAGAAGACATTATTTATTATATATTTCATTAAAACTAGCATATCTGAAAAAAACGCCTCGGCCTTCGGAAGCCATAGTATTGATTGTAATGGAAGTATAAATAAACAAGCAGTTGCAAGGCTCCTGCTTGAATAATACATTTCACAAAGCATACACGCAATTGTAGTTATTATTGAACACATCCGTTACCACAAGTACATGTCAGTTGAAAGTTCAATTTAAATTGTTAAGCCAAACAAAACCACTTTATATATATATATATATATATATATATATACACACATATATATACATATATATACATATATATATATATATATATATATATATATATATATATATATATATATATAGCTTATATTATGGAGATGAAAATAAATATTTAAAAAAGTAAAGTATATATAATATTTAAAAATGTTTTTGTATGGAAATGGAGTATCTTAACACTATCTACATTTAGCTTATTCTGATAAACATTATAAAAGTTTTTCACATTATTGAGAGATAATATAAAACAAATACATTTCAGTGAAATAGCAGTAATTAGTAGCGGCACACCAAAAAAATCATCTTCCTACAAAATTGACAAGCTAATTTACTGAAATTTAATGCTTTATTATTTTTTTATCAATTATCTTCTTTATATTTCATTATATATACATGTATTAGTTTCTCCTAAATTTTTGATACAAAAACTTATAGAAGAAAGTATTCGATTCTTCAAATGTAATCTTAAAAATATTTAAAAAAATTAAATATCTGCTTGATACATACATATTTAAATCAATAAATTCTATCTACTCACTTTTCCAAAGGATTCATCATCAGTGATGTCATAAACTAATATAGCTCCATTAGAATTTCGATAGTAGATAGGCCCCAAAGCATGGAATCTCTCTTGGCCTGCTGTGTCCCAGATGGAGAGATTGATGCGTTTCCCATTGATGTTCAGTTTCTTATTGAGGAATGTAGCCTATAGAGAGGTTGTTAAAGAAATATAAAAAATATTCTTAAAACAATTTTAACAAGATTTGAATTAAAATATGATCAATTCCAGAAGCTAAATCAAAATTTGCATTATACTTGTAAATTTATTTCTTTAAAAAGTGCTTCTAGAAATTTAATACAAAATGACAATAGTAATCCCCACTAATTTGATTATTAGAGAAATACCTTTTTACTAATATGATGAAGTTAAATACATTTCAAACGAGATTTATATAATACTACAAGTTTAATATATTAAACAATTACGATTTTAATAACATGTATCAAATAATATTCTCACCTGTAAAGTTGTCAGGTGTTTATCATTGAATTTATCTTCGATGTATCGCAGCAAAAGTGATGTTTTGCCGACGCATCCTTCGCCTAACAAAACCACTTTAAAATTGCGTGTCCCACTTGGTCCCGCAGTAGAACTCATTTTTGATGCCAAGAAAATATTCTAGAATTCTAGTAATTGGATATTACTTTTGTAATGAAGTTCTATCACAAAATTTTCGCAAATACCATTTGTTATATGAATAGTTGAGGCGAGTTATAAATTAATTTCCGCCAACTACTAAATCTTTCAAAGATTTTTCTCTCCGAGTCCAAAATATTGTTATTTTTATTGGTAATTTATATTCATTGAACGTCCCGTCCTACATCTATAGAAACTACAGATAGAAAATGTCACAGGTAATAGACTAATGCGAACAGATAAAATATTTATACTACATGCATAAAGCGTCCACAACGAGCTCAAGTTTGAATGATACATTTTTCATTTTGGTAACGAATAATAATACAGTAAATAATTAGTTTATTATTTTTTGCAGACTAAAATATTATTAATATAGTCAACATTTACTGCCAAGGCAGTTCATAACATATTTTTTTTTGGCGTTTGTTCATAACATATTTTTTTATTGTCCAGTTTGAAAATTTAAAACATCGATATAAATATTGTCCTTCTACATTATAATTAAATATAATCAAATATGTAGTTTATATTTATAAAAAAATAGACGATTTAATATTAATATATTAATAAGAATCCATATTTTGTTTACGTTGTGTACAAAACTAATTAATATTATTACACCATGGCCTTCACTGTTCTTTTACTTCACGTACTTCAAAAATGGCTCGAAATTTTAAAATTTATAATTTAAATGCGTTTTTAAGATTCAAGAAAAAAATATATAGTAATATATTAAGACCTTGTGTAACACCCCATTGCTTTCTCTAGTAGGGAGGCTTGGGCATACTCTGTAAAAATTTCATAAATCAAACCAATCATAAAAAGTTATATGACTCCATGGATTTCATATCTTAATTACCAAACTAATTAACATGAAGTAAATAAGTTAGTATAGCGTTTTAGCTTCCTTTTTTATTTTTTTTTATTTTTTTTATTTCCTTAAAGGTGTATGGATACAAATACTATGTATACAAATACTTAGAGCTATTCCGATATTATTGCTTGGTTGACGCTGTCAATTTTTCATTCCTCTATTTCTTATAAAACTTATGAAACTTTCAAGACTATATAATCATTGACTCGAAAACGTCTTTTTATAAAAATTATATCATTTTCATCAAATTCTTTTTCAACAAAAAAATTGTTCTATAATTAATTCTTATAATGAACAACATTTCCATTATAACTCTCAGATATCGTTTTCAAATTTTGCACCGCCAAAGTCTCTTTTTGGAACCTAAACGGCTTATTTCTGTAATCAGAACCGTTTGAAATAATTTATAGTTAATATTACATTAAATAGCCGGATGTATTAGACATATTAAAGTCTCAATAAATGTGGGCATTATTCCCATCTACATATTAATTTGACTAAATATTCACGTTAAAACTACGATATACATATTTATACGTTAGGAACTACACAACAAGCATAAAATAACTTTTGCTATTACATAGAAATAATCTATGCTATTTCTTTGTTTATTGGCTTTAAAACCACAAAAAATATATACTTGTAACCAACCTAAAAATTCCTCTCACTTTAAAACTGAATAAAATGACGGACAGCTACCAAAATAGGGAACTAATAAATTCTAATTTCTTATGATAAAACGTGACTGACAGCCCCCGACAGCCTTACTCTCTCTAATTTCTCCTTTAGTTATAATAATTTATCTTACGCATAAGTAAACAAGTAAATAAAATACTAAGGAAAATATTTAATTTCTTTAATAATGAAATGGCGATTCTGGCGCCTGGTATAGCGTCTAACTGTATACACGATTGGTTGTGGTCGATTCCCTACTCGGGAAAAAGATTATATTTTAAATTTTCTTTGCTCCGCCCTGGTAAGACGAAGCGCGGCGTTGAGATGTCCATTCCAAATGGAGTCAAGATTTCAGGCGGAGAGCAATCTTTAAACTAAGATAAAGCGTAAAACAGCTTTTATTATTAAATATCGAACAAATGTTTTAACCTGTGTGTGCGTAAATAAAAACAAGAACTGTAGAATTTTCCATACATGATATAATCTAATATTAAATTAAATTATCTTAATGATATATAAAGACGCATGGAAAATTAGGTGGTTAAATGAAATATTTTTATAAATAATTTATGTGAGATCCAAAAATTCCGACATTTTTCTTGTTGTAGTCAAGACAAGTACTTGTGTAAAATTTGTTTGTCTCATGGTCTTCATTTTATTAAACCAATCCAAAGCATTAGTTACCTTAGTTACATTCTTTTTAATCAGTTTATTCGTACTCTTCACAACTTTAGATTTCTTAAGCGACGAAGAAACTGTTTTTGATTTCGTTGTTTTAATTCTACTAGTGCTCTTAGTACTTGAAAATTTAGCTTTTGAAAATTTTTTTGTCAATTTCAAAGACTTGAGTTTCGTGGGCTTTGCTATTGTGATTCTTGAAATTATTTCATTAGGTCTTGAGCAATCTTTCTTAACAGATACTGTTACTTTTCGAATTTGACTTTTTATGGTTTTTTTATAACCTTTAAGTGTTGCAATGCTGATTTTTTTCCTAGAACTGTTCTTAACAGATTTCTGCTTACGTGTTGTTTGCTTGCTCTTTTTAATTTTCTTTGTTAAAATTAATTTCCTTCGTTGACGCGTTGTTTTTTGGCTATATTTAGTTATCTTTAGTTTTTGTTTTTTATTAATGTATTCTTGTATAATTTTGTCCGTGTTACATATTGTGTTAGCGTTATTATTTCCATTGACAGCACTAAGGGGAACAGTTGTAATTGCAGGCGTTTCTATAGAGTTAAAACGTCTAAGAATTTGTACGATACCATTATCTTCACGTGTATTATATAGTATCCAGTATGCGAGTGGGGCTAATGATAGAAATACTGTACCAGTGTTGATGCTACTTCGAGAGTTAGCTCCTTTTATACCAATAAATTGCATTCCCTTAAATAAAGGTGTCCCTTGTGGAACTTCATAATCATCGTAGCTTTCATCGTAAGTGCAAATATAATAAGTGTTGGAGAAATCCGATTCTTCATCACATTTTTTTATTACAGTAGTTTTCAAGAATATTTTGTTGTTTGACACTGGAAACGAGGCGTACAAGCCATATAAATTAACACTGGTATCAGATATACTATCGCGTATGTTATGTTTAACATATATATAATTCTTTATAACTATTATAGCGACTGTATCAGGCCCTGAAAAGCCATAGGAGAAGACAAAAGTTTTAGGGTTCGGATATTCGTGAGTTTTCGTAAATGAAAATTCAGTTCCATTGATATCCACAGAACTACACATTTTAGCACAATAGTTAGTTGTTAATATATGATTAGGAGTTAGTGCCATGCCAACACAGCATTGGTTTCTATTCGGCATACAACCTTCACAGACCAGCTTCACTAGTTTATTTATATATGTACTTTGAGCGTAACAAACATAAGTTAATATTATATTGTAAGGAATTAAAAAAAGCATGAATATTTAATGCACTTTGCTTTAGATAATTATAAAATTTGATAAACCACTTCTGTTGTATTTCATTTTGCTAGAAAATGTATTTGTTTTCATTTTAAAACTTTCCATTGCATTTATTTATTGCAAAGTGTTTTTGTCGTAAAATCGTCTTTTATTGATTTGTTATGATTGTTATATATAAACGTTATTGTATAGTTACAAAAAATGTAAACAGACATCAGTGGCTTGACATTATTTGTTGTGGAAAATAGTCGGAGTGTCTTGACAGTTCGTTGACTCACTATCCAACTATACTTCTATATAACGGCCTCTATATATATATATATACATTTTACATTTCCTTATATGTTATAGCTTAGCTTAACGTGATACTGCTTATTTTACTCCAGATCTTCAATTTTTATGTATCACTGGGAAATAGGCGTAACTACTTTTGCTAAGGCGGCTTTTCAAATTCCTACTAATTTAGTTGTTCTTTTATCAGGGTTTTACATTAAGGGATGAATTTTCAAAAAATAACTATACGCTAAATAGTTTCATTCCAATTCTTGCGCGTTGCAGACAAACAGACAAGCAATAATTTTACAAATCATATGTTTATATTCTAATACTGGTTTACAATCCATAACTGTTTTAACTTAAATATCTTCAATCTTATACAGATTATATTTCGTTATAGTATATATATATATATATATATATATATATATATATATATATATATAACAGACATCATGACAAATTGTACAATACAGTATGTACAACTTGACTATGACGGCCATACGTATACAGTAAATATAAGATGCCCAACTTTGACGAAGTTACGAGCTTTGCCCCGTCTCCGGAAACTAAGTACATGCCTTGAAAATTAGCGAAGTCAGCTAAATAACAGGGTATTAGAATTTCTGCTTCTATGTAACTTATAAATAATTTTAAGTCTGTATATAAATAGTATTTCCTTTCAATATTTCTTAGTGAACTCTTGACCTTTCCTTGGTAAGCGAGCTCTGCGTTTTTCCTAACAATGGAGGTGGAACAATAGGAAATGGCTTCATGAAAAAAAATAATTAAGTAACAAGTTATTTTCATTTATTAAATCAAACAAAAGCTATTAGAAAATCAAGCAATAAGTTATTTTCGTTTTCGACTGTATAGTTAATTAAATAATAGAGAATAATCACCTGACACTACTACTGTGTGCAATATGCAGACATACTCGTATACCCACATGTTATTATTATTGAATTTTAACGTAAATTCTAATATGTACAGTAATTTCTAACATACAATAATCTTAACTAGTAAAATATCATAATATATAAATTGATTACCATTTTTTTTATTAATATAAACCAGACGTAGGAGTAAGTGATTAGGCACAGTATCTACATATAACGAAGACAGAAGTGTAAATAGACAATAATTTTTTTATAATAATATATCAAAAATACTGTAAGGTAATGAAAAGATACTACTCACATTACAATAAATTTGTTATTTTTTTCTTAAAAGTGTCATATCTACTTTAATAAGGTACCAAGCACTAAGGTACTAAGGTGAAAACACATTTTCCTAACAATTCATTCATAGGTTTTTTCAAGTAGCTACGTCAAAATATAAATAAAATCATGTGATCATATATTAATAACATTGTTTATTTGTGTCAAGGATCTCCGATCGAAAGAGCATATGCTTGGAATTCCCGATGTAATTGAAATGCTATCAGTGGAGACGCCCCCGCATTTTATAAGAACGACAATATGCATCGTAAATTTAATATTGTACCTATTTAATTTTAAATTGTATTAAATTAGATTTAATAATAACTAAAGTTACATTTATACGTGAAAATGGTGGCGGTCGCGGTGTAGTATGACAACATCTGAATTTAAATGCGATTGGTTGTTGGTTCGATTCCCATTCATAGGAGTAATTATGCTTCCTCGTTCTGGTAAGACAAAGAGCGGCGTTGAGTTTGGCGACTCAACACGCAATGTCTCGAATTCAGCGGAAAGCGAAGTACGGAGTGTCTTGACTCTAGGTACTTTATGTCTACTAAATAACAAGAAAAAAAAAAGTAATCTGTAAATAGAAAATCTGAGCAGAATACTTCTTTCATCTTTAATTTTTTGTGCCTACATAAAGAGCAAGAGCAAATGCACCGTTGGGCACTATACTATGGGCGTGCGTATATTTTATGACATATGAAGTCACACTTAAAAATAAAATAATTTCTGAAATAGATATCTAGATATGTTGTATGTAATTTAATGTTAATGTAATATTTTCTGCAAAAAAATCATTGTTTTTAAGTGAATCTAAAATTAATTTCTCGACTAACAAAATATTGGTTGAGGAAAATCAACGTTATATTTGACTAGTTTAATTTTGGAGCAATCTGGCAGTTTTAGTTAATCACTTTAAGAGCTCGGATACTGCGTCAGAAAGGCTTCAACGTTTATCAATTAATTGATCAATTTCCGTGTTTTGTTAGTTAGATGAAAGGGCGGAGCTAGGTTACGCCTCTTTTCATGCCTCGTTTTAACTCTAGAAAAGCTGTAACACATGTATAAATGTACATATAACTTAATATAGGTGCAAATACATAGCTCTTTGAAAACGAATATAATTTAATACAAAAATGAGTATAACATAAGTAACAACGTTTAAGAAGCTTTTAAAGACACACCTGTTGATGGTGATGGATGATGACATACATAGAAGAGGTTTATTAATTATTATCAATTACTATACCTTTTCAATGGAAAAGAAAACGCATTGTTGTATCTCATTTGCTAAACAAAATATTTGATTAATGACAGGAAATAACATACTTGATTTTCTAACATCTTTGATTTTCGCGATTTTTATACATTTTAAATGAAACTATTTAACCGGATTAATCGCGTATATTTTGGTATTAGAAAATACATTTCTACCTACCTAGAGTCTACCTGTGACCACGGACTACTGTAAAGTGTTCGAAACGTCAGGTGTCCAAAAATGTATTTTCGAATACCAAAATATACGCGATTAATCCGGTTAAATAGTTTCATTTAAAAGGAAATAACATTTTGAGGCTCGTCGTGGCGCAGTGGGACATAGTTTAAATGTAAACGCGTTCGGTTGTAGCTTCGATTACGACTCGGGGAATGAATTATATGTAAATCATTTTCAATTCCTCACTCTAGTAAGACAAAGCGTGGCGTTGAGTTCCACAATTTAACGTAAGCAATCGGAGTAAGGAGTGTTCTGATACTAGCTACTTCCTGTCTACTCTGCTATGCGGGATAGAAGCGTGAAACTAAAAAGAATATAAAATAAAAAATAAATGTATAATAAATATATCTTATATAATCATATATGTTAGTTTAATTGTTAATTTCATATCTAAAACAAAATCACGAGCGGATGTTACCTAAATACATATAATTTAGTAATGTAAAAATTCAGTGATTATTCGAAATATTTGCTCAAAGGGAACTGTTAATATTATATATTCTATTCAATTATCATATTTTGATATTAATATACTCTAATAGCGCAAAATGAATTTTCGGTATTACTACCAACTTATCAATAAAGCCCTTTGACGTAGCAATGTATCTATTTCCTGTTTCCGTTTGAAAATGAAACATAAGCTGAAACCATTTTCAGTTTAATAAGCACACTGAAACTACGAGGTAAAACGTAATTTCCAACTGAATTTTACACAAACATATTTGAAATTGAATATTTGCTATAATTTCAAATTCAATTTTGAGCTCATAAATGGACAAAAATATGTAATAAGTAGGTTATTTAAAATTTATAATAATATACAATTTAGCTTCACTTTTTTATCTCGCATAGCAGGGTAAAGTAGAACAGAAAGTACTTAGGGTTTAGACACTCCGTACTGTGCTTTCCGCCGAATTCGAAACATTGCGTGTTGAGTGGTGAAACTCAACGTCGCATTTTGTCTTACCAGAGCCAGGCAGTGAAAATACTTTGATATAATCACTCCCCCGAGTGGAAATGGAACTCACAACCGATCGCGTTTACAATCAGACGCTGTCACACTGAGCCACGATTGGCCCCAGAGAGTAGTGTCGAATTATTTAAATTTTATATTACAATTTTGAACGCTGTTACTTTACAACTTGAGAATTTAGCTCCTTAAATTATAAATCCAAAAGCCATTAACAATTAAGACAAGCTTACAATCGGTTAATATTAGTTGAACATCTACTAACTTTTAAATCAAAAACGAAGATAGAAAATTTTCCTTTATTAAGAAAAAAATGTATTTCAATTAAAAAAAAAAAAATTATTATTCATTATTTGACATGGATCAGATTTTAATGTCATATACCTGTCCTTTGTAGATGTTCGAGATTTATTTAGGGAACAACTGTATTTAGCAATTAGAACGTATGCAAAGAGGGTGAAGGTGAGGATTTGCAATTTGAGTCACCCCATCTACCCAATGGTTATTATCAACCCTTCTACCGATCGCGATGGCTTACTCAATAACATGACACGTGCAGACTGCATATATGTAGTATCTATTGTAACACAAGCTCCGGACTTCGATTAATTATCAAGCGCAAAGGGTTATAGACTAAAATCGCATAATTAAATTGTCTATGCCTACACACAAGTCCCGCCATCCCATGGTTATATTAAAGCTTTGTCATTGCTTTTGTTTTATTTAATTACTGTGCAATTGATTAATTAGAGCTTTAAAATGTTTGAAGTTGTTTGTTTTCTCATACTTGTGTATTTGGCCGAGCGTGAAGGCTCATTTAATCGGTGGCGCCGGCGCTGCCCGCGCATTCCACGCGTTCCCGAGGAAAGTGCATCCATGAATATCCTCTCAACAAACACGCTCACACATTAAGACATCACGCGCCACCGCCTCAAAATAGAGCTGCTCCATTCATAAACAATACGTATCAGGCTATTTTATCAGCTTTAACGCATTACCATTAAATTAACCACTCAGAATTCGTTATTCTGGCTCATGATCGCCGTGGAAGCGATCTCGATAAATCAAGATAATGTCGGCCAGCTATGCGGATGGGCGGCCCATTTAAATACCAGTTATATGCCAATTTCAATTGCAATCAGCTAGTTCCTATACTAAATAATAAGCAACTGACGTAGTTCACGGGAAGACGTAATCGACTGATGGTATATTTGCTCAAAAACTTAGTGCCGACTACGTATACACGTTGTTATGGTTGATATAACTTTCCTTCTAATATAAAGGAGTCAATTTTTTATTTTTTATTTATCGTACAAATGTTAATTGTTGGTAACTAAGTGTATAAAAATTTATTTTATCTTTTTGTCTCGTTACTAATGATATGTATTTTTAACTCATTTACTTTGTGACTTCTGTTTATCGCTTGCACAAAGAAATTATGGAATGAAATCGCTTAAAAATAAGTATATTCATAAAATATATATTAGAAAATTGTTTAAGTTTTGTAAATCAAATATTGTATTTTCTTAAAAAAGACAAAAATTTAAGATGAAAAAAAAATTGATAGTATTTAGAAAAACAAATCCTGTAGACAATAAGTATAGCATATAACTCGAAATGTTCTCTTCAAAAAATCTCTCACATTTTTATTACTATAGAAACGTTACAACAATATTTTACAAATGACTGAATGAAAGAACATTTATTAAGTTTAAGTACATTTTTTATTTATTATTGCAATAATTATTTTTGTATAAATTATATATTTTTTTTACTTTGTAACGACTTGAAAAAAACATACTTTATTCTTATTCTAATTATGAAATTTAATTAGCAACTAATGGCCAGGTTTGAGATTGTAAAAAAAAATAAATTTATGAGCACATTATTTTTATTTCATATAAAAATAGAAAATCATTGAAAATTTTATATTACAATATCATTAGTCTACAATGCCTTGAATTTAGGTGGTCCGTAAGTTTCATGAGGTATGCCTTGACTAGACGGAATCAGGCTTGAATTATAATCAGAAACTGAACTTTCTGAGCTTGAGCTGAAACTGCTTGAATCTAAGTTACTATCGGCAACTAGGACACCAGATGATGGCCCATAGCCGCTAGAAGCTGAATCAAAATTGTTGACCTCCGAACCGCTGCTAGCGGAAGAGAATCCATTTCTTTGGGATGGGCTAATGGTGCTTGACACACCAGATCCAAGATCAAATACAGAACTGTCAGAGGCTGAAATAGGTGAAACAGTACTTGAGCTAGATCCAAAATTTCCAGATACGTATTTGTCAGAGCCAAAGTTGGAATTAATACCAGATGAAAGTCCCGTATTGCCAACAGAAAGGCCACTAGACGCAGAATTGAATTTGGTGATGAAACCAGAAGAGCCTAAGTTTCCTGAGTTACCGGAAGCAGTATTGCTGTTGCCACCCAAAGTACTAATACCATAGCCAAAATTACCAGTGCTACCGCTACCTCCGATACTACCGGAATTCAAACCAACTCCTTTTGAATTTGAACCGAAGCTACTGCCAAAATTATTACCGACGTTACTACCACTATGGTACTTGTTGGTACCGCTGCCGTAAGCTGTTCCAAAACCATAACTACTTTTGAAATTGCTGGTACCGGGGCCAAAACCACTGAGTGAGAGGGCCGGTGCTGAGCCATAATTATATTTGTAGCTTCCCAAATTACCAGACGCTAAACCAGAGTTGCTACCAGAACCAAAAGTGTATTTGTTGCTACCTAAGCTGCCAGAAGTAGAACTTGCACTTCCTATGGATCCGGAGTTGCTGCCTAAGCCAAAATTGTATTTGGAACTACCCAAATGAGCAGAACCAGAACCAATGTTTCCGAAAGAACCAAAATTGCTACCTAATCCAGAACTGTATTTGGAGCTACCTAAATTAGCAGAACCTGAAATAACACTTCCAGAAGATGCAGAATTGCTACCTAAACCAAAACTGTATTTGTTGCTACCAAAAGCGCTGGAACCAGAACTAGCACTACCAGCAACTGATCCGAGACTGCTTCCTGAACCACTGGAAAGATTACTTACAGAGTCAGAGCTGCCTTCTGATCCATCATTATATTTATCTAACTTAGCACTGTCTGAACCAAGACTGCTTGAAGAATCTGAAGAGCCTGATAATAGGCTGCTGCCGCTAGAAAGACTGCCAGCTGAACCTATAGACAAGGAACTTGAACTTAAATCACCATCAACTTTCTTTTCGAATTCATTGCCACTTACAGATGATAAAGCACTGGAACCTTCGTTTAAAGCACTGGAGGCCGAAGATAAGTTTGAATCAAATGCAACTTCTGAAGAAGAAGACCCAATTTGGCCGTTAGCTTCAAAACCTGAGGTAGGTTTTGAGTTAAGTGAACTCAAGGAGCTAGATGCTAAGTTGCTACTATCTTTATTTATATTGAAAAGACTTCCAGAACTTGCCAAGCCACTGTTGCTTGATCCAAAAGATGACGCTAAGTTTCCTGAAGATAAAACACTTGCACTAGATGAGGCGACATCCGCTGCACTAGGAGCTTCATAAGTCGTTCCTAAAGCTGCAGACGCCTTGTCAGACCCTGCACCACTAACAATCACGGAAGAGTCAGAGCCAGATTTGTATCCAGAGTTAGGAATGCCAACACCAGAGAAACTAGCAGAGATTCCACCTTTGTTGTAATCTTGAACGATATTGTCGATTAAAGCTTGAGAGTCTTGTTTGTTATTGTATTTAATGAAGAAAACATCAGGTTTAGTCGGTGCCTTTTGTTCGAATTTAGGTAATACGATATTCTTTGCGTCTTCTGGTTTCTTAACAAGAACATAAACAATTGTTTTCTCTTCATTTTGTTGTGGTACAGGAATGACTTGAGGTGCTTGAGCTTGTTGCGCTGGGGCTTTGATAAAGATAATTTTGTAATGTTTCTGTGGTGGTGGGAGAACTAAAGATGGTAAAGGCTTGACTGGTTCAGGTTCTTCAGGTGCGGCGTGAACGTAGAAATGTTTAAAAATTTGAGCTGGTTGTCTATGTATTTGGTTGTAATATTCTTGGTAGTTGTGCACAGCAGCGTTTTGGTATTGATTAGATGAGATAAATTGATTAGCTGCGCTAGCGGATTGGTAATAGTTGCCAATGCTATCCAATTTACTCGTGTCAACACCTGTCTGGTAAGAAGATTGGTAACCAGTGTTTTGGCCATAGCCTGATGACTGGTATGCTCCCTGTGAGGGCACTCCTACATTGTAGTTAGAACCGCTGCTGCTGCCAAATATGTTGTAACTTGCGCCTGATCCGGCATTTGATGAACCCTGTCCAGCTTGTTGGGACGCAGAACCCAGACCAGCTGAGCCATAATTATACTCTGAACCAGAAGCGACTCCAGAAGACCCTAAATTATAGTTAGAGTTTGAGCCACTGCTTGATGCTCCGAAGTTGTTATAATTAGATCCAGAGTTTGACCCTAATACATTGTACTTTGAGGACCCAAGCCCTGCTGAGTTATATTTAGAACTTCCAGCACTGGCACCATTATAGCCGAAGCCTGATCCGAGTGATTCTTGCACGTAGCCTACGCTGGGTGAGGCGGATGAGGCTGAAGAGAAAGCTGAATTGAAGTTGTTCACATTGTTGCTGCTGCTGATTTGGTAAGACGGTACGCCGAATGTGGAAATTGGCTTATTATATTGGTATCCTAATCCAACATCAGCTGCCGCCACGCCTAAGGCGAGCGCTAACACCTGAAAATAAAAAGAATATAATGTTATATATTTTTTTAAGAATAATATATATACATGTATACAAAACTTCTTTAAGCATAATATACAATTGAATTTA
This sequence comes from Dryadula phaetusa, assembly GCA_032432895.1. NCBI lineage: Eukaryota > Metazoa > Arthropoda > Insecta > Lepidoptera > Nymphalidae > Dryadula > Dryadula phaetusa. Next base: position 12,582,204 of record JAOYRS010000001.1, read on the forward strand.
TTAAATAATTTATAAACATAAAGCACCAAATGAACTACTCTTGAAGTAGTTGAAATAACTGTTCTAAACCGTACCCATGCGCTTGTTTAGTGTACTTATATACCGATTATAATGTTAATGTATCTAAAATTCAAGTTATTGTTCTGATGTAATGACATAAAGTACTGTCACTTTCACACAAAGAACATTGACCTTTCAATGAGAAATGTAAGAGCCGTGTGACGGGTTTTATAGCTTTTCAAAAGCTATCAAACACGTAGAGCTTACGTTTATCAAAAGAAGTAAACAGGAAGGTCACATGACAAGAAAATTATATATTATAATTAATTATATAAAATACAATGAGGCTGGTCGCGGCAGTGTGTCAGCGTCTGATTGTAAAGGCGATCGGTTGTCGGTTCGATTCTCATTCGGGGGAGTGAATATATTTAAATTATTTTCACTTTCTCGCTATATAACACAATGCTATATATAGGCTTTGTGTTAACCCCCACTCAACACGCAATGTTTCGAATTCTGCGAGAAATGAAGTACGGAGTGTCTTGACACTAGGTACTACTTGTCTACCCTGTTAAGCGTGATAAAAGCGTTAAGCTAAAATACAAAGCTTTACAAGTAATATTATTAGATAAATAAACGTTTTTTTATAGTAATATTGTTTTTGAGTGCGATTTACGTCTGCGTGATTGCAAACTTAACGTGATAAGTTATAATTGCATTAGGTTAAGTAATTAAAAATTAAACAATATGTTACTATTTGTAACTAGCTTATTAAAGAGGTTTGTTTACATATGGTCAATGACATTGTTAATTGAATTTCTAGTGTAAACGTAAAAGTATTCCCAAGTTTAATCTATTTTAAAAAATTTTTCTATAGACATTTATAGTAAGTTGTAGAGTTTCCTAAGTCGATAGTAAATTTATTTCTCTGTAGTAAACATCAGCATCTAACTTCTCACTTTATGTAACTGTGTCAGGAAAATCAAATTTTATATAATCATTAAAAAAATAATATTGGTGAGTTGCCTCTTCAACCCATCTTTAATAAAACGTTCAGTACAATATATATTTTTATCTTCAGGTTTTTATCCCGCATAGAAGTGTAGATCGGAGACCTAGCGTCAAGACATTCCGTACTCCGTTTTCCACCGAATTCGAGACATTGCGTGTTGAGGGGTGGAACTCAACGCTGCACATTGTCTTACCAGAGAGAGGAGCGTGTTTACTGTTTGACGCTGTCACACTGCCTCAAAAATACATATTTAATCACACATATTTGTTTACAATCAATTATAGTCATTACACGGTACATTTGGTGTACACACACAATGAAAGTCATCTAACTGGTAAATCGCTGACCAAACATCTTTCACTGGGATTGCGTAAGGAGACCTTGACTTTGAGCCGAGAGCAACGAACTGAGCTCGCGTTTAACAAAAATTCATTATGTTTAGTCGAAAATTAATTTGGATATATATAATATAGTATTTTAATGCGTGTACAATAAATGGAAATTAGCACAAGGAGATCGAGAAACCGGTCACAAATATATTATGTTTTTAAATATTATTAAAATCTATAAAATCTTAGGTCATATTGTTGCTTTGGTTTTTATAGATAAATTATTGCTATTATCTAAATATATATTGGTATAATATAAAATATATTATTATATATATGAATATCAATTTCAAATCCGCAATTGCCGCGTATTGGTGATGAACTACTTTTCCTGGAGACATATTTCGATCGATCCCCACTCGGAGGAGTGATAAAATATAAAATTAATTTCACTTTCTCGCTCTGGTATAAGACAAAGTGTGGCGTTGAGTTCCACCACTCAACACGCAATGTCTCAATTTCGGTGGAAAGCGAAGTATGGAGTGACTTCACACTATCTATTGTCTGTTTATGCGGGATAAAAAATGCGTGATAATCTATAATAAATTAAAATTTTCGCAATTAGTAATAAAATTATTGTAAAATATTTAAAATTTAAACAGTCGTTTGCTAAATATATTAAATCCAACTGCATCACGCTATTAACTTTTTATAATAAAAAATGCATTTATTATATAATAGTATAACGTGATATTTTAAAAGATTATCTCGTAAGCATAGATTTTATTAAGCTGATTTTAGTAATGGCCCATCTAATAAAACGTCTTATAACGGTCTTATATTGTCTGATTTATAAGTATCGTAAAGTAAAAATTATGACTAAGATTAATAATATACGTGTATATATATATATATATATATATATATATATATATATATATATATATATATATATATATATCAAAAATGTATGTTATTATAATATATACATACATGATAAATAAAATTTAAAATAGATAAGTCGAAATGTACGAAATTACGAAATCCGAAAAGTCCCAAACAAAGAATATACTAAAATACTTGATATATTTAATATATGATATATTTAATACATTGACTCCCCTAAGATTCATGTGTTAAACATCAAAAATGAAGGACTTTCTATACAAACTGTCAACCCTTAGTTCACCCCCTCTGCATAATATTTCTATAAATACTGAAATATATATTTACTCATATTTAATTAGTAACCCAAAAATGTAATTTCATGCTTGTAATACAAAAATTAACGGAATTTCATACAAATTTCCAATTCTTATTTCATCCTCTTGGGGGTTGAATTATATAATATCCTTGCTAAATTAGCGCCTATAAATTCCACAGTCAGTAGTAATACGCCAAATTCCATAGTTTACGCTGGGCGATTATCAATCAGTCAGTCAGTGTATCAGGACAAGTTATTTTGTATATAGATGACAACAATTTAAATAAATTATAACAAAACAACTAATAAACTACTTTACTAAATTGAGTACAAAATTCATAATGGTTATAATTCATACTATATATAAATATATCCTGAACGACTAAACTCGCTCGGCAGGTAGTATAAAGGCAAGAAACTGCCGCAAATTCTCTAACTAATATCCCCAGCCAGAGCCAACAAACAAACTTCCAGTGTCCAGGAACTTCAATATTAATTAGAACAGTGAAAATTGCATCTAGATTTGATGAATTTAATATCCTATTTTAATGCATAGTAGATGCAGAAAACCATTTACCAAATATCAGGATAGTTAGAAAGAACCTAGCGAAAACACTTTGTTCGCATGTTATTTTTTTTAGCTTCACGCTTTTATGGTGTATAGCGAGGAAGATAGAAAGTACCTAGTGTCAAAATACTCTGTACTTCGTTTTCTGCGGAATTAAAGACATTGCTTATAGAGTGGCAGAACTCAACGCCGGACTTTGTCTTACTAGGACCAGGAAGTGGAAATAATTTTAATATAATCACACCACTGAGTCCGAGATCCTACAACCGATCGCGTTTACAGTCAGACGCTGTCCCACTGCGTTACGACTGGCCTCTTAAATTTTATTGCCTATATATATTTAGAAATGCAATATTAGTGTTTTTGATTATTGTTATTATTATTTTTAATTATTCTTAGATTTAAACTTTTCCGTGCAAGGTTGATGAGTAAACATAATTTAATTTAATTTTAGATTAGTTATGTAAAAAAATACAAAAAATAATATGTAATTGTTACTATCATAACTGCTAAATATTTATATTAAAAATTCTCATCTCCGCAGGTATGTACATATATATATATATATATATATATATATATATATATATATATATATATACGATAAAATTTAGTAACAATTTAACTACTTCAATATTTATAAAAGCCAGCCATGTTAACTATAGACGGACGAGACGAGATATATGTATATGTTCCTTCAAAGCAAGGATGCCAGCATTATTATGTTAATTCACAATTTAAACTTGACATTTTGATGGAAATCAAATGTTTTCTCGATGAATAGTATTGTAAGAATTAATATACGAACTAATATAAAGTCTTTTAACTGGTTTAATCCTGTATATTTTAATATTTGATAATACATTTTGGAAAATCCGATGAATCAACTTCTCAACAGTACAAACATGATACAATAGTTTAAATTCGTAACAACTCGCGAAAACTAAAGACTTCGCTATATTATGTCACCTAAATACATAAAAAGGACATTTAATTTGCAAAACTCAAACATACAAAACTCAAACAAGTGGGTCAAATTTGCCTTATATTTTTGTCTTATATGGATCGATTTATAGATAGATGGATCAATAAAGAAACAGTTACAGATAGAAAAAAATATTTATCTATTTATACCTTAAGTCCTAAACGGGGGAAAAGCGAACGTCGTGCTTTGCGCTGTACGAAAAAAATATAGTATATTTTAAGCTTTATTAAGGATTAAAACGTTAAATATATAAGGTTTATTTTTCCAACATTTTTAATAATTATGCAAAAATCAAACCACTGTAACTATCATCTTATAGCATCTTAATTCAAACGTCTATTATAAAACATAATCCGTTATACTTTAGATAATTGAATTTCCTAAAATATGGAATATATTAGTTACATTGAGTGTCAACAACCTCATTGTTCGAATATTATCTGTGTAAAGATATGTGTACACTGTTCAATCAAAATTTTCGATTTTTTCTCCATAAACCAGACGCAAACAACCCAGCCTGTACAACGAAATTAATTTTAAATTTAAAAAAGTTAGGTTTACGTTATAAATGAACCCAACAAGTCGTCTTAACCAAATTCATATATATCTGTTTATTTCCATATATATGAAATGGTTTATTATGAATGTTTTAATGCGGTTTTCTTAAATAAATTAGTTTTTATCGCTTATATTTTGTTAGCTGGTAAAGTATAAACCTTAATGTACTCTGCCTATAGCTTATCGTATACTTCTTACATGTAAGTTTTAAATATTAAACTAAATGTTGGTAGCGTTGAAAATATTATAAAATATCCTTAATAAATTGCTTTGTTCATTGTTAGATTTTAAACATAACAAATATTAAAATTAACAAATCCAGAAAAAATATAAATTTGTAAATAAATTTATAATGTACGTATTTAAAGTAAAAACTTTTTTCGTATTCTACAAAGGTCTTTGTTCAGTAATCTTGACTAAATATGTATATTTTTTTGTTCATAAGTAACTCTTTGTTACAAAAAAAAACATTTGAATTATAATACAATATAATAAAGTTCACTTATAAAGTTATTTATTGACCAACAATTAATTTAATATTTGACTTCCCGTTAGTTTTCTTTTTTCTGTTGGCAGCACTGAATGATTTTATTAAAAAAAAACATCAATTCCTTAATTAGTCACGTTTGCTAAAACAAAGCGATGCAATTTTGAATCTTTAAATTGCTAAAAATCTATATTACATTTATTTTTATTTATTGCTTCGAAGATAAATTTATTTTTGATTATTTTAGATTATTAGCTCGTTCGCGGTCGCCGTAGTGAACTACGATTGCACTCCAGACGCGGATGTGAGGTAAATGTCAAGATTAATTCTAATTTTTTAGCGAATATTAAATATTTGATCAATAATAACAACATATAAGCTGACCATTTGCGACATTATAACTTGGAAGTATGTGTTGTTGAAAAGAATAACAATGAGCCGGCTTATTTTTGTAGTCTTTTTTGTAGTAGGTTTTAATAACTGACGGAACGTTCACCTACTAATATTAAAGTATAAAATACTTTGGCATAAGAATAACACGGCCCATATAACATTAACAGCTTAAAAACATGAATACCGTTCAAACAACTGCAAATTAAAATAAGTCGACCTAAGTTAGCGGAATTTTTTAAGCAATATTAAATATAAATATGTCTTTCATGACTAACGACTAAATTTTTTTCTTAAAAGAACGACATATATATATATAAAAAAAAGCGTTCCTTGCATACAGCTTTAAGACTGACCTTCCCTTTTAAAGTAAATAACAAATGGACGGCGAGCTCGATACACAAATTATTACAAATTATTACGAGGATAGCAACGAATTATTGAAGGGAAAATTTTATGTTAATAGAAAATTGGTAACATGTGTAACGTACACTTTGCACTCATAGGAAAGATCGTACTCAACTTTGTTCGACTTCATCGGGGAAAAACGACAATTTTTTAATGATAACTATTTTTGTCTTTCCGGTCGCTAGCTAATCATAATATCTTTACTCTTTATATATATATATATATATTTTTATTTTGTTTGTTACATATCGAGTTGTTACGTATATATATTGGATGTTTCGAATAAAGTATCTAATTGGGAACAAATTTAATCTTTAAAATTTAATTACGAAATTAAAAAAAAACAAAAGACTTAAGGGAAACATATTCTTTGAACATCGCAAAGATGGCAGTGTTATCCCTGCACTGTCTGACAAGGATCTATTAAAATATTTTAATAGTAATGAAAACAAACACAGTGATAATAAAAAATCAGAACAAAGGCACGGATGAAAAATATCCATGAAAGTGGAACTCGAGCAAAACAATAATAAGGTTACTTTAATTTATATTTGTTACGTAAATGACGTAAATAATATAATAGAGAAGAGCATGTTTTGTCCCTAAGAACTCGCTCGATGTGTCTGTTAGAAAAGGTGTAGTCGGTGGTCAGGGAAATCCTCTAAAGAAGTCAAACTTAGTTTTTAACTGTATATTAGTTCATGAACTGGGGGAACTCCCCTAATCTAAGCAACTCGGTGGCTACTTGAAGATACATGGAAAAAACACCATTCAACACGCAATGTCTCAAATTCGATGGAAAGCGAATTACGAAGTGTCTTGTATCTAGGTACTTTCTATCTACCCTGCTATGCGGGATAAAAATTAATTGATTTTAATTACTTATCAAGCTGACTTATTGTGCAATAAAAAATAAAAAACACTTTCATTTCAATTCTCTCTTACGTATAAAGAAATTCAGATCCTTGTATGTGAATAATATAAGGAACTACTAGGCTCGGATTCCATACATACTAACTTTAGGTTAACTATAGGTTTCTTTGCGGATATTTATAGTTCAATATGGCAAGAGTGAAGGTCTTCTATAATGAACGTTAAAAAAATGTGTTTTCTTAAGATATGATTAAAGTTTTATGGCCGTCAACCTTGAGCAGAACAGTATTTTGACCGCAAGTGTCAATTTTATATTATGTTACCAGTAAATCCGGGATAATCTTAATTAATAAATTATTATAGTCAATTACATCATGGCGTAGTGGAACAAGACGTATTATTATGGGTTTGTTTCCCACGGATGTGAAAGTTTTGTATAGGGGAAATGTTTTTGAATAAATGAGTTTTAAGTTATTTTTACTAAAGTACTAGATTGAAAAATATAATACAAATAGATCTGTATAAATTTATGAAAATTTATTATTAATTATATATTTTTATTCAATTGTAAGTAGATATACAAATATATCCGTATACTGATTTCGTACCGACAAATATAACTGAGTTACGAAGGTCTCACTTAATTTTTCGAATATAATTAATTATCTTTTTTTCTACGTTTTTGTTATTATTGGCAACATTTTCTTTGCTTCCTATTAAAAAAAATGAATAAATTTAACAAACTTAATTAAATATGGAGCAAATCATATAGTGTGAGATTATATAATTATTATTATCGTCTACAAATTCGTTACCCTCACGCAACCGGCTCATTCATAATTTGAAGTGTAAGACAAAATAAAAGTAGTGATTTCGGAAAATTCTTTCCTAGTGATTCCTAATTCCAAAGAAGAAATATATATACTAAATTTTAGCATTTTACGTTCAGTAATTTCAGACTTGTGTAGTCTGTTAGTCGCTTAGTATGTATTGTACTAGTGTATACTATATAGATAAGTAACAGTGGCAATGGATGGACTCCTTATGAAATGCTTTTTTAAATTACTTTAACGATATAAAAAAAATAATTTTGTTATGTTACTCTATAACTATATTTATTAATACTTCATATATAAATATATACAAGAGGTTGATTGGAGTCGAGTTACATGAATATTCGCTATAAAACTTATGTATGTATAAACATACAAATGTATATACTAACAGCATAAATCTAATAATTTAGTAGACATTTCAAAATAATGCTAATTTAACCTTGTCAGAACAAGCCGTGATATGTTAAAATAATCTTTCTCAAGTCTTAACAAATTAACTAACTTCAGCGAATTAATTCTAAAAGTAACGTTAAAATTATTTTCTTGATGTCTTTCGTAATATTTTTATTGTGCTTGAACTTGTTCGATAGTAAAAAAAGAATTAAAGTAGAGTGATACGGTTTTCTCCAATATATAGAATATATATAGAAGTGGCTTATAAAATTTGCAAATTAAATATTTCAAATAAATAATATGGAACAATTTATAATGAAATATAAAATACAGAAGATAGACCGGAAATTAAACAATTTATAAATGAAAAATTGAAGCATGACGCATTCTATGACTGACTTCTGCCAATGTTCATTTTAACATTGTATATTGATATCGGAATGCTTATGTTTATTTCAGTCTTCTTCATCATATTTTTATTATTAATTTATAAGAAATATTCTAAATATTAAGTTATTGTTTTTTCTAATTATTTTCGTGAAATTATTGTTATTATTATATGTTATTTATAATTTGAGGCGAGAATTTCGTCTTTATAAATATAAATAATAAATTAAGTAAATAGCTGGTATTTCAACTGGAGACAATTTTTTTTTTCATTTACAAATTTCACTGCTTATATTGTATTTTCAAATTATTTCATAATATCTTTAACAAATTTTTAAAGAAAATTTTTATTTCATTTACTTGTAATTATTTAATTACTGTGACCATTTAAAAATAAATATAAAAGCTAATTTTTTTTTAATAAAAACTAAGGGATAAAAGAAATTTAATTTAGTTTTACTTATATAGAACACATTTTGAAATATAATACTAATAAGTTCAAAAATAGGCAAGATATTTTTGAGACTTTTTATATATTAAAAAAAAATATATCTTAATAAGTAAAATAAAATAAAATATTTATAAAAAGCAACATATATATATATATATATATATATATATATATATATATATGTTTACAAATATGAAATAAAAAATATCGCCAAGCAATTATTATTATATATGAAAAAAATAATATAACTTCATTAAAACAAAAGCTAAACAATAAACAGCCAAAAAACCTACAATTTAAAAAAAAAATTGTAAAATTAAATAAAATTAAAATAATTACGCACCCAAATAGTATACATGGCCACACCGGTCTCCGTATGACACTAGACCTGAGAATGTGACAATACTGACGAAATCTCACTTATATAGCGATGAGACTTAATGACCGATGCGTCCAAGTACAAGGCCATGTCAGACAAACCGGTATACGAAAGCTCTATGAAAATTAAAGCTTCAGTTGACATGGTAATTGGATATTTCTAGTTTAGAAATATTTTTTTTTATTAATATTTTAATATTCACTAAGCGTTGGGATATGATATGATAGTGTATTATGTTATTATAAATGAGTTATCATGAAATTTTTAATTAAACTTTAGTTTCATGTTAATTTCAAAGTATGTATTTAATTTTTTTTAGTAAATGAAGACGATACATTTTAATTGTATATTAATTTGAGATGGTTCCAGGAAAAGTATAGCCGTGGAATACCTTCCTAGCAGTCTTCGATAGCTGTTTCTGGTGAGTTCTCGTCCTCTAGACTCTCCTTCCGCAAATTGTGCTGCTAAATTGTGTGTTATTTAGCGTCATGCTTTTTAAAACTGTGATGTACACAATGAAATTCCAAACACCATTAGACAGACTGTTATTTCGATTAGCGATTGTGTTAAAAAAATATAATTTTTTTGTAAAAAACATGGTAGTCTTATTAAAAAAAGAATATATAATATTTTGCCATTCTACACGATATACTCGAATTCGAATCGTTTTGAAAATTAGCTTACTTTGACTATCTTCCTATAAAGGATAAATGGTATATAAATATACATATATATATATATATATATATATATATATATATATATATATATATATATATATATATATATGTACTTATATATATATATATATATATATATATATATATATATATATATATATATAGTTTAGCAACTACTACCTTATATGAATTATGGACGATGGTCAAGAAGTTAAATAACATGTCAGATATTAAAATACAATAATGTTGTGTTATATCAATCTTATTAGACAAAGGTTTTTATCTCATTAAAGAACGTCTGAAGCGGGACAGCGTCTGACTTTCAAATGCGACCGGTTGTGGGTTCAATTCCCCCTCGGGAGATTGGTGATATTTAAATTATTTTCATTTCTTCGCTCCGGTAAGACAAAGTGTGCAAAGTGTGGCATTGAGTTCTGCTACTTAACACGCAATATCTGGTAAGGAAGTAAGGAAAGAAGTTTGGAGTGTCTTGACACTACATACTTTCTATATCTTGTTGTACGGTATAAAAGCGTGAAGCTCATAATTTTCATTGTTTCAAAAGTTATTGTCCTTATACTTAAAAATAACAGATGTTTTAAAACAAAAACCCAATAATCGTATTTGTACAAAAGTACAAACAACTATTAACATAGACATGATTTGAACTTTACAAATTCCCAAAAAATACTGATTTGTCAATAAATTATCAGATCCGGTCCCGCAAAGTAAATTTGATTCAAAGTTCTTATCCCGCAAAGCAGGTTAGACAGGAAGTCCCTAGTGTCAAGACACTCAGTACTCCACTTTCCGCCGAATTCAAGACATTGCATGTTGAGTGGTGAATCTAAACGGGGTGTTTTACCAAACCAGAGTGAGGAAATAGAAATAATTTATATACAAACATTTCCCCAAGTCGGATTTGTACTCACAACTTATCACGTTTATAGTCTGACGCTGTACCACTCACGCAACGACCGGCCTCAAATTATAACAATTAAAAATAATCATATTATACAAAGGTATTCCTGTATTATGTATAATTTAATTACAAGGAACAATAACATCATATTAACTCGGTAATAATCAAATTAATTCGGACATTAGCGTGTGCTCTGTAATCCAAATTGAATGCTACTGGCTAATTAATTTGGGGATGAAGTATCATTCCGGGCACTCGTAACGCACATGATGTGCACGTCAAAGGCAACTAATTGCTTGGCATTCGCAATTATAGGCTGGGTAATTGTGGTTTTAATTTGTTGGTGGTATTTTGACAATTGTCCTGTAGTATTATCTAATAAATAAGTATATTGGTATGTAGGCAGTGATAGAAGTAAAGATAATGTAACATCACTTAATTTTCCAATTTTTAACAAATTTCTGGTCTGTCTGTCTGTTTGGTGGCTAATTTTAAGGTATTCCATATAATCGTGCAAAATATAAACACTTATACTGAAATTGGTATTAAAATCTTGAAAATTTCTTTAAGGCGTCAGTTACAGAGTGTACGAAGGAACTACAATTGAAATATCGTCGTATGGACGTATAATTAATTCCTTAAGTTAATAACGCGTTGCCTTAGCAACGTATAGTTACGTTTAGTTCGCGCATTGAACATAAATCAGTTCACCGATGTTCTGCTATATGAAGAACATACGAAGGAGATTGATCAGCTAGAGAGGGTGAGGTTGCTATGAATTTATCAACGTGTGTGCCACTTTATAATTATCAACGTGTATGTTAAAACGCATAGCAATATATGTACGTTATATTTATTTTATTAATTTATTTTGTTATCCTTATATAAACTATCACTGTCCCTTCTTTAATCCTCTTCCATCCGTGTCAGCTGTTGCTTTACGTATAAAAAAAGTTTTTTTTTATATAATCAATATTTTTTTAGTATTCTTAAAGTAATATATGGGACACTTAGATTAAGAAGATACCTTAAAAATATTTTTTACTAATATCCCGCCTTATGTGATATGTCCTTATTTCACTGTTTCACGGGCGAACAAGTGTTCGTCTTGGTATGTAAATGGACGAGACTCATTGAATAGCTATAAACAGAAATCGAGCGCGCACTCTCTTACGCTCACCTTAACATGATCGATAATGCTTGCACGGTGCAAGTATATTCCATAACAGAACATAACCAGATAGTGATGGGCAGATATCAGGAAGAGAAATTCTCTTTGTTTATAACTAAAAATTTTTATTGTGAATACAGAACGGTGATAGAGGGTGATCCTACTAAAATTTTATAGTAAATACTATAATACTAAATTTTTTTATTGTGAATACAGAATGGTGATAGAGGGTGTTCCTCACGGTCAATCACACAAAGAGTTAGATTCTTACTCAATTCATTTCATTTCCTCACTCTGGTAAAGAGTAGACATTTAATATATTATATGAGCTGTGTTAAAGAACTAATTATCATTTTGATTATATCATATACATTAATTTTTATATATACATTATTTCACTAGGATATCTTTTTAAAATATTTTTATTAGCTTCAAATTTTATAATAAATATAATCGTTTTATAAGAAAAATTCGTAACGTTATATTAACTTAATAATTGCTAACAGATTATTTTTAAAGAATTACACCCGTGTCCGGATCCGACTGTGTTACAATATGCTATGAAACTCATAAACTTCTAAAGGCGACTAGGATAAAGAAAGCATAGAAGAAAAAGATGAAAGAATAATTATAGGGAGTCTTTATTTTCCTTTTCAACGTGATAATCATTGTGAGTGTAGCGTGGAGATAATTATATATTTTTAATAATTCTCCCACACACGAGTTATTGCTCGGTGCACTCTTCACCTAGACCCATTTACAAATGTAGGGCGCGACTTCCTTTTGCGCGCTGAAAAGATGCGGGCCTAAGATTCTATGTCCGGTCATTTTATTATTGTACTACTAACTAAGTGGAATAAGTTCTTATATTTTAGTTTTAAACATTAAATACGTATTATATTTTTCTTAGTATCAATTTGAAAACTGTAGCGTAGCGCGACAGCGTCTAAGTATGAGAGAAATTGGCTGTGGGTTCGATTCCCGCTCGCAAGGGATTATTGTGTTTATTTTAATTTCTCCGCTCTGATATGTGCAAAACGCGGCGTTAAGTTACGCCACTTAATACGAAATGTCTTGTGAAATCTAGTGGTCTGCGAAGGACGGAGTAATGTTACTCTGGTCTAACATATACGATACAAAGCATGTAATCCATAAATATCTTCATGGGATTGAATACGCTTTACATTGAATATCAGTCAGTCGGTAGAACAACCGACTGTTCCTTAATATGAAACTATATCAAGTTAAACCCCCCCCCTAATATATATATATATATATATATATATATATATATATATATATATATATATATATATCATTTGGATGTCTTTACAATGTGTTTTTATTTTAGTACGTATTTCCTTCCTGACTGCAGACACCATTAGGTCTCGGTGTTATTTGGTGCCATTAATATGAAATGTATTATAATGTGACCTTAACTTAAATGGTCTAGAATGGTATATTTTTTGATTTGCATATATGTATTCTATTTTTGAAGGGGTCATAATTGTAATTAGTTACTTTACACAGTTATCTATACGTATATAACTTTTATATATTTAAATAAAAATAGAAATTAATTTATTATTTATATTGCTAAATGTATATATACGTTTACATGGTACCTACTACATAAAATAATATTTTTTACGATTTTTCATCTTATGTCTGTTTGGACTCATCTCAGGTACGGCTTGGCCAATCTTGAAGGAACTTTTACTAGCAGATAGCTGATGTAATGAGAAGTAGTAACACAGTAGTTGTTAATACAACAATAATCATTTTAACAACATTTTATTGCAAATTATTTGTGCTACTTATTAAAACTAGATGTCTATTGACGCGTAAGAAACCCATTGCCTTAACAACGTATTTACTTTATATAAACGTGTTTGTCACACACGTAATAGCATTTTATTTACTTTAATTTAATATAATTTTTGAGATACATTTAAAAAATAATTTAAAAAAGCCAAATTTCATACTTAGCCGTTCGCTTTATTTTAATAAAATGCTTTTGTTTCACGTTTTAACATATACAAGTATTATTATCTCCATACATATATATTAGCATAAAGAACATTTTTAAAAACAAAATTCTTTAAGCTCATATCCTTAAAAAGTTGTCGAATCGTTAAACTTAATTTAATAATATTATTATACATTAGTAGTCAAGTTACATAGAAATGTAGAACTGGTTATAACTTTAAATTCAAATCAGGTTATAATGAGTTTAAATATGAGGCAAATAATAATAGTGTTATTTTTTTTAAATTAGTACGAATCGAAAATATTTCAAAACACTCCGTTTTACTACTTTCTACCCTAAAACGAGATACTGAATGGCAAACTCAACTCTATTTTGACTAAAACTAGACTTTCTTGGATAACATATAAAGAGACTATATTCTATTACTCTAATAAGCCTAAGTTTTATGTAATATAAACCAATATATACGTATTTGGCGTAAAAGTCCGAGCCATATTATGCTTGCAGTATCCACTGGATTACAATAGAATAAAGTTCCCTGCGGCGGCTGTCTGTCTGTTCTGTTAGCGAAAAGAAGCACCGATCAGTTTATTTGTTCATTTTAATTTGGTTATCAATAGATAGAGTTATTTATAATGAGGTTTGTATATATAGTTAGTTAACGATTTATGTAAATAGCTTGAAATTAAAAAAGTCAATTGGGAGCTTAACGTACACTCCGCCAGAATCTGGTATAGTTATAATAACACTCTTTAATGGATCCAGAGACCAAATATGGAATACTTTCCACAACAAAGCACAAAATTCACTTGTTTTATAACAAAAAATATATGAAAATATAAGATCTGTCATTCAATTGAAGCACACTCAGGTGCTATTTAATATAAAAAAAACATCCTGGAATCACAACATTCAATTTAAACGAAATATTTCACAAAACAAATAGACAAATTTGACAGGAACGTACGTAGCTCAATTTGAACTGGATATATCAATTTCAAGCTGAAATCAGAGTTGGTGCCGATCGGAAACACAAAGACGGGAACGGTGGAGCAAGCAACTCGAGTGACTATCGCATCCTGAAAATTGTTTGTCTATTTTAAATTGCATACCGAATCCACGAACAACTGATCGTATTTCAGAGCGTGATATCTTTCAATACGTCATACGATGTGAGCTTGAAGCGTGAAACAGAGGGTTTTCGAAATCATGTTTTTTTTTAATTTGATTTTAAGTTATTTTAATGAAATTTCATAAAACGTTGATAATATATTTTTTTAGTTAGCTTATAATGTTATATCTATATATATATATATATATATATATATATATATATATATATATATATATATATACCTAAATTAAATATACATCGATCGTAACTGACTAGTTCTAATCTTTGTTTAATAAAAAATGTCACAAAATATATGTTGATATTATACAAATTTATGTATATAATTTGGAACCATTACTATTATACATATTGTATATATGTAATTATAAAATTAAAAACATCTTTTGCATATATGTATATTAAAATATATTATTATATAATTTATTAAAGTAGCAACTACAGAGATAGAGAGAGAGACATCACGGCGCAGTGGGACAGCGTCTAACTGTAAACCCAATCGGTTGTGGGTTCGATACCCACTCGGGGGAATTATTATAATTTAAATTATTCTTATTTCCTCACTACGATAAGGCAAGGCACGGCGTTGAGTTCCAGCACTCAACACGAAATGTTTTGGATTTGGCGGAATGCGAAGTACGGAGTGTTTTGTCACTATATACTTCCTGTCTACCCTGCTAGGCGGAATAAAAGCGTGAAGCTAAAAAAAAATAGAGCTTACTGTCTCGTGGAAATGGAAATTGAAAATTCTTCCTAATAGAGGACATCGTTACTAAGTTAATTACTGAATGTACACGCAACACTTTTCATCATCTCAAGCGATGCACTTAATGTAGTAAAAATATTTTAATGTTTCCGCTCTTTCAGAACAATACGCGGCGTTTGGCTCCGCCATTCGAAATGCAGTACACACGAATTTTGATAAAATAATTATACTTAAATTATTTTCATTTCCCTGTACTCCTAAGACAAAAATCAGCGTTTTGAATAGGATTTTTAGTGCATTGTTCACGAATTTCCTTCCACTTATAACATCATCTTGCTAATGGAGGCCATTGATATCATTGGTATTTAGGCGTGATTAATATAACGATATTGCAACAATTTGCTTCAGTCTAGATATTAATTGTTACAATTTGATATAACATTCGATAGATATATAAATATATTTTAATTCATATATTTTCAACGATAAGTGTAGAATATAAATATTTCAATATTCTGGTCTTCTAAAAAATTATGGTAAGCTGCCTTTGTTAATTATATGAGAAATTATATTATATAAGCCCAATAAATTTCTTGTTAAAATATGTTTATGTTAATTTTAAATACTTTTAAACCTATTATATATTAAATATGCATATAATATATATTAATTATATTGGCTGAATAAAGTTATGTTGTGGTCGAATTTTAAAATAGTTGTTTAAAAAAATAGTCATAATATAACAATATATACTACCTGTTTTGTTTTATTATTCTTTTTTAAGCTTCACGCTTTTATCTAGTATATCAGGTAGACAGGAAGTATGTCAAGACACTCCGTTCGCTTTCTCCGTTCTGCAATTCGAGACATTGCATACTGAGCGGCGGAACTCAACGCCGCGCTTTGTGTTATCACAACGAGGAAATGGAAATAATTTAAATATAAACACTAGGCCGAGTGGAAATCGAACCCATATCTGATTGTGTTTACATTCAGATGCTGACCCATTGCTCCACGACCGGCCGCAAACCTGTTTTATTATTTAATATAAAGATGAAAAATTAGAGGAGATTATATTACGATAGGAGAATAGTGATTTATCACTTCCAAGCTAGTAATATGGAACGAAAAAGATGTTTATTTCATCAAGGCACTCCATGTGCCTTGACACTAGGCTGTCTCTGACTACCATGCCAAAAGGGTTTGTTCGTTGTGTCGTTGGTTGCCAAGTTTGTTTTATATTCAATATGCTTTAATAAAATTGTGATTTTTCTACTTTACTATTAAACGCACAACAAATATATTAAATTAAATATATTTAGTACTACAATTGAATACCTGTTTAAAAAAGTAATATTTTAAAAAGATTTTTAATTATCTTATTATTTTAACGGATACTATTAACTGAATCATTATGGCGATATATTTATTTAAAGACATTGAAAAATTTTGTAAGCTATATAGATAAAAAATATTTCAAATATGAACGTTAGTACTCGAATGCTAACTCATAGCCAAAGTATATTGTCTAATTTCATTCAGCCAAATCAACTTAAGCGTGGACAGATTAAGACAATGTCCGTAGGTGGATCTCATAGTAAACATTTTTGAAAAAACGTATAAAAATTTTGAACGCAGCGGGATTCGAACCCGCGCCTCTTGGATACCGTCCAAGCGCTCTGACCGCTAAGCCATGCGTTCTACTACCAGCTGCGTCGAAATTCTTATACGTTTTGTTACAACTTATTTATGTTGTTAGCTGATCTCATAGTAATTTTCCACTCGCTTCCAAATAGATTTATTGTTATTAAATTTATATAAAATATAACAGAGCCAATAGTGTTATAAAACGTCTAAAATATGATTCTAGCTTTATATAAAAATAGATATGATAAAAGTGAATGAGCTAATATATTATATTATATATAACATTTATGACTTCATATTCATATATCCACTCGTCACAATATATATATATATATATATATATATATATATATATATATATATATATATATATATATATATAATAAATTCAAGTAATAATATAATAATTAATTATCCGTTAAGCCTTATGTAGTAAGCAATTTATTTAAATCAACTTAACGTGAATGTACTCAGTTCTTCCCATCGCGCTTATTAAGGGAGGTAAGTGAGCATGAAACTGCAATGAAGCGGACCCACCGTCGTGGTCACTATAGCACGCCCACACAACTAATGGACGTAAGATATCTACACACAACGCCAAAGTTTAATAATATTGATACGCTGATGATATAATTTATACCTATAGTCGCTGATACCTCAATATAGAGTAACCAGTAGCAGTGGCTACGAAGAATGTTGACATAGAGCTATGTCCTCCCCTGAATGTAATATATTTATTAAATGGCTGAATGTAATAGGTATATTTATCATTTTTGAAAAAACGTATAAAAATTTGAACGCAGCGGGATTCGAACCCGCGCCTCTTGGATTTTGGACGGTATCCAAGTGGCGCGGGTTCGAATCCCGTTGCGTTCAAATTTTTATACGTTTTTTTAAAAATGTTTTCTAATCCTAAGTATAGAATAACACTTTAAATATAGTAAATAGGTATATTTATTAAATTATTTTAAGTCAATAAAATAGACAGTTCGGCAGAGAGAAACAAGTATTACGACATTCTATTCTCCGCTTGCTGTCACTTAAAATATAAACATTGAGTGTTAGTTTGGAAACTAAATATTGCGTTTTTTCCTTATTAAAGCCAAATTAAGCGACGTTAATATGACCGACAGGACATGTGCCCGAAAAATGACCAAAAAAAGAACTGTAGTTCTTGGAGCTCTGCCTTAGCTTTTTAAACTGTGAACATTTATTACAGGGACTACTTCAGTCGTACAAAGACGGTCGCATGTCTCCAAAGATACATTTTTTACTTTTCACATTCTGACTTTTTCTGTAGTAATCTTGATGCAGTGAGTGATGAATAGGGAGAAAGAAGAATATTAAGAAATCTTTGTTTTACAAGAGAGATTGCTATTTTTATTTTATTATTTACTATTTTTTTTAGTGTTATTCCACACTTAGGATTAGAAAACATTTTTGATTAAACGTATATAATTTTGTATACAATCCAAGCGCTCTAAACAACATAAATATTGTAACAAACGAATAATAATTTCGACGTAACTGGTAGTAGAGCGCATGGCTTAGCGGTCAGAGCGCTTGGACGGTATCCAAGAGGCGCGGGATCGAACCCGTTCGAATAAAAATTTGAACGCAATGGGATTCGAATCCAGCTGCGTTCAAATTTTTATAAGTTTTTTCAAAAATGTTTTCTAATCCTAAGTGTGGAATAATATTTAAACAAAAAAAGTAAATAAGTTTGTATTAGTATAAATATCATACTTGTATGTAATAAAAAATGCTTTAAATTGATATCAATTTTCGATAGATTTTCCAGTATTTTCTGTTATGTCAAAACTATCAGTATTTCTTTGTCTGTCGGTCCGCCCGTCCGTCCGTTTGTTTGTTTGCTTGCCCGCTTGTCCGCTTGCTCGCTTGCCCGCTCGCTCGCTTGTTTGTTTGTTTGTTTGTTTATAATCAAAAACATCAATTTTCTAAAAATCTCTCTTTCTCTCTTTTGAGATTTGTTACCTTGTGTAATCATCAAACAAGTAAATATTTCCCTTATTTAACTAAATAATATGTTAATACAAAATAGTAGTCCCCGTGACATGTATCCATTGGAGCGTTACCGCTGTGACGTCGAAGTTCCCTATGTCACTATATGCAAGAAGGTATGTCAATGGTGCTGTAAATGTTACTTATAAATATTTATACTACGTATATTTATGTAGATATACTTTGGTTTTCAGCTTCGCGCTCTATTGGAGCTGAAGATGGAGCTCAGTGTGGTGCCATAGAAGATCCCCGAGTCCAGCAGTGGACTGGGTAGAGCTCATGAGGATGATGACTATAACGTAAAAAAGATAAGGGAGTCTATGTAAAAAATGTTTTTATATAATTAGTGCAAAATTAAAATTAAATGCACGAGCGGGAAATCGTAGAATCAATCCCTTAATTAATTTCTTTTGAAAAGTTGTTGACGACAACGTCGCAGTGGCTTTTACTTTGCGAGGTGGCTTTAAAAGTTAGTCAAAGAAGATGCCACCCTTTGACTTTCTTATAAAGTTTTACCAACGTACAATATTTATGTTGGAATTTTAATATAATGTATAAGGATTTTTTTTAAACTTTTAATGATAATAAGAGCGTATTGACAAGGCGGGTCGTGGTGCAGTGTGACAGCGTCTGACTGTAAACGCGACCGGTTGTGGGTTCGATCTCCACTCGCGGGAGTGATTATGCTTAAAATTATTTTCACTTCCTCGCTCTGATAAGACAAAATGCAGCGTTGAGTTCCAACAAGCAATGTCTCGAATTGTGTGGAAAGCGAAGTACGGAGTGTCTTGACACTAGGTAATTTCTGTCTACCCTGCTATGCGGGATAAAAAGCGTGAAGCTAAAAAAAATAGTGGTTCGCGATGATGTATGTACATTATGTATGATGTATTACATTGATTTAGACAAATAACGTTGAAAATAATTTAATGTGTTACTTTAAGTTAATACTTTTTATTTTAGGTGTTTACTTTGATAAAAATATTATTACACACATAAACTTATATAAACTAGGTATTTACCTAAATCCGTAATAAGTCGGTTATAGCTTCCTTCAACTTATTTTACACGTGAAATTAAAATTGTTTCAAAATAAGTGTAAATATTTTCACTTTAAATGATCTTTTATATACACGATCGAACGAAGCCTAATGTTGCCAACCTGTCAATATAGACCTTTAGAATAATAATTTTTAAATGTAAAGTCTTCACAACATTGTATATGTGTTGGGAGTAGTGCAATTTATAATGCGGTACTCAATAAAATTATATATAGATATAATTCTTTATGCTTTTTACGTGACCTTCCTCCAGTATCATCGATACTGTGTTGCCCGATCTTAACCGATGTCTCCCTGCGCCTCTCGTACGGCTTACATTTGCTACATATCTAACTTAGCATTATTTTATCATTCTCTCGACACGCCCGAACCACCTTAGGATGATCTTTATCATTCCTACTATGACAATTTATTCCAGTCATTCTTATTACGGCTTCTTTATAAAGGGAAATATATCTTTTTACCTAAAATGATTTATAAAGTATTTTCTTTTTATACTGTATGAAACAGAAGGTATGTACAATAAAAATATAATATGTTAAAACAATTTTTTGACTTTTACTTTACAGTAGGATTTCCACAGACTACTGTAGTGTTCGAAACGTCGGGTTTTCAAAAAATATATTTTCGATACCAAAATATACTTAATTAATCTGTTTAAAATAGTTTACTTTACAAACATTTATTTACTCATAACTGTGACTCAGTTTAATACTAATGCAGTTATTGTCGATATAAGATGTTATAATTATGTACCAAACCTTAACTATACCAAAACTAAACCGTCGACTTTAGAAACTCGTCGACGAGTTCCAATAGTCGACACCCAGTCATAGACAATTACCAGATGTTGACATCCAGTTATTCACTCCCATTTGCAATGAGTATCTGCCAGATTTGTCAGACTGAAGATAGACTTGATACATTGTTCCGTAACTATAACTAGGAAGTCAATATAAATATTCATTTATTATAACTAGGAAATCAATATAAATATTTGTTTATTTGTCCTTTATTTTCATTTTATAATGTTTTTATTAAATATCTTAAGCTAAAAATTCCACATCATTCACACACATCAAAATTTAATTTAAAATAAAAATCACATTTTCCTTTTAAAATATATATATATATTTTTAATAATAATTAATAAAAAATATTTTGCCTTGCCATATTTAATTATTACATTATTGATGATGATTATTGGAAGAATCTAAAACTTATTTTAGTTGTCTTTTTTTAATTGAATGACCTTTGAAAATGGAAATTTACTTAAGAATAAATTCGTTTAGTCCGAGCCTAGGGAAATCGACTTATCATACTCGTAACTAATACCATTTTCAGCTTACGAAACCTCTATATAAGTGTCTGAAGTCAATACTTTATTCTTCGTCTTTTTATTTTGTTAGTTTTATTTTTCTCATTGTTGGCTAACTTGTCCTTTAAATTTTCTATTTCTTTCCTATATTTTGCTCTTTCTTCTTTTTCTTGTTGTTTACTGATATTCTTCTTGTCCAGCTTCCTTCTTGTGATATTAACAAGCTTTTACAGGGACTGTTGAAGAAATCGTTTCTCTTTTATTTTGTTTTCGTTGCTATCGAAATTTTCTGGCCAAAACAGGCTCCTTTCAAAAGTAGATCATTTTCTCAATTTTCAATTCTAAAATGCTTTCCATACTTTTATTCAATTATTTTAAGCAAATTGAAAGAAGACGACGACTTAAGCTTTACGCTTTTATTCCGCAGAGTGGACAGAATGTCAGAAACCTAGTATCAAAACACTCCGTACATCGCGTTCGACCGAATTCGAGAGATTGCACTGTACGTTGTCTTGCCAGAGCGAGAAAGTGAAAATATTTTAAATATAATCATTCCCTTGAGTGAAATCGAACCCACAATGGATCGCCGGCCTTGTCCCTTCAAGTAAATCGGTTAGAGAAAAAAGTACGGAAAGTAAAAGAGGTAGGTTAATAATCTAGCTAATACATAGCGTCTTTCGTTATAATTTCCTTAATTTGATTATTGCTATGTCATTTGAGACTTTAATATTCTCTTCTGGTCTACTTTAATTATGCTTAGTGTAAAAGCAACATTTATCAAATCTCCGGGCTTATTTTTAGCCCAAATCAAATATAAAGCCAAGCCTGGACCAATTATTGAAATATTGTATCTCCAATAATCAACATCGTGTCGACAACTCTACCCTGATCAATCTAATTTAAGCATCTACCAGTTCAACAAAGACCATAGGATTAAAAAATATTATCGAAAAGTGTCGACAATTAGAAAAAGTGCATTTATGTAAATCAGTTATCGACATCAGCAATTAAAGCAAAAGAAATAACTTCTATACTTTTGTTACAACAAAAACTGATACTATATATGTGCATAGGTCGTTATAAAAAATACCAAATTAAAATAAATTCCAACACATCAATATAAAGACTACATTGTAACCTAAAATCATAAGGATTTTGCTTAGAAACGAAAAAAATTGTTTTACGAAACACTGGCTGGACACATTTGTAACGCGGCCATTTTTAAAAAGAATTTCGGTTTTCCTTACTACTGTGACCAGATGACAGAAGAAAGTGTTAGTATAGTAAGCATATTGTAACTTTATTAGAAAATCGATTTTCCATTCTTATTTTTTTTAATTTGCAAATATATATACAGATATACATATTTGAGAACACTTATAAAATGTTATTATTGGGTTATTAACATATAGACCTTGACATGACTATACATGTTATTTGTATTAACATAGCCAATTTTATATCTTATTCTACAAAATATAATATTATTACTGGTACATAAAGACTACTTTTTTTCTTAGCTTCACACTTTTATCCCGCATAGCAGGGTAGACAGAAAGTACCTAGTCTAAACACACTCCGTACTTCGCTTTCAACCGAATTCGAGATATTACATGTTAAATGGTGGAACTCCACACCGCTCTTTGTCTTTACCAGAGCGAGAAAATGAAAATAATTTAAATATAATCACTCCCCCCAGTGGGGATCGAACCCACAACCGATCGTGTTTACAGTCAGATGCTGTCACACTGCGCCAATACTAAAGACAATTTAGTAAAGACTAATAAAATATTTTTTTAACTTGATAAACTTTTGTGACATCCGTATCATCTTGCGTCGGCACTCCAGGAAGTAGGTGAGAAAAGTAGTGTCAAAAATAAAAAAAAAGTTAGCAACACACATAAAATAATAACGAAACACTTTTGAAAGTATACAATTAAACGAATTCTCTAGTTATTCTAATTCTGACAATTGAAATTTCAATTAAATCGGACGGCGAGTTGTGGATCAAAATATTATTTAGATATAAGACATAGATAGATGGATTGGGGAAGTTAATAAACGCGTATTAAAAACTAGGATATTGAGAGCAAGCGGTCCCGCTGCAATCTCTATATAATCTAATCTCTGTATAATGATTACTTATCTATTGCATTAAAATTGTATGAAAAAATTATAATCTAAACTTTGTATATAGACGAAAAGCAGTTAGAGCGACTTGTTAAAAAGCTATTTCTCTACACGAGTATAGTACAAGGTATGGTCAAGAATCTTGTTATTTCGAGTCATTTAAATTATGTTAAAGGCGTGTTAACAAGGTCAAATATTATTTTTTCTTAAATTCTAAAGAAAATAATTCATAAATTAAACCGAAGTTGAGGCCGTCCTGGAGCAATCTGACCGTAAACGGGGCTATGGGTTCGATCTCCACTTGGTGGTATGATTATTTTTAAATTATATTCATTTCCTGGCACTGGTAAGACGCGACATTGAGTTCCACCACTCAATACTCAATGTCTTCAATTTGGCCGAAAGCGGAGTGCAAAGTGTCTTGATACTAGGTACTTCCTGTTTACCCTGCTATGCAGAATAAAAGCGTGAAGCTAGAAAAAAATGAACTCGGCAACATTTATCAAGAGCTAAAAATAATTTTTGTAAGAGCTGAATGTCGATCACCACTTTGGGCTTTCCTGCTCTATATATATATATATATATATATATATATATATATATATATATATATGTAATCTGATTTTTTCATATAATATAAAATCGATTTTTTTAACGCTTGACAATCCCTTTACTTTATATAACTGCATTTGTTATTACTCGTATATAACTACGTTTAATTTATTTTATTTAGTGGATTTAGTAAGATTTATGGTTGAAAAAGTATAAAGTTTTTAACTGTTAATTTAATGGGAGAAATCGCATTACAAAGTCAACAGAGGGAACTCAATGTTCTCTCAATGTGTTCGTTCGTTTTCCTTTATTTATACACGGAGAAATGATTAAATCTATAATGTATAGCTATCTATGGCAGTATAAAAATAATTAATGTCTTTTCTCTCCCCCCCCCCTCTCACATCCGTTATTTCACATACCACTGGATATTATACGGTTTTTCACTGCATTTCCAATTAAGCGACCGATCTTAAAAAAATCGGTTTTCTAAAGTTATAAAAACACAGTATAAAATTATTAATAAAACATACTTTTCCTAATGTAATAAACGATGACAGTTCAATCGTTTCGTCTTAATACATTTACAAATATATATATATATATATATATATATATATATATATATATATATATATATATAATTATATATATATTTTGCTATGTTAATATTATGCACCTCATTCTAGTTTTATTAATAAAAAAAAAACAAATTTTCCGCTGAATTTGAGACATTGCGTGTTGAGTTGCGGAACTCAACGCCGAGCTTTGTCTTACCAGAGCAGAGGAATCAAAATAATTTGAAATATTCCCCTGAATGGGAATCGAACTCACAAGCAAAACGCCAGGACCGGTCTCATATTCGGTGGAAAGCGGAGTACGGAGTGTCTTGACATTAGGTACACCTGTATAACCTGTATTGCGGGATAAAAGCGTAAATCTAATAAATAAAAAAATATCGAAGCTTTAGTAGTGACCGTTTAGTTAAGCTACGCTAGGTTTTTCTTAGAATGAGATGGGTGTGCATCCGGTATGTACCTCGTAAAATAATGTGCGAGTCCTTGAGTATTCGGAGACCTTCTTAACTTAATGTGGTCAAATTATAAATGGACGTTAAGTTAATTATAGTAGGTAGATATTATAAACCAGAAAACAGTCTGCTTTAACGATTTTATCTTTTGGACGTCTAAGTCGATAATGTACAAATTATACCCGCTTATATCATTTTATATAAACTAATTAAAAGAATAGGAGTATATATAAATAGGGTATAGGCCAGTAGTGGCGCAGTGGGACAGTGTCTGATTGTAAACGTGATCGGTTGTGGGTTCGATCGTTACTCGGGGTTAATGGGAGGAAAAGTTATGTTTAAATTATTTTCATTTCCTCGTAAGATAAAAAACGACGTTCAGTTCCGCTACTCAATATGCAATGTCTCAAATTCAGCGGAAAGTGGAATACGGAGTGTCTTGGCACTAAGGAATTCCTGTCTACCCTGATATGCGGGACAAAAGCGTGAAGCTAAATAAAAAAAATAACTTGGTTTGAAAATAGAGTAACCTCCTTTTATATTGAATCATATAGTCAGATACGTTTTAAATATAGACTTTTTAAATACAATACTAAAGTAAAGGGATTAGGTGTCGTTTCTCACCAACATATTCTATAATATTTGGTTTTTTTGTTGCGCAATATTGTGAGAAATTAAAAAAAATGATTATATTTAAAAAAATATTTTCATTTCTGGACTGTGATACGATAACAAAGCGTTAACTTTGCCATTCCACATTTCTCGATTTCGGGCGGAAAGCAGTTAACGGAGCGTCTTGACATTATGTAGGTAGGTACTTAGTGTTATGCAAGATGCGTGAAGCTAAAAAAATTATTATGGATAAATATTTATGTAGTTTTGGAGTGTCTTAACACTATGTTGATTTCGACTACCCTGTTAGGCAGGATTAAGTATCAAGCTGTTAGATTTTTTTTAATATATATTATATATAGTTAACTCAGACACGATTGCTTAGCTAAAAAAAATAACTTTTAATTACTTATTCAAAACGCGATAGTAACATCCACGTGTTAGCATAGCAATAGGAAAGGTATTTCCAATTTACGATCAGCAAAATATGCTTGACGTGTTTTATATTGAATATGCATAAGTTTATAAGCGAAATTGCCGAAATCGGTTGAAAATGTAAACCGGTTTTAGCTTCTTCATAATATTAATATTATATGAGATAGAATTAATATATAATAGTAATGTCTGAGTTTGAGTTTGTTGACTGATTAATATTATTATGGCATGATATTTTTTTAATTTTCAATTCAAGTTTATATTGTGATTTTTATTTTAATCAATATACAAATGTTAATATTTTTTTAAAATAGAAATAAATTTTATTTAATACAAAAATTTGAAATTAGCAGGATTCGAACCCGTGCCTCTTGCAATAAAGTTATAGGCTTGCTACGACATGTTAGAATCTAAAATAAATCGTAACGTTTATATAAATTGCCATAGTACATTGTATAAATAAATGTATACTGCCGTAGATTAAAATAAACAAACAGAAATAGGCAAAAAATATTATAAAATTTGATAAATTAGATTATACATCATGTTTTAAAAACCAGAAACATGTTCACGTTAATTGAAACATTAAACGATTTAATTGATAAAGCAAATACGGTAGCAAGTACAAATGGTGTTCTTGAAACGTTAAATAAGAGTGACATCACACTTACGTCTATTGGATTTTCCGTTCCGTTGTATACAAGTATATATATATATATATATATATATATATATATATATATATATATATATATATATATATATATATAATATATATGGGTACAATCCCCACTCGGGGGATAAATGGATAAATCTAAATTAGTTTCAATTCCTTGTTCTGGTAAAAAAAGTGCAGCATTGAGTTCCGTTACTTAAGAAGCTTATGTGGGGAAAGCGTGAAAAAATGCTATGTATGTGCCAATGTACTTGGTATTATATAATTTTTGTTACAAATATAATATTTTTTACAAACACTCAGGTGGTATTAAAATCTTTATAAATTTTTTACTAACACCTATTCAGTAGATGGGTCTTTATGATAGACTGCACGTGGGATAAATATAAGCCGATACTTAAGGATAGAGGGTAAGAAGTACCAACGAATCGAGACCTCGCTCTTTCGCCATCGTTTGATATTTAATACTTTCAGTAATTATTTTTACTATTTTTTTTTAAATTTATTACCTTACTGAGACAATATTAACTTAAAACCTTTTATAATCATACTTTTTAAATATTCCTTATTTATTAGTAGATAGCAGTACTCGACTTTTTACATGCAATGTCTCAGTGTCTGGTGGAAAAATGAGGATGAAGTGACTTGACATTGGCTTTTCTCCTATTTTCCTACTGTAGGATTATCTAGGTCATCGGTAGCGCAGTGAAACAGTGTATGATTGTGTGATCGACAGTTTTGAGTTTGATTCTTAGACGAGGGAATGATTATACTTAAGAGTTACTTTTACTTCCCAACTTTGATTTGACGAAGCGCGGCGTAGAGTTTCGCCACCTAACATTCAACGTTTCGGATTCGCGTCGAAAGCAGAGAACAATGTCCTGATGCTGGTTCTCTATGCCTACCCTTGGCCTTTGCGGGATAAAACGCGAAGCTATATTACTCTACTGGACATAGCAGGATAACGTACGTTTATATATAGATATGGAATTTTTATTATAACTAACTTTATTAAAGAAATGAACATGTGACAGTCAAGTCGCTCTCAAAAGAAAATTAATCATAGCTCTACGAAGGTAGTATAGTTGAAATTTATTACAGTTCTACCTGTGATCACGGACTACTGTAAAGTGTTCAAAACGTCAGTTTTCCAAAAATGTGTTTTCGAATACCAAAATATACGCGTTTAATTCGTTTAAAATAGTTTCATTTGAAATGTGTAAAAATTGCGAGAATCAAAGATCATATTAATTATAGTTTTGTTCTTTTACATGCTAAGTAGCGGTACTCAACGCCGCGCTTTGTCATACCAGAACAGAGAAATGTAAATAACTAAATATATTATTTTTTCTGAGATAAATTCAAACCCACAATTAAGTTTGTTTAAAATAAGACGCTCATAACTGCGCCACAATGGTATGTTATATTTAATTAATTGTTAAATGTCTTTTCATCGATTCGATTCAATTATCGATTTCGGTAAAGGGAAGCGTTAATATTAGCAAGTTATGAAATTAATCATGACGTAATAATAGACAAACCTTTAGAAATAAATTTATAAATCTGAATAATTAATATGCTTATTTTCATAATAATTGATAATCTGTCATAAATGTACAAAAAAAGCATGTTTAAATTTTTTTCATCGCCTTTTTAATTTTTATTACCGAATGACTAAGACTTGAGACAAACTATTATGGCCTGCTTTTAAATGATGATATTATATTCGCTTATGAAGTACTCATATATTTAATTTGTTTTGATTTTCTTTAAAAAATTGACATGTTATCTGTGTAACATTAATTAAATACTATACGAACTTTTTTACACTTGTTATTATATGAAACGTACTGGCCGACAAACAAACAAACAAAAAAAGAATTGTAATTACCAGAAGTATATTTATTTATTCTAAATGAAAGTATTTTAACTTGATTAATCGTTAGGAAATATTTTTGAAAAAACGTATAAAAATTTGAACGCAGCGGGATACGAACCCGCGCCTATTGGATACCGTCCAAGCGCTCTGACCGCTAAGCAGTGCGGTATACTACCAGCTGCGTCGAAATTCTTATACGTTTTGTTACAACTTATTTATATTGTTAGCATCTCTGTAGAGAGATTTTTACAAATTTCTTCGGGTTCGAATCCCGCTGCGTTCAAATTTTTATACATTTTTTCAAAAATGTTTTCTAAACTTAAGTGTTGAATAACACTTTGAAAATAGTAAATATGATTAATCGTTAATATTCAGATTACGAATAATTTGCTGTTAACATTTGTCACCTTTACTGAAATTTATTTTTTTCATACAAAAAATATTCGTCCAAAAATAGTTATATTTATATTATGTAAAAGTCGTGAAAATCAAAGATTTTATAACATTAAATAATTTTTCCTAAATATCTCTTCTGAACAGATACCGTCGTTAGCTAAAATTCTTTTACATGTTTAGATAACTATCTCTGCCTATGTGTGTCGGTAACGTCTGTATCCTGTTGCTGTTTAAATAGAATAATATTAGCAACAGGTTCTCGTGAATACTTTGCGTTAGAAAATATTAAATAATATGAGAGACATTTTTTTTAATTAAATCAAATTTATATTATTGTTATAATCGCTTATAATCTTGTTATCATAGTGTTTTAATATTTTTTATTTAGGACAAAGGGAGGGTGAAATGTACTAGACACATTTAAGCTTCGAGGGTGGTGAGGGGTTGAAAAAATGCACCTACCCCGCGTCATGGACGAGACGAGCCACATATGAATACCCATATCACTGAACAAATAATATCACCGAGGGGAGTCCACATCGCGCAATAGTCGATACAGACCGTCGGTCACTGAGGTAAGGGGAGTGACAGTCGCAGAGGGAAAAATTCAAGGCCAATATTTATTTGGCAAAATTAAAAAAACATACAGATTTTAAACAGCTTCTCGCTTTATCCCGGTAACTTGTAGCAGGTTAGTCGTAGATGAACTAGTGTCGAGACACTCCATTCTCGAAAGGGAATCGAACCCATAATCAATCGTTTAGTAGTTCAGTCAGACGCTTACATTAAGCTGTTCCTTTGGTTCAAGATGGCCTTAACGGATACGGATTTTATGTTATCAATAATATAGTAATATATGCAGAAGTCATTTGTTCTCGATGTTTGTCAAACAAGTTTTATAATGTATCTTAGACTTGTGTGGAAGTTGACGGGAACTCAACTGATCTGCTAATTGGATTTATGGTTCAAATGAAATTAACAATCTTTATATAATTTTAGATTTTCTTCTTACTCGTCTTCTTGATTGATTTAATTTAGTTGTACTGTTTATTATTATAGTCATTACTATGAAAAAAAAACACATTTAGTATTAAAAAACGTTGATTTTAAATTACTCTGGTATACTATTACTATGAAAGCGAAGTACGGAGTGTCTTGACACTAGGTAGTTTCTGTCTACAGTAAAGTAAAGGGATTTTTTTTAAAAATCAATAAAACTAAAACAACGAATATAGATATTAATTGACTCTTGCTTCAAAAATGATACTGCTTAGAACTATTTTTTTCACTTGCGTTTGAAAACGTTGGGATGTCAAAATTAACAAAACGTAACCAAAAAAAGGAGTTATAATTGATTTAAATATATATAATTTATTATCTACCATACAAATTTGTTTATTATTAATTTACCGATGTCCAGCGATATTATTAACTACTTTATAGCTCATTCATCAGTTTCAAAGAAATGTGCTGTGTTTGGTCTTTTAGTGATTCTAATAATATACAAAATATATGGGTATAATGAAAATCATTTGTTTCTCATTTAGCTTAGTAAAAATGATTCGACTAATTGTAGCGAATTCTAACGACTGTTTCTAGGTGTTATTCTACATTTAAGATTAGAAAAGTATTTTTAAAATTTTAAAATATAATTTTAAAAAAAAATTACTTTTTCCACTTATTTCAGATTTTAGCCATCTCCGTTGAGAGAAGATTTGTAAAAATCATTCCCATTGCGTTAAAATATTTTCAAAAAAAGTGAATTTTAATGCTATTTTTCATATAAATTTTAGTTTTACAAGAGAAGAAGGACCGGGTTCATCATGTTTCGGGAAGAAGAAGTTGCAGTACTTTGAACTTACAACCCAAATGTAGCCTAAATGGGATCTATAATAATGCTAATTAACTTTACTGTTGAAAGCGAGCTACGGGCCTAAAAGAATGAGGCTAGCTACTGACAGAGCAAGAAGCTTTATTAGATTATAGAAACAAATGATGATACCTCTCAATAATAAGATCTTCGATTTTCGCAATTGTTACAAATATTAAATGTAACTAAACGGATTAATCGCGTATATTTTGGTATTCAAAAATACCTTTTAGGAAACCTGACGTTTTTAACACTTTAAAGTAGTACAAAAGTCGGCCAATATACAAGTGCCTCAGTATACCTGTGACCACGGACAAAGTGTATAGAGTTCGAACGTCAAGTTTCCAAAAATGTATTTCCGAATACCAAAATATACGCGATTAATCCGTTTAAAATAGTTTCATTTAAGATTATATCTCTCATTAAGAAGTAGGAGAAATCTGTAGTGAGAATCAATTTAAAGTATTTTTTATTTTGTTATAGACAAAATTAATTTTATTGACATATTGTAATTTAAAAAATACATTTTACAAGCTCACGCAAACTAAGTTGCGGACAGATACTAATAAAGTGGGAATTTCATAAACTATAAACTATTTTATATTGAAGAGGTCGATACACTCCACTTTGAATGTCTAACCAACGCTTAAATTAATTGGTAACATGATTGAGAAATGAGGTGAGGTGATTACACAGTTAATAAATTCAACTTAATGTATTTTATATAAAACGTACGAGTGACGCTCTATTAAATATAAGTAAATAAACATTTGTAATCGAATGTTATAGTAAGAATGTAGAAGAACGTGCTCAGGTGGTTTGGGTACGTTGAGAGAATGAGCGATGAAAGAATGCTAAGCAAGATTTACGAAGCCAAGGTGAGTGGTAGGAGAGGTCGGGGGAGACCTCGGTTGACCTTCGAAAACACAATATCGAAGATACTGGAGGAAGGTCGCGTAAAAAGCATGAGGACGCCCCGACGGGCATGTATGAAGAGGATAATGACTGTGGACGAAGCGTAAGAGGTATGCAGGAACCGTAGTATTTGACGCTTCGTACTTACTGACTACCCTGGAAGAGATAAAGCGTGAACCTAAAAAACATTAAAAGTTTTTGAATTTGTAACTTTTTTTAATGGTTTGCTTAAACATTTTTCTTTACAGCTTCACGGCATGTCCCTGGGTATGGCAGGGTAAACAGAGATAACCTACCGTTAAGACACTCCTTTGATTGGTTTCCCCCCAAATTCAAATCACTGACGAAATCGATTTTATTACACAATTATCTTACTTTGGGTATGTGTATCGTATAAACATACATAAGCATTTAATATAAAGCGATTATTTTAATATTACAAATAGATACTCCTATTTTATTTATTTGTATAGATTAAGTGTAAAAAAGATTTGTTAAGACACAGTTCAAGGCACCTTAAAACAAAGCACCTTTAAAATACTTTATTAGCGGAAAATGTCGTTATACTTTCTTTGTTCATAAAATGTAAGCATATCGAATAACCACGTTATAATACGTGAGGAAAGAGGTATGGGGGTCTGTCAATAAGCGTGGGGTAGATATGCATTTGCTAGCGTATAAAATTTCATAAAGCTCATTCAAAATTTCATTAAAAGCATTGAGGCCGGTCGTGGTGCAGTGGAGCAATTGGTTGTGTGTTCGATCCTATTCGGGGGAATGGTAGAACCATTTAATAATTTTCATTTCCTCCGAGTTGAGTTCCGCAACTCAATACGCAAAGTCTCGAATTCGACGATAAGCTGAGTACGGAGTGCCTTGACACTAAGTACTTTCTTTTTAACCTGCTATACAGGATGAAAGCGTGAAACTAAAAAAAATACTGAAAGACGACCAAAAATATCAATCTTCAGTATCAAATTTCACCGCGACGGCTGAAAAAGCTAATTTTCATTTAAAATTGCACTCGACTCATTCCTGTGTTTTTCTTTATGAAAACCCTCTTTGAGTTGTATTTTAATAATAGTACACACGTCACTGCGAGTGACGTACTTGAATAACATTAAAATACCTTTGTAACTTATATTAAAATATTTTATGCAAAAACTATTTAAAGCGAGATTTAATGTACGGTTTTCGTTGTAGAGGGAGGATGGATGCCGGTAGTTATTATATTCCTTTACTAATTGCAATGGCACATTCGCTACTGTCTGCTGTTCATAGAAATGTGAAGAATTGTGCCTGTATTTATTAAATTGTAATTAAATTTTCTGAGGGCTATTATACTCTGATTATATAAGAAAATAATATATGGACTGATATGGACTGTTTTTTTGTCACGCAAAGTGTATAAAAGCGTTAGCGTAATTTGTTTATAAATAGGTGATCTTAATTGTTATATTTTAAGGGAACTTTTTAATAATAATATTATTACAATCCATCCTTTTTAAATGTGAAATTAAAGCCACACGGGGCTCTTCTACTTGTTGACTTTCCAATAGTAGAATGTGTTTGGTGCTACCTATTTTGCTAATCCTGATGTTATTATTATTTCAATATATTTCAACTGTGTATTCTAACAAAATAAGTGTTATATAAACGATATAAAATTGATTCGCTATGACTTCATTTCTAATTGTTTTCAGAAATATATATATATATATATATATATATATATATATATATATATATATATATATATATATATATATATATATATATATATATATTTATGCTACCCACTTGTTATATACCAATGTAGGCAGAGAAACAGCTAGTGTTGAAACACTATTACTTTTGGCTTTAGCTTACTTTAAATTACTGCACCTTGTATGGGCGAGGCCCAGACCGATAAAAAACGTCTCTATGCGATTATATACTTTTTTTAGGTAAATAGTAACAAGACTAAGTACTTCATTTTTACCTTCCACTCGATTTTTAGCGTTATATGTTGAATGATCTTAATTTTAGGTAACTCTTTTTTAGCTTACCGCTTTTACCCCTTATAGCAGAAAGCAAAAAGTACGTAGTGTCTTAACGCCCCGTACTCCGATTTACGATGAATTCGTGACATTGCGTATTAAGTGGCGGAACTCAACGCCGCACTTCGTCTTACCAGAGCAAGGAAATAGAAATAATTTTAAATATAATCATTCCCCTGAGTGGTAATAGTATCCACAACCGATCGCGTTTACAGTCAGACGCTGTTTCACTGCTCGGCCCGGTCTCAAAATTCCGGTTAATTAAAAACAAAGTGTAGCTCTTTCAAAGGACATTAGGTACAATATACACAGTGTCCACTTTACTTTCATATCTTTAATTATAATTTCAAACGTTGTGTACTTTTAAAAATATATATAATAATAATCATACTGTAAATTATATGTTTTAATACTAAATGTACATTTTTATTCTAAATTAAATATTAAACGATACAATAAATTCATCCGAGACCCATCAATTTTGCACAGCTCTCTGGTTTTTATGTTACTCCTTTTTTATTCCATCTCGGTTCGGTTAATTTGTTTAGTTAATAAAGAAGGGTATAATTTATGTAGCAGTTTAAGAATTTATCGGCCGCAAGCAAATCCACTGCGGGTCACTGCTTGCGACTGTCAAACGGGCTGGCTATCCCATTCTTTATATCCAGGTTTTAACTTAAACAAATTTTTACCAACGCAACTCATCCACCGCAATCCTACCACAATTTCTAACGTAAATGAAAACTGCATTATATATTTTAATTTTATCTATCCATTATATGTAAAATGTATATTTATAATATATAAATAAAATTGGAATGTCTGTTTGTAATATTAAAATAACGTTTAATTTATGTATGTATATGTATGCTCGGTACATATACCAACATAATGGTTTTATATTTTTTTATCTGTCAAGTTGTTCGTCTCTTTATTCCTGCTTATTTCTAGAACGGCCGGACTGATTTTGATGGAGTATCCACTAAAAGATAGATCATATAATAAGGAAGTTACATACACTATTTTAATTTTACAACTGTAAAATATAAATCTAGAGATGTGAAATTCCACGCGGAGGAATTCGCGAGTATAACTCTTTATTTATATATAAGGGAGATCCAGTGAAATATTACGTCAAGAAATTAGGTTTTTTTTTATTTTTAAAATCATTCAAACGTAAATTAAAAAATATTTTACCGAAAAATTCTGAAACATCTACGACTAACTAGTGTTACTTTTTTTTGATTTCGTTCCGCCCAAAATTGACACATTGTTTTTTTTTCCAGCCAGATTTGAAAAACGAAACATTCACGCGAATGGCATTCGAACCCAGAACCATTCGAGTTTACATTCAAAAGATGGCCCACTGCACCTCGGTGTTCGTCAATCGTAAAGGCTTATTTTCAGATCGTGTTAGACGTGGCTTGCATTTCATAAGTTTTTAATAGAACGGCGCCTCAATAGACAGGCTGTTGATGCTTAAGTCCCCTTTTAGTATGAAAACCTAAAAGCTACGTGCATAGTGCTTTAATTATACTTTTTTGTATAGTGGATGTTTGAGTTGCGTCTAGGTAAGTGCTAGAAGCTCCTTAATGCTAATATTGGCATGGCATGTATGAAACTGACGGCTTTTGTACTCTTAGTTTAAAGTTCCTGGTACTGTCACGTTAAGTGGTTTGAACTGGCTTTGGAATATTGTATATAGATTATTAGAAAACGACTACGCACTTTATCGTTCACAGCACGATAGTCAGAGAGAATCTGAATTTAGAGACATTGTATGTTAAGATGTGGAAATCAACGCCGTGCTTAGCTTTAGACCTCACAACCAATCGCGATTACAGCCAGACTCTGTCACACTGCGCTACAATGACTTTAAATAATAGTGGATAGTGAGTACAATACACTATATTTTTTATTTTACGAACAGTTTTGTTTAAAGAAATATGTTTTTACTATCTATATATTATAATTTAAAAAAAAAATTGACGTTTGTCAGTTTCGCTAAAACTCCAGAACAGCTGAGCCAATTTGGTTAATTTTCCTTTAGAAATATTTATAGAAATTCAAATAAGGTTTAAATATTGAGGAACTATACAAAAATTATGAAAATCACAATACAAATTATATATTCCCATACAAATTGACAGGTACGAACGACCTGTCACCGATGACCGATACAGTGACGGTGATGGATGAAAAATTAAAAGACGCATGATTTCATAATAATTTATGTTATATTATCTAGCATATACTTACTTAATATTTTAGTTTTACAACAAAGAAATAATGGAACAGCGACTGATTGTAAACGCGGCCGGCTGTGGATTGGATTCCTACTCGGGGGATTATATTTATTTACGTAGCTATATTTCCTCGCTCTAGAAAGACGAAACGTGGTGTTGAGTTCCGCCACTCAACACGCAATGTATCGAATCCGGCGGAAGGTGAAGTACGGAGTGTTTTGCCCCTAGTGGTACTTCCCGCTTACCCTGCTATGCGGAATAGAAGTGTGAAGCTGAGAGAAATATCTCAATCATTATTATCAAATCTGTAGAGATTTAGTAGTTTTTAAATATTTTCTTCTTATTTTTTAGTATTTAATTCTGAAGCGGTATGGAGTTCGCGGTATCAACTGACATAAGAATTTTCATTATGTTGAACCTGTTTTTATTATGAGTTTAAATAGGAATATTTTTCCATTTAAGTTATTGCATTAATATACCGACAGGCGTATTTTGCTGCATACATAATACTGTTTTGACAACAGACAAAGCACTTACGGTTCGCTTGTTATGCAAGATTCAGTGAACAATTTCAGTGATAAAATTTCACGTGTTCATTCATCGTTAACGGTATTAATATTTATTTAGTTAATCTTTGATATATATATATATATATATATATATATATATATATATATATATATATATAAGTTTATCCCTTGAAGTAATGAGAAAATACATATAATTTATTTTGTCTAATGCCTCTTTGGATTTTTTTTTATCACTAGAACATATATATTAATAATAATATATTAACGAAAATTAAGCAGATACAAGCGTCAAATTTGACACAAATGCATAAAAATACATTAAAGTAATAAAAAAGCTACTACCGTGTGTTTGACATCCACGTTTATATAATGATATAGGTATATAGTTTTAAATAAATGGGTATGCAACACGGGAATAAAATTACGTACCAATAGAACGAACTATACTAACATATTTTCATAGTTGAAAGCATTCTGCAATAATCAATAAAATACCTTTTGATAAATTGATAATATTTCTAATCTATTAGATATTGGCGCAAATTGTTCATAATATCGTCTCACAAACGTTGTGGTCTTTTAATAGAAATCATCGGTTCCTTTAAGCAAACGATTTTGATGGATCCATCTCTTTATGTTGACATCTCTACAGGGTCACATTGATGTTAAGGATAGTATGATACTTAAATTGACACCTTAAATTTTTTATCACAAAGGCAGGGCTAAACATAACCTAGTATCAAAATCCGTTCTATACTTTCTTTCCTAATTTGCCATATTGCGTTTTTACTGGTACACTCAACTGGGGTGAATTAAAGTCATTCTTAGTCTTCTTACTAGCAGGGGGTATGGAAATAAATTAAATAATAACTCCTTTGGAAAACGGAAATGAACTTATAACTAATGATGCTTTAAATCGGATAGTGTCCCACTGCGCCACGGCTCTATAAGTACCTAAGTAGTTTATTAAAAAAACGCAAAAAAATTTGATATCTTTCGAAATCTTTTGCAATACTTTTTCAATTTGAGCAGTTATTTTACATTGGTTTCTTACTAAACACCTAAGAACTGGCGTTAAGAAATTTTAACTTCTGACCTTAGTATGAATTTTGGAATTCGTAATAACAGGAATATTACTTTCCGCATTAAATAAATATGATATTTCGATGAGATTATAACCTGTATATAAGGTGGGACAATCTGGTCTCGTTCAGTTTTGATATTTAGTTAGATAATATTTATTTTTTTGTTTTATACACATACTAGTGGCTCGCTCGTGGCTTCGCCTGCGTCCACTGACACCTATAGCTATTTCGTTTCTTCATCTACCCGCGTTCTCACTAAATTCACAGACTTTACCAAATTTTGTATTTATATCGATTTACAACACTAATAACTCATCCACACATGACATCATCATTGACCCATCACTTCATCATCATTGACACATAAAATCATGGTCCACATGTGACTTCATGGGTTCGCATGCGATTTCAAGTGTTCATATTTGAGTTCCCCTGCCGACACGTCATCGCGGCGCCGTAGAATTAAACACAAAGCGCTTTGTTGCAAAGTGATTGGTTGTATGTTCCATTACATTTGGGGAAATAATTGTTTTCTATCTAGGTATTTCTTTTTTTCACGTTTTAACTTAATTGACTATTAATATTGTTTTTTTAATAATTTTAAAAAAATATCCTTATACCAAATAATAGTATCACTGCTGCTTCTATAGTCTAAAAATCAAATGGTCAATGAACATCTAAAATATCAGCTTTTTTTGTTGCAATGTTCCGTGTCATGGTCATCTCACATTTAAAAAAAATATCACAAAAATTTTACAGTTCTACTTGTAATAAAGAAGTTTCATTCTAACTGGCAACCCCCTAAAACAATGCAATTACAATGACAGTACTTAGTGATCACCTACGTGTTAAAAATAACTACCACCCAAAATTTATACTCCTAGCACTTGCAGTGAAGAAATTTCATATAAATTTTTAACTCCAAAATATAACGATTCCAGGGTGAAATTTTGCAATGTCCTGTCTTGGGCTTTTGCTGAATTTGAGACACTTGAATGGTGGAATTTAACGCCGCGCTTTCTTGAGAGAGAGGAAATTAGAATAATTTTAAATACAATCATTCCCCCGAGTTAGGAGTGGAACCCACATTCGGTCATATTGAAAGTCATACGCTGTCACTGCTTCGCCACGACCAGCCTCAATACTACTTATAATCTTAGTAACATAATTTTGGTTGTTAAGTAACATTATGTTCGTTTATAATCACATATTGTCCCACTGCCACAATGGCGCCTTGAAATATTTAACTACTTATTTTTAACATTTATACTATACACCTATTGATATAATATCTATTATATTTCATTTAATTTTTAATAAAGACCAGTTAGAATACAAAAGGAAACAATTAAATTAATTTCTTTTGTATTCTATTTGGTTTTTTTGGTACTATATTGTCATCTTATTCGGACACATATGCAAATTTTCAAACAAATCGGAAGAAAGATGAATCAATATATTGCCCTCCATTAAGAGATTGATGGACAATTGATGGAGATACTTTTAAAATTATTAAAAGGTATTATGTTTTTAATATCTCTAATAATTTAGTTAAAGTAAAAAAACAAATTCAAAATTTGTAGATTATTATTGTTATTTTCTAGTATAAATTCATAGCAAATAAATGAATATTTTTTTACTGTACAGTTTAAAGCACGTAAAAGGAAATCAGGTGGAACTTTTTTACCTTTTAAGGTTTCACCGCTCCTGGAAAAAAATTAAGAGCAAGCTTTGCCTAAAGGCAATATAATTAATGCTATATTTAGTTGAGGAAGCCTAAATTATATATATATATATATATATATATATATATATGTATGTGTATATATGTGTGTGTGTTAAAAAGCAGTGGCGCAGTGGGACATTGTCTGACTGTAAACGCGTTTGATTGTAGGTTCGATTCCCCTTCGGAGTAGTAATTATATTTTAAATAAAATTAATTATTTCTCCGCTATGGTAAGAAGAAACCGCAACGTCGATTGTCTCTGAGTATCTTCTACAGTTAGACTCTGTCTACAGGATGATGTGTGACGTTAAAAAAACAATTTTTTG
Source organism: Dryadula phaetusa (assembly GCA_032432895.1). Lineage (NCBI taxonomy): Eukaryota > Metazoa > Arthropoda > Insecta > Lepidoptera > Nymphalidae > Dryadula > Dryadula phaetusa. Next base: position 12,622,560 of record JAOYRS010000001.1, read on the forward strand.
CATGAAATTATATATAAGAACATACGTGTGCCATAATCATTAATTTCATATTAGCTTTTCCTCGCGCCCCACCAAAAATATGTAAACCTATGTATATGCCAGAGAAATATCATTTTTGTTAAAATAAATTTTTAATAAATTTTAGATGTAATACCTTTACATCTAAAACTTTATATCTAAAATTCAATAGATTACCATTTTCTTTGATTATTTTGATAGATTATAACATCAAAACATTAAAAAAGTGGTAACTATGTTGACTCCTGCCTTAGCAACGCGTTAGCCGCTTTACACAAAAGTGTATCTAAAACACTAATACATACAAACACATACAAAATATCAAATGTGCGTGCTAATTATTTAGCACTTTGTTATAGAATTATAATGAATTTGAAAAATATTGATTTTTTACTATCTACAATACGTTAACTTTTTATTAAAGTAAAATGTAGCCAAAAATTTTATACAAATAGTACTGAAATATATATATATATATATATATATATATATATATATATATATATATATATATATATATATATATATATATATATATGTATATATATATATATATATTTAACACGTCAAAATAATTCTACTTAATATTATTATTTTTTTAAACTCTCCCATAAACAGCTTTAAGTAACGTAATATAATATAATTATAACGGTCAGCTATCCTTTGTGTGACTGGAAATGCGAAATGCTTATAGCACAAGGTCGACTTGCACTTGTCCGTTATAGGCAGTGGCTATTATGAATGGGAGTGTTTTGTTTATTTATAGGCTACATTAGATATTTTAGTGTTAGCGTAACTTGGGCGTGTCCAATTATATGTAAAATTCTTTTTAATTTATACATTTACAAGGTGTTATTATAATTGATACTAAGAAAAGAAAAACGACTAAATTTGCTTAGAGAAGAGATCAATTAACGAAAGCCTATAAAGACGATTGATTCATATGTTAAATATCTTTTAATTCAATATATAGAAATTTCTAACTGTCTTCAGTGCCAGCATTGTCCATGATTATTTTTTTATAGAAAAAGGAGGCAAATGAGCTGAAAACCTACCCGATGGTATGTGATTCCCTTCACCCATGGACATTCACCGCATTAGAGTTGTGGATGCGTTGTCGGCTTTGGGATGGAAGTGAAAGATGATAGCATAGTGGCTTCGGTGGCCAGAATTGTTTGCGCCCCAACACTCTGAGGGAAAGGAGAAAGGTGAGAATAGGGAAAGCAGGCTTACATGACATCGTACCGGAACACATCATCAGATACTTGGCAGATGGTTTTAATTTTAATAAAAATAACAATAATAATAATAATAATAATATTTTTTATTGTACACCCAAAAGTACAAAATAAAAGAGTTACCTATACCAGGAGAAAAAAAGGTAAAGGCTAAAAATATATATATATATATATATATATTACATGTATGGGGTTTCCCAATAAGAACGATATCTTTTGAAATTGAAATAAAACATGTAATATATGCTCAATAGCTTTATTTGATAGGAAATTTTAATGTTATTTATATTTTAAACAAAATATCGTTCAAATGACCGCCATGATGGTTTTTGCACTGGTGAATACGATCGGTCCAATTTTCGATGACTCGGTGCAGCATTTCGGCTGGTATGGCCGCTATAGTCGCTCGAATGTTGCGTTCAAGGTCTTAAATCGTAGCTAGTTTATTGGCATACATTTGAGATTTAACATACTACCACAAAAAATAGTCCAAAGGTGTTAAATCGCATGATCTTGGTGGCCAATTGTGAGGAACGTTGCGAGAAATAACCGACTCACCAAACTTATCACGCAATAAATCCGTTGTGACGGTCGCAGTGTGGCATGTTGCACCATCTTGTTGAAAATAAATGTCGTCCGCATCGATTTCATGCACTTCAGGAAAAAAGAATCGCTCAACATGTCACGATAACGGTCGCCATTGGCAGTAACAGTACGGCCTTCGTCGTTTTTGAAAAAGTACGGGCCAATGATTCCACCGTACCATAATCCGCACCAAACAGTCAATTTTTCAGGATGTAATGGTGTTTCATGAACCACTCTTGGATTTGACTCACTCCAGTAATAACAATTCTGTTTGTTCACATAACCATTGAGCCAAAAGTGAGCCTCATTTGAAAAGATGATTTTCCTGTGAAATTCGGTGTCCATTTTCATCATTTCAAGCGCCCAACCAGCAAATTCACGACGTAATCGATAGTCTGCTGGCTTGATTTCTTGTGCTAACACAATCTTGTATGGACGTAGGCCAAGATCCATTCGTAAAATTCGCCAGGTTGTCATTCTGGATAAACCCAATTCTTGTGCACGTTGTGGAACGGAAACATTTTGATTTTCTTCGACACTGGCTGATACGGCGGCAATATTTTCTTCACTACGGCCTGTCCGTTGTCGTATTGGTGGTCTACTATCGTGCAAAGAATATTCACTTTCCAGTTTTTGGATTATGCGACGTATGGCGAGCTCAGATGGTGCACCATGACGACCATATTTAGCACGAAATGCTCTTTGAGTAGAGGCAATACTTCTTGAATTTTGATAGAAAATTTGGACAATTTCCAAACACTAAGGTAACGTGAACTTTTTTACGATTAAATGGCAAATAATATTGAACACAAAACAATACAAATGTCAAATGTTAAACAACCAAAATAGCGGCTGTGAGCTATCAAAATCCTATCATCCTTATTGGGAAGCACTGTACAAGAGGCGACCTTATCGCTAATGTAGCGATCTCTTCCAGGCACCCTTAAGGTATAAGAAAACCACAAATTAATAATGGTGTCGGATGTAAAAAAAATTAAACAAATAAAAAAAATATTATGATAGTGGTCGCGAGCCAGCCGGAGGAATAACCTCCTACCACCAAATAACTGGGATAACCGTTCTTACAAGACGCGACCCAGCTTGCGGAAAGGAATTATATTCGACCCTGTCCCCTCACTGGGAAAAATAAACATATTTTAATATAAAGATTGAAGTTACATTAAATATTCTTATTGGATTACTATTTTGCTTACTTCATTGGAGTATTCAGAGACAAACCAGTGCTAAGACACTATTTTTACTGCTTTGTGTGTGTGTTTTAAAGCGAGCTCAACATCGCGCTTTATCCACCAAAAAGAAGATTCTGTCTCACTGAAGTAAGATGGCCTCTTATATTCAAATATAGGAGGAATAATGAATTATTGATAAATATTTATATAAGTGGATATAAATACTTAGGCAAAGATTTTAATAAATCCTTTTAAATCTATTTAGGAGCGCGTTTTTCTTTGTTTGCTAACAAAGAAAAACGTTTTTTTCTTAGCAAATATATAGAACAGAAACAAAATAATAATAACCAGTTGCCTACAATTAATTTTTTTTGTGATCCTCTCTATGTACCTTATTGGGCATTAGGGTTCTCAATAAGGCCTACAATAGAACTGCATAATTTAGATGTTATAGACGCAAAGCTCGTGTCATATAGCGGCCAATCATATTTTTAGAAAGCAATGGTTTGTAACTACCATTGAATCTGTAATTTTCGGTCAATGAAATAGATTTCCATACAAAAATAAATGTTGTGGCCCTTATTAGGCGTTAGGAAAGATATATAAGTAATAATTAATTTCTTTTCTGGTTATAAATAAAATTATAGAATTATACCGGTTTTTAATAAATTACTACTTTTTCAGATTTTATTGTAGTGCCTACATGGCAATCACAATATTGAAGACTGTAGACATGTGTTTACTCTACCTAAATATAATGTATTTTTTTTAAGAATGGTGCCCTCATACCCAATAATTTATTTGTTAAATTTTTAAAACTAAACTAAGGTTATGAAAAAAATATAAAAATCAAAACACTAATTAACTTCAGATAGATAATTCGAAGGTCAATAATAAATTCAAAAGTAATACAAGCTGTATTCTTATTACATAATAATAAGAAATGAATAATAATTATTATACAATTATTATTATTTGTTTCTAATAATCAAGTAATCTTAAAACCTTAACTCTATTACTATCATCAGCAGCCGCTGCTGAAACTGCTGCTATCCACTGCTTAACATAAGCCTCCCCCCAGAACGTGCCACGTTGCTCAGTCCTTTGCGTGCCTCATCCAGTGTCTGCCCGCGATCCTACGAATGTCATCGTACCAGCGTGTCGGGGGTCGTCCTACGCTACGCTTACCGAGACGCGGTCTTCACTCTAGGACTCGTCTGTTCCAGCGGTCATCGGTCCTACGACAGATATGGCCAGTACACTGCCACTTCAGCTTGCTTATTCTCCGAGCTATGTTCGTTACTTTGGTTCTCTCACGAATAGCCTCATGTCTGATTTTATCCGCGAGAGAGACACCTAACATAGCCCGATCCATCGTGGACTAGCCCAACTCCACTAGCTAGCCCCAATGTCAGTGTCCACGTCTCGGCACCATACGTCATCACGTGTAGGACGCAATATTCGAAGATTTTCGTTTTCAAATATTGTAGGATAGCCGCAGTAAGGACTTTACAAAGCCTGCAGAATGCTACCCAGCTTAACCGAATCCTCCTGTCAGCCTCCCTCCTAAATTTGTGACGGCCTAGTTGGACTGTCTGGCCAAGGTAGATATAATCCTGCACAACTTCGAGGGGGAAGTCATCGACAAATATCAGTCCTGGCACGACATGTTCATTGAACATAACCTCACCATAACCTCGACCATGACCATGACCATAACCATGACCATGACCAAATTCATGCCGAGGCCGACCCGTCAAGAGGACTCATCTAGGACTCACCTAGACTCCGCAAAGATATCATCTGCGAAACGGAGATTGACGCCTCGCGTCACTCAGGTGAACAGTTTTGGAGATATAACATCTCCTTGTTTCATCCCACGACGGAGTTTAATTGTTCTTGTTCTCTGGCCCTGAACTTGCACGGTCACCGTCGCAGCGTTGTATTGACATCTGAGTACCTCGTATTTCGCCAGTCGCGAACAGAACAGCCCAGGTTTCGATAGAGTCGAAGGCTTTCTCGTAATCTACAAATGCCATACACAGCGGCTGACTGTACTCTTCAATATTCTGTACATTCTGCCAAACAGTATGGATGTGAACATTTTTCAAAAAACGTATAAAAATTTTGAACGCAGCGGGATTCGAACCCGCGCCTCTTGGATACCGTCCAAGGTATCAACACTAAATAGAGTCGTCGGTGTTGGTAGCCTACCGTATCCCGGGGATTCTTCGCACCCTCCGCCCCGCTGGTACCACGACCGCTGCTGTAATCGGGAATAGCAGGGCCACTGGGAACTGAGGGCCGTTTCTTCTTGTGCCTCATCTCATTAGGGGCGAAATGCCCATACTGTCCACGCTAGGCAAGCGGGTTGGTGACCGCAGTGTGATGTCATATCTTCGACAGCTGGAAAGAACGCTGCTGCTTATTCTCTCAGATTCCCAATGGAAAAGAAAGCCGACGTCCTAGCCTCGTCCGTTGATCAGCAGGATATATCGCTAACAGGTGAGGTTGACATGGGTCACGAAGATGTTGGTGAGACCGCTTACGCTCCTATTACTATTTCTTCTAATTCTATTACTATGACGAATCAAAATACAGATATTTCAAAACATCAACAATATTGAGAATTACGCTTTCTTCGTGATATCATAGTTTCTTTTATAAATTGAAATTTAATTTTTTTCATCATTACATTACGATGACAAAAACTAACCAAATAATCTATTTTTATGTTCATTAAACTAAAGACCAAATACTAACTAAAAAATATAAAATAATAATAAAATTATATAGAAAACGACTTTTTTATACTTATACTTTTATTACCTAGTTTAAATCTTAGCACCCCTCATTAAAAGACAACAACATAGGCCTTATTAGGCATTTAGATATATCCTGAAAAAAAACGAACAAAGTCGAAACAAAAAGCAACTATTTTGGCAACTAATTAATCCACGCTTTAAAAATATTATTATTATATTATTATCATTAATATAACTAAATAAGTAAAAATGACTGATTTAATACTGAAATGAAATAATATTATTTTTTTAGTTGTATAGTTGTTGGTCTTGGGGTTTAATTAATTTTGAATCTGTGGTCGAATCATAATAGCCAAGCCCAATTATACGAAACTAAGAATATTGAAAAACGGTGGTAATAAAAGGTGTTCAGGTAGACAATATATAACATTGGTGTATAAAAATCAAAAGTCTAAAAAATAATTTTGAGCGGAAAATCGAAACTGTTTGTTAAAAACATAATGAAACACACGAAATATCTCACAAGAATTCTAAGGAATTCTTTTTATTCTCTTAAGAATAGAAAGTTGAACTAAGCAATAAATAACATAAGCTATACGATTTTCTTTAAAGTAAAATCATAGACAAGAAACAACACAGTATAAAAATGGGTACAGTCAACGCAAAAAGTGAATAGTATTTCCATAAATGCAAAATATACAATAAGCCAAAAGAAATTGACTGATTCAATAATATCCACAATCAGAGTGGTTCGTGGGTGAGAGAATAGCACAAATAAATATACTTACATAGCAAACGCTGGGCGAAATATTGTTATCGTAATATACTACATATTGATTATTTTCTTGGAATTTTTATGTACTGTCCGTGATGTAATTTCGTTATCTGCCGCTGCTATTCAACATATGAGCGTACATTTAGTTGTCGTTCGCTGGGAGCTTGTCTTTAAAACCGCATGACCATTGCTCGTGGGCGGCAGTTACTACAGTTAATGTTTTTACTATGTGTTTGCTGCTGTATTATCTGTTATCGATATAGTTACTACGCAAATATCCGCTTCCAGTGACGAGTTCAAAATAGTGTTATTATTCTTATTAAGTTGATAACAATAATACAATTCGTATATATTACAAATAATATTTAAGAAAGCGCATCGTAGCACCGTATCGTAGCTTGTCGAGTACGATGCAGTAGCATAGGTAGCAGTGCCAAGTGTTAAGTGTAGAGTGACGACGTCACAGAGCGGCCGGGAGCGGGCGGCGCGTGCGCAGGGCGTCAGTACCGCGGCCAGACCCGACCGGCACACACGATGTTCGCGCTCACGCTCGCCGCCGCCCTGCTGAGCGTACTGGCCGGCCAGCCCGGCGCCGGTGCCAGCCTGCACTGCGCCATGCGCCGAGAGATCTCACCCTGTACCTGTCGCCGCGAGGACGTCGGCACCGGCGTCGTATTGGTCATATGCCAGCGCATCAGCGCCTACGAGGACATCGCGCGCGCCCTCACGAACAAGTTCAGCCCGGAGACCAAGATTGGCCTGGACATCTCCTTTTCGCAGCTGCCTGACTTCGCAGACCACAGCTTCCGCGAGCTCGGCCTCTCCATCACCCGGCTCAAACTCAATTTCGACAATCTAAGGCAAGTCGCTTAAAACCGACATTACTTCACAAATAAAAATGTGTAAGCTCTTTGTTGTGTAAAATGACAAATATGGAAACGTGATAATGAGACATCAAAACAGTGCGTGAGTTAACGAGAAACAACAGGTTTGTGATAAGAGAAGCGACGGCGATAGAAATCGGTGCGTTATCATGAGCGTAGGCGGCGCACTGCACAGGTCTGAGGGACCGCGCCTCCGTGGTCGCAGGATCATATCTGTCTTAGTTATTTTCCTGCAAATGTCTTATGGAACTTGCTATGTTCATAAAAAAATATAAAGTAAGGCAAGCCCCGTATCCACCGCTAAGTGCTTCACAGTATTGACGAATTCCAGAAAATAATTAAGTCGTTTCTGACCCGTCACCTCGACCCTCATTGACCGCAATTGATGTTCTGTGATCCTCAAGTCATGCATGTTACACATCTGCCGTTACATAAAACGAACAGAAATTATAAAAAAAATCTCTTTAAACTAATTTCCATGCCTAATTTCACGAGAAATAGTTATGTAAATTAATCATTACAAACTGTACGGGTCGACTGATAGGCATAATGTAGGTACATATATATATAAAATATATGTACGTTTTATCTATATAGTGTAATAAATATATATTTGACATATATATATATATATAAATATATGTTAATTATTTTATTCATTCGATATATTAGGGGATCTTGGTTTACGTATATACATTCCTGAATTCCATCCACGTAAGGGGATTACATCTAGGACGGAGTGCGATGGTTCGCTGGGTTATCGCAGGTCGCTCCTAAAGCAGTAAAATTGAATGATATCATATTGTTCGAGTCACTATATTTACCATTAATAGTGAACTAATATATTTAAAGAGCCCATTGTTCATAAGTTATTTTTGTTCGACAAGTGATTATTATATTATTTTAATCTCTCTAGTCAATCCATTAGTGTATTGCGCTCTACAAAATGTATTAAATTTGATTAACATGAAAATTTTGTCGTAGAGTTTATAATGTAAATTTTAAAGCTCATTCAATAACCACTTACTCTAACTAGGTTGTAACTGGAAATTCGCTATTAGGTATTAGAGGTAGTGGATTACTAAATAATTCGGGCTATATATTAAATTAAATTTTTACGCCTAATATATAAATAATCGTTGATTTTAAATTGGACTAAAAAATATACTATTTATAATTTAATAATGTGGTTGCGCCACGTTAAGCGTACCTTGAAACGGCAATTATGATTTAGTTGTCATTAAATCTTAATGAACATACCTTTTATATATATATATATATATATATATATATATATATATATATATATATCCTTCACACTGAGTTGGCTTTGAACTAATGCTTAAACGTGGACTTGATTAAAATCAGTTTACTGTCTGAACTCCGTAATTGAAATCGATTTTTGCTGAAGTCGCGCAAAGTTAAATAAGCTAACGTGTTTTGTAATATCCTACGGTACATTATTTAACATTTTATTTAGAATTATAAGGGTATTGAAGTATGTATTAAAATTTCAAAGTCAATCAACGTAATGTCTTGACACTAGGTTGTCTCTGACTACCCTGTCATGTACCCGGCATAAAGCAGGAAGATTTTAACATTAGAACGTAAAATAGATGTTGTTATATTAATTTTTGTGCGTTCTACCTTTACTGTACCTATATTAAATTGATGTTTTAATATTGCACTATATAATATGAGTTATGGAGTCTGATCTGATGAAATTTCTGTAAAACAAGTGGGAAATGACGAACGGAATATTTTAACACTATGTTTTATCCGCACACTGCACTAAGCACAATAAAGCTATATATTTTATTCAACTGGTAGTTAGAGAGAAACTTTTATAACGATACTCTTTTCAGTATATTAAAAAGATAACTAAAATTCAGTTAAAATATAATATGAGCAGCTAAAAGCCTGAAGCGCGCCAAACAGCTTACATAGTAAAGATTTCCTGTACACAGGATTACTGGATTAACAAAATGGTAGTATTTATTTCAAAATGAAAATTTCATTCGATATAGAAATATTGTTAATGGATTTTTACTTAACGAATATAGCTTTTGTAATGGGGTGATACAATTTCAGTTAACTAATGGGTTTATTGTAGCAACTTCACACGAGGGAGTTATTATATTTAAAATTATTTTCACTTCCTCGCTCTGGTAAAACAAAATGCAGAGTTGAGTTCCACCATCAACACGCAATGTCTCGAATTCGGTGGAAATCGAAGTACGGAGTGTTTTGACAATAGGTCTTTCTGTCTACCCTGCTAAGCGGGATAAAAAGCTAAAAAAAAACTTTAAATTTTATCAAGGATGGAAGGGTAGTGAGAGAAATTTTTGTTGTTCAGTTGCGCTTTCCACCAGAATTCGAGACATTGTGTGGTTAGTGATGGAACTTAACGCCGTATTTTTTCTTATTGTAGCTGGGTACTTTACAAAAATAATAAATATACTAAAATATAGCTCTCCCGAGTGGGAATCGAACCCACAAGCAATCATCTTTACAGAAGATCTTCCACTGCGCCTGATAGCCTTCAGAAAACAAAAAATTATACAACAATATTCATTATACAATTTACTTTCTTTATATATTATATAAAATCACTCAAGCCAAATAACCGTACAACGATGCTTTAATTTATAAATATTGTTATAATGACAATAAATTTTAGACGTATCTATTGTATAACGAACCATTTATTTTGTGCCAGTGTACGTGGACGGTAGAAATTTGAATTATTGGAGTTAAAAACGCATTTTCCGAATATTTTTTCTTAATGAGACCTTTATGGAATTATTTAGAGCGATATTTTCATACAATAGGTTTTTAATTTTATAATCTCTAAACCAAAGAAATAATGACAACAATATCTCATTCATGTATTTAGCTAGTGTTAAGTGGAAAGAAAGTAATTCCGATAAAAGTAGACGTACGCTTTCCTTTTGTTAGCATCAAAGTAATATTAAGTTTTTCTATATTTCTTTACTAACAATTTTAAAAGTAACCTTCAAATTATTTGCAATGTAATTGAGGAACAAGGAAAAAATCGTTATCATATTATATCCAAAGAATTTCAATATCCAGATTAACGTAGGGTATATTAGTAACCTAAACTATTAACAATGTTATCATGTTCAAGTTTCAGTAAAATTAAAACTCGCGAGCTGATAATTTTTTTAGTTCCATACTTTTATCCCGCATAGCAGGGTAAATAGAAAGTTATCTAACGTTAAGACACTCCGTACTTTACTTTCCACCGAATTCGAGAAATAGCATTAATTCGAGCTTATAATTCAGGAGCTTTTAAATCTATCCTATCTAAATATAAGGGTACAGTAAGCAGCTGATTGCAATTCAACTACAGCCCTGCTTTTTTTAATCAGATGATACCATTTCCATTTGAAACTTTTAAATAAACACTAGGTATAAACTTTAACTGACATACTTCAAAAACTTTTGAAAGGAAACAGCCAGAGCTTTCATTTGAAAAGCTCATTTGATATAAATCTGAATATTAAAATATTAAAAAAGTAAAGCGTCTGTCGCGTTACTTTTCGTTTCTGTACTTGAAATAAAATATCTAACTGGTAACTCTGTTTCAACAAATGCTTGATTGTAAGCTCCCTCTTCTTACCCTCCCTACTTTTCTTTTGATATTATTTATTTTTAATTGAATTTATTTTTATGTTATTTTAAAACTATTAAGATAAATATAGAATATAGAAAATAAATAAATAATAAATATAGAACTATAGGCTAAAATATAGAACTATGGAGGTGAATTAAAAAATATTTTTCAAGTATTATTAAATTTCACTGTGGCTTAATGTAAACGTATAGCGAAAGGTAGCGAAGCGTATAGCGAAAGGTAGCGAAGGCTGTCTATCAGTCATCCATAAGACGAGGGCTTAAAACTTAGTTTCTTCAGCTTAGTTTCTTCTCTTGAGGCCATCATGGCGTAGTGGGATAACGTCGTACGTAATTGGTTATTGGTTCAATTTCTATTAGAATTAATGATCATATTTTTAATTAATTGTTATATTTTCGCTCTGGTAAGGGATCATGCAGCGTTCAGTTCGCCACTCAACATGCATTGTCTTGAATTGGGGAGTAAAGCAGTCAACGGAGTGTCTTGACACTACCTTATCCCTGTCTACCTCCTACTATGCGGTGTATTCCGAGTGAAGGCAGTCTGTTTTTATATTTCTGCCTAAATATAACTCATTGCGTGATGCAAATAGATTCATTGTATTACCATTGTAACCTTTACACCGAATAGAGATTGAACCAATGACTAAAGCGTTATACTTTTCTCTACAAAACATACAGGTACGTACATGTATACGTGTTAGTACTTGGCAGATATTTAATGAGCGATGCACGATGTTTTTCCAGTGACCAGCAATGTGCAAAAGACCAATAGACTTATCGTTTTACTATGTACGATATGGACAGACACTTAAAGTCAATCAATTGTATACACATGATAAACGAGACTATTTGAGCGTGAGCTACCTTATTAGAAACTACATGCATTTCTCATGTTCTTATAGAACGATAAAACGACGAATTATTTTTCTTCATGTATTTCTACTGATAAGTATATATATATATATATATATATATATATATATATATATATATATATATATATATATAATTTTTTATCATTATAACATATAATAACATAGTACAAAATATAAAAAATATTTTAATTGTATTAAAAGATACATTCACGGATTTATCATATTGCGCAAAGGTCACACTATCACCTTTACAATCTTAAAATTTGTTCAACATTAGCCTCGCTATGATTTTCTATATATTTTTTCAGTTGCAAAATTCACGTTTAAACATAATGATGTCTTGAAATTATCAAAGAAGAGTTGCCTTTTGAAGTGCGAGTAAACGTGCTTGTCAAAGGAAAACTCTATTACGTTTGGAGGATTTTCTAAATAGTTCTATTTATCTATATATACTAAATGTTAAAATTATTGCAGTAAAAACGTCAGTATGAGATTTATTTACTAAATAAATATATTAAATTAGTAAGGCGTATTCGGATTATAATAATTAAGTTGACATTAGAAAGACTTAGTGGAGAATATTTGATAATTTCAAAATCGACCACATTAGAATTGTAGGATTTCTGTTATATTAACACTTAAGTATGTATATGTAGAGATACTTGTAAAATATTTTTAAGACAAAAGTTATTTCTTAAATTAATAGAAAAAGATGTGAAGTTCTTCACGATTGTACTAACCGTTGTCAATGTATATATCGATTTACATACAAAAGAATAATATCGATTTCTTATATCGTTTTTTTGTGGACAGCATCCATGTGAGTTATGTATGAATGAACGTAAAGCATAACTAAACGTTATTAGTTCTATCAAATTTAATAGTAGAACTCTACTGCGACCTTTACTGCCATACTGTCTTAACCCCATGTATCGTCAATACTCACTGTCATATTTACTATTTTTAAAGTGTTATTCCACACTTAGGATTAGAAAACATTTTTGAAAAACGTATAAAATTTTTTTTTCCCGCTGCGTTCAAAAAATTTTTATACGTTTTTCAAAAATGTACTCGCTGTCATTTAAACTACATTCATATTCAATAATTAACATGAAAAAATATTGTAACATTTCAGAGAAGTAATAGATACGTCACCATTGCTAGTTTAGGGCATGTCCGACTATGCAAGTGGTCATGGGTTCACATGAATATTCGGATATGCTTGAATCATAAGGGTTTCTTGGGAGTATAAAGGTAAAAATGAAGTGTTGTGTGCTGTAATATCTTATATACTATATTGTTACAATGGAAAAATACTTAGATAATCAAAAACAACAAAAATATATCAGTTTACGTCATTATTTTATTATTAACGATCTCAATTAAGTTTTTAAATTCGTTAGTCAGTTAGGTATAAAATAAGCGATAGAAGACAGACACTTGTTTTAACTCCTTTTCACAATGCGATAGATTCCGTACAACGTATCCATTGCTTAATAAGAAATTTTTGATATAAAAACCTAAGCCCTATGTATTCGTTTTGCTAGACATCCGATAACATTGTAAACATTTTCGCGACAACTCCACCAATATGATCTAGCCAGTGTTTATCGAATTAGTTCATATCCCAGTTATTTTCCCTGACACAAATAGATTGTGAAAGGACCAAATGTACTTTACATAGAGCGGATATATATATATATATATATATATATATATATATATAGTAAATAATAGTAAATAATAATAGTACTATTTACCTAGGTTAAGAGATAATTAGAAAATCCGTTGGCTGGTCTATCAATCCGTTGTGTGATATTAAATCCGTTGCTTATTGCCTGAAATCGAGACATTGCTTGTTGACTGGCAAACGGAACACAACGTTTTGACATTAAACTACACTACAGTAAATTTTTTATGAAAACTCAACATAAAATGATACGAAAAACATGAAATTATACAGAAACGATGACAGATCAAAGTTGCAAGTGAAGAAATTAAAGAAAAGATTTAATATTTCAATATTTATATATTTATATAATATTTAAATTTCAAACATTGTGTTAATATTTGTCGTCGAGTTGATAAAGAGTTAATTAGGTCAAGAGTAAATATACAAAACACCTCTTGATTAACAACGGACTTACATCCGATAAGTTGTCATATTCAAATGTATATAGTTTGGGATTACGAAATTTATATAGTTTAGTAATATTTATTTTTAATTTATACAATATGAGCCGTCGATTATTTAAAGAATTTCTGATTATAAATAACATTTTTAAAATAAAAAAAATATTTCATCAATTGGAGAGGCCGATCGTGGCGTAGTGTGACAGCGTCGGATTGTAAACGTGATCGGTTGTGAGTTCGATCCCCACTCGTGTGATGAACACGTAATGTCTCGATTTCGGTGGAAAGCGAAGTACGGAGTGTTTTGACACTAGGTATTTTCTGTCTACCCCGCTATGCGGCATAGAATTTCTTTTTATGATACTTTTTGAGACAACGTTTATATAAACTATTTCCTTGAACCCATTCTAGATTCGAATACTGCAAATTAAAACTTTTCATATGAAATTTTGTTTTAGACCGTCCTTTAATAAATGGTAATACAAGTAGACTCTGTGTGTATATATATATATATATATATATATATATATATATATATATATATATATATATATATAAATATATAGATATATATATATATATATATATATATATATATATATTTATGTAGCTTTCTAAGGTTATTGTAAACCCTTTAAAAGTCCTTAGGTAAAGTTGGTACCCAAAGTTTTTGAACTTTGAAAAGCTCATTTCGCTTTGGCACTGAATCTTGATACGCCACTAACCTTCTCAGCTTGGCCGGCAATCTCTTGTATATAATATATTATTATGATCTAAAGCAAACTGAAATCTGAGTATTTCATACACACAAAGGAAAGTCACTGTGCATAAACGAATTTCCTAGAAAGTTATATTTGTTTTAAATACGATAGTTTAAAATTGATATAAATAATTATTATTTATGCGAGTACATGTAAGGACGATGAGGACGTTCGTTGCGAAAAAGACCAGCGCCTTACTGAGTGTTATTGGTTGTAGATTGGATTTCCACTTGGGGGAATGATTATGTTTAAAGTATTTTTATTTCCTCACTCTGGTAAGACACAACGGCGTTGAGCTCCGCTACTAAGCACACTGTCTCAATTTTTGACGGAAAACAGCTCCGTTCCGAAAACGTGAAAATCCAGAGGAACAATAAAATTTACAGATAAAAAAATGGTAATAATACTTGTTTTTAGGATAAAAGTTTCTTGCGTATGTCATAATGATGAATTCTGGTACGCATACATATTATGTGTGTGATATACACAAAGATTATTTTTACCATAATGTTAATTAAAATATATATATGATTTATCATCATAATATATGTTCTCATTGAAAATGTTTTTAATTTGAACGGGAGTTATAAAAAAACAACATTAAGCGGTGATGTGCATCAATCAAGATGTCAAATAATTTATACATTTGCTAATACAATTACTTAGATTTTCCATTCAGCCTTGCGTTTAATACATCAATATAGATCTCAGTACAATCACGTCCAGGCCGAGCCTAGCGCTTCGTTTAATTGGTCCCGTTTTGTAATTTAATTACCCTTTGGCCTAAGCCAGAACGACAATTACGAATCGTTCAGACCGACCGCTTCTACTTGCACGGTGTACGGTGTATCGTTCAACTATATGTTTCTTTCCTTATTTAAACTATGTTTTATAGTTTTATGTTTTATAATATTATTATATACGTATTTTATGTTTTAAACGCATTTATATAAACTTTAAATTTTTTTGATTAATTTTTAAAATAATATTTTCAAAACAATGTATCCTATACATCGTTTTGAAATAATTATAATTAACTTGTGGGAAAAAATCTTTATTCACTTTTTATTGAGAAAATTATAGTTCTGTAGTATAGAAAACATTATTAAAAAATATTATTAATAATTTTTTACGTTCTAGTTTTACATTTTTTAGTTTCACGTGTTTAAAGTGACATAACATATATATTAAAGAGAAAAAATAAACAAATTCTCTTCACAAGTCTTTATTTTTAACCAGTGCCAGCTGCAAAGGGCAATGTGAGCTCTGGTTGGTAAAATTACATTTAATAAAGGTTGGGTTCGGCACTCAACACGCAATACCTTATTATATTTATTTTATTAAAAAAAATTATCTCATGCGGAAAACAGTCACAAGAGTGTCCTGACACTAGGTTACCCTGCTAGGCGGAATGAAGCTGATTTTTTTAAAATCCATATATTACTTATAAAAGATACAAATAAGAGCAAAGCGGTGAATAAATATTAACCTAGGAACGTACACAAAAATGAGACACCGATAGGTAACTAATAAATCGCAACGAAGTAGCTCGTAGTGCCTTTGGAAAAATGAAAAAGGTGCCATGCAACAAAAATATCAAGTTTCCACTCCGTGTACGCCTGCTACGTAGTTTCGTATGACCCATATTTCTATACGGATGTGAGGCTTGGATCATCAAAGAAGACCTTTCTAGTCGTAGAAGCGTCAGATCTCGAATGATGAAATTCTACGCCGGGTTGACCAGAGACGTAAGCCTTTGCAAAACCAAGACCAGTGACGTAAGCCTTGTCAAAGTTCCATATTGTGCTTGTTGTACTTGTGCTCAAATATGATCGGTAAGAACTTTTGCAAGTAAAAATGATGGGAAAAGTTGCCGGAACAAAGAGAATCGGTCGTAGAAAAGTCATGGATAAAGAAAATCAGAGAATGGACGGGAATAAAAAGCGCTGAAGAGATCTTCCATTGAGCCAGTGACCGGACAAAATATGCGAAGCTGACTTGGCCCAACCTTCACTAGTTGGGGAGGCACTATAAGAAGAAGAAGATAATATATTTATATCGACTTTTACGTGACATGTGACTTTATTATTGTATTCATTCTTTACTTGCAACAAAGTAGTTAATATTAAAGTGTACATTTAAATTGTGTAAAAGGGACCGTGGGGGTTCCCCTACCATGTCGTCTACAATAAAACATGATTTTCACCAGAACCTTTATGTTATCAAAATTGAATAGCTAGATGTACTTCACAAAAAATATATTATTAATAAGAAAAAAATACTAAATCCTTTTTACGTGCCTTAAAGCAATATAACCTGAACTCCGACGTTAAAATAATTGCAAACTTCACCGCGACAAGTTTAAATTATAATAAAATGAGGGGCATCTAGAACGTAGCCACAGTTGCATCGTTATTACTTTACCAACTTCTGTGTTTTTATAAAAACTGCCTCAAAATAATATGCAATTAAAAAATTTCTAAAAGATAATTTGTTTATATTTCAAAGATTTTAATTTTATTTCTTTACATTTTCTATTTTTAATTGATTTTATACATTTAAAATATCTGTCTTACAAAATGACTTTTAGCCTCAAAAATTTAATAAAATAAACAAATTACTATATTTTCGATCCAACTCTAAAAATAGATAAGTAATTAAAGCGATAAGTATTTACACGTGCCCCCTATTTATTACAAATTGTTTATTATATATGTACTATTTATAAGCTTTCTTGATAAGCGAATAAATCGAAGTGGCGATTGTGTGACAAAATAAAGAAATATTGAGAATACAATTGTCATTGTAATTGTTCTAGAATCTAGATTTTTGAACTGAAATTATTTTTTTTTATCTCAAATCTAAAATTCAATCTTATTATATATCAATATATCAAATATTTTTTTTTTACATTGAAATATGTATGTAAAATAATGTCAACACACTCCGTACTTCGCTTTCCATCGAATTAGAGACATTACGTGTTGGGTAGCGGAACTCAACGCCGCTACATGTCTTTGCCAGATCGAGGAAGTGAAAATTATTTAAATATAATCACTCACCCAAGCGGGGATCAAACCCATAACCGATCGCGTTTAGAGTCACACGCCACGACCGGCCTTTATGTACTTTCTGTCCTGCTATGCGGGGATAAAAGGGTGAAGCTAAAATAAAACAAAAAGATATAACTTATTATTATACCTGAAATGTCGTGAACAGGCAGGATATTGAAGCAAATCCATTTGGGCTCATTTCCATATTTAATCATTTTTTTTGTTCGATTGTTTTTTCTTCATATATTATAGGACCTTTGTCTTTAATAGGATCGTTCTGCTACATTTGCATTCGGTGTACAATGTTAGTTTTTATTTCCTACCTATATCTATGCAGCATCAAAGTGTAAAGCCTCCTTATAACAAAATCAGGTCAAGAAATAATGCTATTAATCTGTCTGACAATCTGGTCCGATACTCCGTAGAAATAAATCCCAGCGTAATAACGTCATTCAGGGCAAATTCCATCACAGCATGGTGTTCTGGTACATCATCTATGATGGAGAAGTCGAATAATTTGGGATATCCACTTTTATCGTTTCTATTTGTTTATATGAAAATACTTTAAAAAAAACATATGTGAAACAGAAGTTATGTTTTTTTGTTGACTATTTTATACTATTTTATCATTCATGTTCTTATACAAATTGCAAATAATAAAAAAAACTTAGAGTTCTAATGGCATGGGATGGGAAGAAAATTATAATTCTAAACTAAAGGTCTAGTCCAAGTTACTTCTAGTTAAATTAGCAACCAGCTAAAAGTAGTAGGGAAAGTCTTAATAAAATTGGTACCCTTCCAGAGATTAACCGGAACAAACGGATATACAAATTATTTTGTTGTAAATTATTTTGGTATAGATATATACCATGGAAAGATACATATGTAGTTAATGAAAAGAATTTATTTTAATATTTCAAACAGATATTTCAATTTGATACATTTGTATAGATATGCGAGTAGGTACGTAGACAACAACGGTCAAAAAATCTTTGACGTCAATATATAGCATGTAATTATATTATGAGATAGTGATAAATTAATTGAAGGGGGAAAACATTCAGAAACACCCAGTTTTATCAGTTTTTTGTACGAAAATACGTTTATTTGCAAAAATAGCATGAATTACTTAATGATCAACGTGAATAGATCCGGTGTTTTTTTAGTTAATTGCTGAAACATTCATTAGAACTCTAGTAAGGGAAGCATAATTTTTTGTCTATGACTAAATGTACAGTAAGGTGGATATTGTAAACATATAAAATGATATAGTTATTATATTTAGTCGAAAATTATTTAAACTTTATGGTTTTTGATGGAAACACATAACTTTTTCAATTTCAGCTATTTCATAAATACCGATATATTTAATATGATACTTCGCACGTTCAGATTTTAGATTAGAAAACATTTAAAAAAATAATTCTTACAAACTTAGCTCTCATATATATATATATATATATATATATATATATATATATATTTATATATATATATATATATATATATATATATATATATATATTCATTTAATTAAATTACTAGAAGTTCGGTTACTAGATTTTTTTTGGTTGTAAATGTACATTACTAGAGCTTTCATATATCATGGAAAAATGTAACCCACATAGCAGGTAGTCAGAGACAACTTAGTAACATGACAATTCGTTGACTTCCACTCGAAATCGATATATTGCGTCTTGAGGAGAGAACTCAACACCACCTTTTGTCTTACCAGAGCGGAGAGTTGAAAAAAAAAGCTATTATCATTTCGCCGAATGGGAATCGAATTCACAACCAAAACGTGTTTAAACTAACACAACCTACTACGAAGGCCTCAACAGTGTAAGAGGGGTCCTCAACACGTATGAGGGCTACATTACCAGCTTATCTTTCTCGGTACATATGTATTAAGTTCACGTAATTCGTGTCTCTGTTAGATCAAGTATATTCCACACGAGTATCAGTTGTTGATTTGACACATTTAATAATATATGATATGTTAACATCATAAATATCTATATATATATATATATATATATATATATATATATATATATATATATTATATATATATATACATTTACAACTTAGCTTTTCTTATAGTTAAACACTTTCTCCTGCGTAGCTGCAGGATAGACAGAAAGGTACATAGTGTCAAGACACTCCGTACTTCGATTTCCACCGAAGTCGAGATGTGCTGTTGAGTGGTGGAACTCAACGCCGCACTTTGTCTTTACCAGAGCAAGGAAGTGAAAATAATTTAAATATAATCACTCCTCCGAGTGGGGATAAATAAAAAAAGAATAAATATAAAAGAAATGTATATATATATATATATATATATATATATATATATATTTCTTTTATTTCATTTCAAGTGATAAAATCGAATTTTTTTTAATATTTTTGATGTTAAACAAACTCATATATCATTTTCCTTAATTCTATAAAAATAATAATTATTCTACTATGAAGTAGCTGATATTGAATATTTTATGGTTTTCAAATAATTTTAGACAAAATATAATAACTATATCATTTAATTTTTAACAATATCCGCCTTACTGTACATACATGTACAGCAAGTAGGATATTGTCATACATAAAAATTAATGTTCCTCTTACCAAATATACCAAATTGAAATATCTGTTTTTAATATTAAAATAATTACTTTTTATTAACTACATATATATTTTTACACGGTATATATCTATACCAAAATAATGTCCTAATGAATGTTTCAACTAATAAACACCGGACTTATGTACGTTGATCATTAAATAATTCAAACAATTTTTGCAAATGAACTTATTTTCGTACAAAAAATTGATAAAACTGGGTTTTTCTGAATGTTTTCCCCCTTCAATTAATTTATCAGTACCTCATGATATAATTACATGCTATATATTGACGTCAAAGAATTTTTCTGTTAGATCAAGTATGTTCTACACGAGTATCGGTTTGTTTATTTGAGACCTTTAAATAATATATGAGTATGTTTAACTTCAAAAATATTAGAAATAAATTCTATTTTATCTCTCGATATGAAAAAAAGGAATGTATATATATATATATATATATATATATATATATATATATATATATATATATTATGAGGCCAGTCGTGGCGCAGTGTGACAGCGTCTGACTGTAAACGCGACCGGTTGTGGGTTCGATCCCCACTCGGTTCCTCACTTCCTCGCTTTGGTAAAGACAAGTGCGGCGTTGAGTTCCACCACTCGACACGCAATGTCTCGACTACGGTGGAAAGCGAAGTACGGAGTGTCTTGATACTAGGTACTTTTTGTCCTTTATCCCGCAAAGCAACCCTGCTTTGCGGGATAATTATATATATATATATATATATATATATATATATAAATATTAGCTTCACGCTTAAATATATATTTAAACAGTGTAGAGGTGAGCCGGGATTTACTGAAATTCTTATGGGAATGAGGAAAATGGGAAATTTTTTCTTCATAAACGAAACCATAAAAATGAATTGTTGATATATAATTATTTATGTGAGAAATTATTATATTTTCAAATTAATTTTCTAAAATCTTATCTAACATTTACCGTAGCATGTATGTTTTTGTTTCGTAGGCGTCTTGTATCGGATTTAGATTTTTTTAAACCTTTGAATAGATTAATAAAGCCTCAATATCAAATCAATTCAAACATCTAATAAATATCGTTATAATAATAATTAAATTATATGTTTAAATAATATATGTTTATGAAATGTTCATATAACAGTTTAATTTAATTGTAGACTTGTTACAGAGTTTTCTGTATTTACTATTTTTAAAGTTTTATTCCACACACACTTAGGATTAGAAAATATTTTTGAAAAAACTTATATAAAATTTGAACGCAGTGGGATTCGAACCCGCGCCTCTTGGATACCGTCCATTAGACGCGCGTTCGATTCCCGCTGGGTTCAAATTTTATATGTATTTTTAAAAAAGGTTTCTGTATATTAAGTATCTACTAATTAGCTTTCCTTTTGACATTGTTATATTTAAAGTAACATTTGTATGTATTTGTTGTCATTTTAGAATATATAAAATATGAAGCTATGTTGAAATCCTTATACCGACCCATATTATTATAACCGAGTTACGTTGAGGCCGTCGTGGCACAGTGGGTCAGCGTCCGACTCTAAACGCGATTGTTTGTGGATTTGATGCCCACTTGGGGATTGGTCATATTTAAAAATATATTTTCCTTTTTTGTGGTGGTAAGAAAACACGACTTTGAGCTCGCTACTCAGCATGCAATCTCAATTTTGGGTGGAAATAAGTCGACTGAACGTCTTGACACTAGGTACTTTCTGTCTCTCCTGCAGCTACGCAGGAGAAAGTGTTTTACTATAAGAAAGCTAAATTGTAAATGTTATACTTTTATAACATTTAACATATATGTATATAAATATATATATATATATATATATATATATATATATATATATATATATATATATAAATATATTTGTGAGTTGTAATAAAAGTATAACATTTATAACTTAGCTTTTTCTTATAGTTAAACACTTTCTCCTGCGTAGCTGCAGGAGAGACAAAAAGTACCTAGTGTCAAGACACTCCGTACTTACCATCGAATTCAAGACATTGCGTGTTGAGTTGTGGAACTCTACGCCACACTTTGTCTTTACCAGAGCGAGGAAGTAAAAATAAATCGGTTGTTGGTTCGATCCTGAGTGGGGATCGAACCAACCACTGCGCCACGACCGGCCCCAATTTTATCAATTATAAATAAATTTTAAAGAATGCATTTCCGTAAAATTTCGCTAGTTCCATGTAACATGGTCGTGGAGCGACGTGACCCTGCGACCGTTTGGCGCCGTCCTGCTGCGATAACCCCGGGCACGTTGACCCGTGGCGGTTGTGTTTACTAAAGCGTTGTGCCAGCTTGTTTATTCTCCTGGAAACTTCTGCTTTACTCTAATACACCAAACCAAATTATCTATCCTATCTGTATATATTTAATATATAATTCCGTATGATTTTGATTGTATGTTTACTTAAATTTTGTCTATGATTCGAGTCATAAGTAAAAGAAATTATACTAAATTTAAAATAATTTAAAATATCATTTTGAATATCAGAGTTAGGTTTCAGGTACATTTTAGAAGTGAAATCAGATATTTAGTGATTTTTATATCGGACGGTTATTTTACAAAACATATTGTTTTTGATATATTTTTTTAATAAAAGTATATATTGACGTGGATAGGATATTTTCTATATAATATAATTTTTTTTTACTCTGTATTTCTTGTAGACTCTGTAGTTTGTGTAATATGAATTTATTGCCGTGGCCTAGATTTGTTTTCGTATAATTAACAACTGTACGCTATATGTCAGTTTCTAACAATAATATTGTTTACTTTGAACAAATGCTTAAAATATATTGTATCCATACGTTTTGTATGACAAGATATATTAAATTTAAAAAATATATCGACTTGATTATTAATTGAAGTTTAGCAAGTGACTTACTTTAAAAAAAAACTTAGTCTAACTTTTAAAATGTGTATTTCAATAGAAAAGAAACTTTTATATAAAAATAAAATATAGACACGATTTATTTTCACTTTACTATAATATTACATAAAATTAATAATTAAAACAGTTATTATTTTTATTAGATTATTATTAAAAAATAATTATATATATATATATATATATATATATATATATATATATATATATATATATATATATATATTTGTATTTACCTGATGTCGGTAGTAAAAAGCTGTTATTATTTTAATTAAATTGTAATATATGAACGTAGCTTCACGCTTTTATCCCGCATAGCAGGGTACACAGAAAGTACCTAGTGTCAAGACACTCCTTAGTTAGTAGAGACTGGTGGAACTCAACGCCGCACTTTATCTTTTGCCAGAGCAGGGAATGAAAATAATTTCAATATAATCACTCCCCCGAGTGGTGATCGAACCCACAACCGGTCGCGTTAACTCTACGAATGGCCTCAATATTTAAGATATTAATTAATTATTACATGTTTTTATCATACACGTAATTTTTAAGATTTTCTCTTTGTTTGTAGATTAGATGATTAGTTAATTCGTTTTTATTCTGAAAACACAATCCCCGAGATTTTCAATAACAGCGACTTTTGCGCCTCAATATCTATATGTATAAATACGTGAAGCAAAATTTCTGTACGTCTTTTTACGAAAATCACGCGATTATAGGAGTATCAAATATGGCACAGTTATAATTTATGTAGAGAAGGAGTGCCAATTGCAAATATTTTTTTAAAAAACAACGCAGACAAAATTATTAAATTAATAAAATAAATAAATGTAACACACACTACCATGTGTTTTACATACACGTTTATACAAAGTGACACATACATGTTGCTAAGGCAACGCGTTGTCAACGCGTCATCGGAACATCTAGATTTATTTATTTTAGCTCTTTTTCATACCACATAAAAAAATATTTTAAAGCACTAATAAATATGTGATATTTGAACAATGTGAGATATTTGTTTAAAAGGGTTTCCAAATTCATATTTTATAGGTTTTTTTTTTATATTATTCCATCTTTTATATCGTAAACAACTATTAAATACTATTATAAATTACTATTTTGCTATTTACTATTTTTAAAATATTATTCTATACTATAAAAACTACATTCTATAACAATTTGAACGCAGCAGGATTTGAACCACTTGGATACCGTCCAAGCGCTCTGACCGCTAAGCCATACGTTCCACTACCGGCTGCGTTAAACGTGTAAAATAATTATATGTTTTTTCAAAAAACATTTCGCTAGTCAATTTATTTATTAGCGTCAAAGAGAATATTAATTTCTTAATCACCTTTTAATTGTACTGGCAACTTAAGGTTTATATATATAGAATCAAAGTAGTGTTGATAGATTGACATACATTAATTGATAAAGAAATGTAGCTGAAGGTAGATAATATTAACATCTACCCACTAGTATTGAAACTTGCACTTGCAAATTCAAATTTCAATTGCATTACGTGCAGTCAAATTTTTTCATTTTGCATTTCATTGACAACAGGGTAAATAATCTCTCTCTAGTTTTTCGCAATCCGCAGAAATGGATAAATAACCAATTTTTAAATATACATCTTTATATCTGTATTCCTGTTATTAGAATTTGAGACAATATGTGTTGAGGGATGGAACTCAACGCTGCACTTGGTCTTACCAGAGCGAAGAAGTGGAAATCATTTAAATATAATCACTCCCCGAGAGGGAATCCAACTCACAACCGATCGCGTTTATAGTCAGACGCTGTCCCACTGCGCCACTACCGGACCCAAGTTTAATAAATTAATTACATTAATTAAACGTAAATGAAACGCTGAGTTAAATTTCTGTTTGTGGTACATTCCGTATATAATGTAAATTTCCTTGTACTACTATTTACAGTAGGAAATTATATAATTGTAAAGAATATAGTATCTAAAACTTAATTAAAAATAATTTATGAAAGCTACCCATATTTCACCCATCATGTGTGACATTGTATGTTGGGTAGAATTCAACGCTTCTTCTAAATGGAAAATACTTTAAGTATTGACATTCTTTGTGAGAACCAATCCCAAAACTATTGCAATTATACCTAAATAAACTTTTAAAGGTATTTATGGATCCATAACTTAATTAAAAAATAATTTATAATGGTGTGTCCATGTTATGCTATAAATTACTAACCGCGAAGTGTGCAATAAACTTGAGTAATTTTTAAACCTAATTCATGCAAGAAAATTGGTACATAATAATTAATTCATTCCTATTTTCTGTAAAAATAAATAAAATTACCGTCCGCATTTACGAATATATAACATTTTTTACAATTTTTGTCTGTCTGTTCTCGCTAATCTCGCAAACCACTGGACCGATTGGGACTTTCAATGGTATATAGAAAAGACTTTATATTCAACGCGGATAAAGTCGCGAACGCAGCTGGTACCAAACATCTTCGGCTTAGTATTTATTTTCGACATCC
Source organism: Dryadula phaetusa (assembly GCA_032432895.1). NCBI lineage: Eukaryota > Metazoa > Arthropoda > Insecta > Lepidoptera > Nymphalidae > Dryadula > Dryadula phaetusa. Next base: position 12,648,546 of record JAOYRS010000001.1, read on the forward strand.
TCAATAGGTAAAGAGAGATGATGAATGACTGCGAACGAAGCGTGTTATAGAGCTTGAAGCTAAAAAAAGATCTACCTTTATAATAATTCGCCTTTACCTAACAACTATAGATTTATGTAAAAATCATATTCATAACACAATATTTTACATGTTTCCAGTGAACTAAGGGAGAGCGTTTTCACTAAGTTGGACCTGGTGGATTACTTCAGCTTGGCTGATAACTCGCTCACGGAGATGCCCCGGCACGTGCTCCGACATCTGCCACACATCAAGACCTTGGATCTGAGTAGAAACAAAATAACCAAACTGTCTGTGGAGGACTTCAAAGTAAGAATGCGCTGTTTATTTTTTCATTAATGCTATTATTTTGACTCTGTAAAAATTTAAAGACACCATCGTTAGTCGGGCCTTTGATAACGATCACGGTAGCGTGGAAGAACAGTGTCTGCCTTTAAATGCGATTGGTTGTGGGTTCAATTCTCGCTTATCCAGATGGTCTTATTAAATTTAATCGAGTTAAAACACTTTCATCGAGTTAACTCAATATGTCTAATTTAAATGGAAAGTTGTTATTTTCCTTGCGGGTTTAAACTCCAATTTATATTTCAACCTAGTTTTTAAATTAGTATATTAATAAAAAAAAAACTAAGTTAATCCCAATTTTTAGTTAACGACTCTGCTAGTTGCATTTTAGAGTTCGAGTTTTAACTCCGGCATCTGTTAATTTGTAATGCTCCTTATTTTGTAGTTTTAAATTTATCTTTGAGGGTGGTCGTGGCTGAAACGCGATTGGTTGTGGGATTTCGATTCCCACTCGGGGGGTGATTATATTTAAATTATGTTCACTTCCTCGATTTAACACCAAGATAAAAAGAACAATTTCATACTTTTTAATATTGTAACTTAAACTAAAATTAATATTTCCATTATTTTCCACCTAATTTTTAAATGAGAGAATCAGAACGCCTGTGATTCTTAATTATAATTAAATTATCTATCTATACATACAATAGAACTTTAGAACAGCTCATTTCATCAATGCCAATTTTTGATTGACAACTCTGCTAGTTTACATTTTATTTTTTTTTTTGCAAAGAGGGAAACTTTAGATAAATTATTACTAGGTCAGTTTATTTTTTTTTAAGTAATAATCTTACATTTTGGCTGAAGTATATAATAATAAATATATAAGTTAACATGTGTTTTATTATGCAGACTTCAGTTGAGTAAACAATGTACGTAGGCGTGTAAGTTGTTTTGGAAATCTCTTATTTATGTGAATGCGAACATTTTAAGTCTAGAGGGGAAATAGAAATTATTACATAAATAATTTTGTAAATTTCTTTTTAAGAAATAAGTAATTTTGTCAATAAAACATTCTTTTGGACTTTCCCCATTTAAGATTTGATCTTTAAGTATAGTTTTAAGTAATATCATTTATTTATACAAAACAGCCTCTGTTTATTTTAAGTGTATACAGATATACCAAAAAGGGCATCTTTTACAATTTTTGTCTATCCGTTTGTTTATTCTTATCTCTAACTGGTACTTTTACTGGCAGATAGCTCATTTGACAATCTACTGTTATTTTCTAATCACACAATAAATATCTAAAGATTTTCCTTGTAAGACAAAATACGGCGTTAAGTTCCGAGTTCTGCCACTCAACACGCAATATTTTGAACTCGGTCAAAAATTGAGTACGGAGTGTTTTGATACCAGGTATTTGCTGTCTAGCCTTCTGTGCGGTATAAAAGAGTAAAGCTAAAAAAAATTTTTCTTCAAAATCTAACTACCCATTTGGATGTCCTTTATGTTGTCGTTGAACTCAATAAACTTGACTCTCATTTCATATTTATATTTTTGATGGAATTCAGATGGAACATTACACGTTAATACAAAATATGTCAATATATATCAGATTTAGTTAGTTACCTTTTTATTTTTTAGTTAGTTAGTTAGTTAGTCAATATTAGTACTTAAAATATACATACATGAAAAAAATAACATTAACACTCTATACATATGGCATATGGAAGGAAACAAAGTCATTTCGTGATTCACATTGTACCCATTGATATGAAATAAAATAAAAATTTAATAACACTTACCCTAGATTTATGTTAACTGTCTTTTTAATTAAAATCATATTTTACACGTTACTTACCTTTAGTCATATGTAAAAGATATAATGAAATGGATTGCACAAATTAAATTATGTATTCGATATATTAAACTTCTAATAAAGTTATTGATACTAATTCCTTATCGACGTTTAGGAAAGAATATTTCAAAAAACTATTATTTATATATTATGAGGCCGGTCGTGGCGCAGTGGAACAGCGTCTGACTGTAAACCCGACTGGGTGGGTTGATCTCCACTCGGGAGAGTGATTGTATTTAAATGATTTTCACTTCCTCACTCTGGTAAAGACAAAGTGCGGCGTTCAGTTTCACCACTCAACATGCAATGTCTCGAATTCGGTGGAAAACAAAGTACGGAATGTTTTGACTCTAGGAGCTTTCTGTCTACCCTGCTATGCGGGATGAAAGCGTGAAGCTGAAAAAAAATTATTATTATTATTACATGTACATTATTATTTCATAAAAACAAAAATGTTTATACGTTACATAATAACGTACAATTTAAACATATTTAAGGCTTTAACTATCACTCTATCTAATAAGGTTTCAACTGTATATGTTAATTTAATGGTAATTAACTCAAAAGCTTCTGTTGAAATTTTTTATGAACAATGAAATTGAATTTAAATTTTATTCATTTTCTCGCTGTGGTAAGACAAAGCGCGGCGTTGAGTTCCGCCAACTATCACGCAATGTCTCAAATTCGGCGGAAAGTGTAATACGTAGTGTGTTGATGCTAAGTACATCCTACCTACCCTGCTATGCGGGATAAAGGCGTCAAGCTAATAATAATAAGAAGAATTATATTAAATATTTCGTGAATTACAACAAATAAATTTAATCTATACTGCTATGTTGAGACAAAAATGGGACGATATATAGCCTATTTACGGAGGAAGTCAATAAAATAAATATTTTTACTTTATTTTTTAAACTTTATATTCATTTCACTTATAATAATTTTATTTTTTCACATTTTAGGACATCCAAGATGTAGAGAACTTACTAGTAGCTGGCAACCAAATATCGAAAATAGAACAGCATGCTATGCCAAAAGCCCTAAAACATATACATTTAGGGATTAATAAATTGAATTCTTTAAACGGAGCCCTTCGTGACCTAGACGAATTGGAATGGATTTTTATAAACGCCAACCACCTAACATCTATAGAAAACGAACTGCCAGTGGTAAGATATTTAACTAACAATATCTCTACATTAAATATATTAAGCATTTTTTTTACAAAAAATATTTTTTTTAGAAAGCGAAAAAGATTTTACTAATACATGCCGCGATTAACGATCTGCAAAGTCTGCCCAAGGATCTTAGGCAAATGCCTTCTTTAGAATCTTTATATTTCTACGACAACAGCATTAAATCACTTGATGGCGCTTTGCAAAAATCCAAAAGACTTAAGAGGATTGGTCTTTCTTTTAATAAAATAGAAACTGTAAGTAATTTATATTTTAAAGTATAAAAAAATATATATTATTTTTCTAGTAAATGATTGAGTAATGTAATAATTGTATTTTTTCAGCTTGCTGAAGATGAATTTGCTGAAGCTGATGTATTGGCAGATTTAGACATTGCATACAACCAGCTAAGATCCTTAAATGGTTCTCTGAGAAGTCTGAAATCATTGCGCTACTTGAATTTAACTCATAATTGTTTAACTGAGTTTTCTTTACAAGAAATAAAGGGGCTTAGAAGATTATCAGTCATAGATCTGTCTCACAATAAAATTAATCGCATAACAGGGAATATCGAGGTAAATGTTTTGATAATTCCACAAGTAAATGATAAAAATGGAACCAAAAGGCGAGATTCTAATATTTACTTTTTTGCAGAATTTAGTTGACATGGATACACAAGTACTGGAGTTACGACTTGATCACAATGACATAATAAGTTTAGGAGGCGCCCTGATGGGGGTACATGGGCTTCTAACACTCAATTTAAGTCACAATCAGATGCAACAAATCTTGCCCGAAGATCTTATAGGATTAGAAGATTTAAAGCTCCTCGATGTCTCCCACAACCACATCATATCTCTGGAAGAAACTTCAAAGGTTTGTTTACAAATTGGGTAACTATTTTTTAATACTTTGCTCGCGAGCCATTGCGAATTTCGCTAAAATTTTAATCGATATAATGTAAAATCATAATATACCAACTAGTTATATTTATAAGACAAATTTGATTCGTTGCAGACGTTCTTGCCATCTCTGGAATATCTTATCGCCCACCATAACAATATTACTATGTTGGATAAAGATTTCCATGGATTACCATCATTATGTTTTGCTGACTTGTCCTATAATAAAATTCAATCAATGAATTACGAAGTCGTTTCGAAATCGAGATGCACAATTAAAGGCGTGCCCAGTATATTGAAGATTAATCTTCAAGGTTAGTGGACTCCGTCATTGATGTTAGCTAATTGTTCACTATTTCATATAAGTACTAAAACATGACTTATTCATAAGAAAGCTCTTTTTAGCATGTTGTGTTAATATTGCGGCTTTACTGCGAATTCTGTATAAAAATATGCAATTGCGATTTTATATGTTACATTATAATTTTAGATATTTATTGTGTTAATTTTAAGATTTTCTTTATAAGCTCACAAATTTTGTCTTTTGTATGTAGAAGATATTTATGTTTCCAGTGAAAAATATGCACTATACTACATGATCTGAGTTTTAGTATTTCTTTACAGATAATCCGGTATTATGCGACGATCGTTTATATGAATTGTCGGCGATAATAGAGAGTTTGAACGCACGGGTGACTGGCTCTGCTACCTGTGTGGCGCCACAGACCGCCGCACCTGTCTTAATGAGAGCGCTAAACGACATTGTACCCGACAGTCCCGTAATCGTCGTCACTCACATGAGTACGGGCATGAGAGTGTTAGAAGGGAGGGAGATCCAGCCGTCGCAGCTCGCGTACCAACGGGTCGGTGCCTTGATAGGGCACGTCCTGCCGGAGCACGAGGGCGGGTTGCCGGTGCTGGTGGAGCCGCCGGTCACGCTGCCACCAGCCAGTTCCAACGTAGTCGTCAAGTGGCCGGATACACGGAGGGAGAAGTCTCACCCTCTCGCTGACCATCTCCGCCTACGCGACCTCAACTCGTCGCCGCAATGAGTGCGTTCGAACGCAGGCGCACATCGATGCCATCGAAAAGAGTGCTTCGCCTTAGACAATAGCTGCCTGATGTTCCGGGACAGTTTCTCCTTCGGTTGGATGCACGGAATAATCTCATTTTAAACCTTCGCGATGTATATAGGAGTAAATTTCCGTTGTGTTCGTTAATTCTGATCGTCAATTTCACGTTATTCGGTATTTAAAAACGACGAGCGATGCACGTACTGCTCTTATAAACCTATAGTAGATCTAGAATGTGTTGATATAATTGGTCTTATCTACGACATTTTGAGTGATAGTGTATTAGGCGTAGTTTTCAATTATACGGATATGATTTATGCCATGGCTTAAAACGGTTATTGGATAAAGAAAATGGCGTTTCGATGTCTTTTTTAGTATGTAGGAAAGTGTTGCACTCTTGGACTATACTAATAACAAAATAAATGTATAAACTATGAATTGTACCTAAAATAATTTATGTAACTTTATATTATTATTAATTTTAGTTATAATAGATTTTAGAGTAATTTATATTGGCAATTAACATGCATTAGGAGAAAGATATTTACCTGATTGTAATTAATATTTTGCTTCTGGCAATACTAATAAAATGAAAGCTGTTAACATAATAATTACTTTTAGAAATTACTTTTAACAAATGCGCTTTAATCTTTCTTTTTTTTATTGTATACATATGCCTATCTAACGTAGTTTCCCATACGTATATGGATCTTCCGACGGTTGATATATCTGTAGCAACTGTATGAATTTGTAGTTGTTGTTTGAAATAAATAATATATTATAAAATTTGTCATTGTCATTACGTATATTTCCCTGGTAGCAATTATGTACAACTTATAATCACTTCGTTTTTGAAATTTTACCATATTATACTTAAGTCCTAATTGAAAATTCCGTCAAATTCAGAAAGGATATAGAGTGCAGAATATTAGATTAATTTTCGACACTCAAATACATAGGAAAAATTAGGGAATTCAAGAAAAATTAGGATTCAAAAGATTAAGAAAATGCTTGTCTGCAAAAGGAAAAACCTATTTTATAAATATTGTACGAAGCTTATTGAATGTAGTGGGTACGTCTGATATATTTAATTTATGGGTACCACATATGTACAATCCAAAGGTCTTTGTAATATGCAAAAATACTGTAAGAGCTAATGCATAAGGGACAAAACAAGACAAATGGGCGTGGAAAACCTAGTAGGCGTGGCCTAGCTGTGGAAATCTAGTTTTTCAAGTACACGAGTACCATTGCATTGGGGAGGGTAAAGGGGTGGTGCTTACGCATGTGCAATTCTGCAAGAAGCCATTGCAAAACAAAAAAAGAATATCTATGAATTTAATTTGACAGTTGGAAATAATAAATATTGTGAAATTTTGAAATTTCTCGATAATAATTGATATTTTATTATTGTAAAACAGTAATTAGAAATATATCATTCAATAATTCGATTTTATTTATCTCGACATATTAAATTTTTAAATTAATAAAAAATACTGCTACACTTAATTTACGATTATTATAATTATATACTGGTTATTTCTCATTAAAATTATTATAATACATTACATTTACCTTTTAAAAAGTAATTCATAATTTGTTAATACATATTTATGCTATTAAAAAAATGAAGGAATATTTAATAGCACAAATATATATAAATAAATATTTGAATTACTTTTAATTAATTAAGTTTTTATCAAAAAAATATTTTTATGATATAAGTTTAAAGTTACGTACTCAATTTTTTCTGACACACATGCGCACTTATAATGAATAAGATTTATAACATGAAAAAGAAAAACATAAAATTACATTTTATTTAATAAATAAATAAATTATTAAACAATAATAATATTAATTTATTCTGAATTTTCCTTTTTAATCTGTTGGCTTAAAACGCTAGAATCCACGTCGGTCTATCGTACAAAAATGTCGACCATTGTCGATGTACTGTGCGACTGCGAAACAATATATCTCGTAAGCGGGCCAGTGCAAGTAGTGGATTTAGCCATTTCAACGCGAAACCTCCTTCCGCATAGACATCAAAATAAACAGTGCATAGTGAAGCGGTGATAGTGATACTAAGTGAGCAATATTACTTTGAAAAATTTCACCTTATGTGATTTTTAATATGACTTAGAAGATTCTATTGAAGTACTTCACAATGTCTCTGGAACGTGAAGTGTTTTCCGTGTACGACAGTTCACCAGAGTCACTTCTGAACCTGTGTATGGACTATATTGTGGCTAACTTGAACATTATCACAAAATTGGACACAACAAGCCGGTGGCGTAAATTAAAAGATGATATTATATTGCCAGTGGAAATCTGTGAGAAATTTCTACAAACCTATCAAAAAAAGAACCGTGTCAATGATAACATCGCGAACTTGTTTCGTGATCGTTCCCGAACTCGTCTAGATGCTGTCAGGCTGCGTAACTCGCGCATCACGGATGAAGGCCTCAGATTCTTCATGGAACATAAACCCCATGAAGTGGAATTGGTACAGTGTGAATATCTTTCACAAGCCTCTATTGATATCATAAACAACAACAGTGAGAATCTAGTATCATTGAAGTTCGGACCATTGACGTATGTGTTTTCTCAAGAACCACAGGACAACCTCTTTCGCCCGCGCCGCTATGTAATTGATGCTCCAAAATTACGACGGCTCACTATACATTGCCGCGGGATGGCAATCTTTCCTCTTTTGCTTTTGAAGCCCCTTCAACTACATCAGCTGACACATTTGGATCTATCCGAGTATCAAGCAAACACAACTTGGGCACTACATGAGTTAAAAAACCTTAAATCTTTAATACTTCACAGTGTGTTGTGGTCAAAAGAAATAATTGACTGGATTTCAACTTTACATACCTTGCAACACCTGGATATCTCACAGTCAAATGAGAGGCAAGGCAAATATTTCAATCCTAATGAAGTTTTGGCAAAGCTCGTGACAAATTTGCCCTTATTAGAATCACTAGATATATCTGGCACTAATCTGGCTGGGACAGGTTCGGCAGTACCAGCATTAACAAGTGGGCCTTCTGATGGTACTGAGGTACATGTTAGATGTGATATTCCAGGCCTTGTTAGCCGAGTTAACAAACCCCTTGAGTTTCTTGGCTTATATGGCACTCACCATGGAGCTTGCACTAGACATGATATTCCCGCTAAAGTTGTAAGTAAAAATACATATGTATATATAATTTTATATAATTAAAAAATATAAACTATAGAAATAGAATTGTTATAATAAAGAAAAATTTACTAACTTCCGTTTTGCAAATAGATAACTGGAGATGCAAATGAAGAACAAATTCTTACTGCTGGCGTTGCATACATGGAACGTCCAGCAATGCTGACTCGGGTCTTAAATGATCTGTATTATACATTTCGTAGCACTGAAAGATATAATTCTTATGTAGGCCGTGCTCTCACTGTAGTGCTAGATGCTATGGAACAACATGTCTCAGAAAAAAATATACAGATATCTGGCAGGTCAGTTTTAATATTTTTCTTAATAAAATATATGTAATATAATTTTTACATATTAATTTTATATTTAATTTAATTTTATATTGGTGTTGAAAATACAATTTTTTTTACAGTGCCACATTATTCTACATAGTAAAAGACAAAGAAAAGCCACGTATTGGCATCACTTTAAAGCGCAGAATAATCACAGCGTTGCTTGATGGTATGGAAGCCCACCTCGGGGATGACACAATGATGAGAAACGGCTGCCTTACCCTCTGCCAGTTCAAGATACCTACAGATGTGGTAAGTATATATTTATTAAGTATAAGCAAATACGAGTCATCTGAAATTTAAAAGTTACAGGTTAGTAATTTTTGTTAATTTCTTTAGGTTGGTATTCCGCGTCCAAAAATTTGCAGTATTTGACATATGTTATGTTATCTGGCATTTTTATGCTATATATGTAAATTTGTCATGTCAATTAAAAAAAAATTGAATTAATTCTTTGTAGTCAATTCCTAGCAAATTTTAAAGAATCATACACACTGTTATGTTTTAAAAATATTAATATAGTTTTTGAATGTGTATGGTTTGCTTATTTTAACCGACTTCGCAAAAGGAGGTTATCAATTAGGCCGGTATCTTTTTTTATGTATGTACACCAAATACCCCGAAAGTTCTAAATCGATTGACGTGATTCATTTTTGTTCGATGCAGTGAAGCTGCCGTTTGGTCCCACAAAAGTTATTATCAGTTGGGTCCAGTAATTTTAAATTTATAATCATGTTGCTTAATTTGAGGACATCATTTTCACGGCTCTTTTTGCGTATTCACTGTTGTTTCTCCGTCATTTGTGAACCGATAATAATCTAGATTTTTTTTATTTGAAAGAATATACTTTGGAGATGGTCCCTCAAAAAATTGTTGAAGGTCTGATGAAGATAATTGGAGATATCGATGGAATTCTTCAATGCATAACAGCGATTCTTGGGACCGTTTTAAAATGTTCAAAATTCCACAATACATATTATTATTGGATATATACTTATGCCAGATTACTATGAAACACTATATACCTAGAAGCTACTGAATTCAACAACCAATACTGAATTGACCTTAAAAGTAAAAAATAGGAGTAAACTACGTTTAAAAAAAAACCTTTATAAACTGAAAAGTAAAAAATAAAAAGTCAAAAAAGTATTTTTTATAAAGATTTAATTTAAACACATATTTTAAACCATAAAATAAAAAACTGTGTAAAGATATATTTAAATTAATTCTTTATAAAAATATTTTTTGAATGTTTATAATTTTTTATTGTAACGCATAGTTTTATGTGTGCATTGTAGTTTGTTTTATTAGAGACTAACTATGCCTATAACTTCATATATCTTTGAAAAAACGTATAAAAATTTTTTGAACGCAGCGGGATTCGAACCCGCGCCTCTTGGAGTCACCGTCGGGATATAGCATCAGTGTTTTCAATGCCCAAATAAAGTTGACCTAGATCTAAGTCACGGATCGATGTTTTATTTATAAAATTAACACACAAATACGATATCAAGAAGAAAATTAATAAACGCTATTCAAGATGCTTTTAAACTGCTAGATAAACAACAGTTTCACACTTTATCCCGCATAGCAGAGTGATCAGGGACAACCTAGTGTCAAGTTACTACGTTGACTGCTTTTCACACGAAATCCAAACGTTGTGTGTTGATTCAAACGTTGGCCAACACAACGCCGCGCTTTACGTTCCTAGAGTGAAGTAATGGGAATAAATTTCCATTATAATTATTTCGCTGATTGGGAATCGAACCCACAACCATTCACGTTTACAGTCAAGACTCTGATCCACGCCGCAATGCCCTCAATAGATTTGTATAAGTGTGTCAGTATTGTCAGTGTTGTTTATTATGGTGATTTTAAACTAAAGCCATATTCTATTTAAATTAGATACCCGTTGACGCGTCGCCTTAGCAACACGTTTATATTTGTTATATATATATATATATATATATATATATATATATATATATATATATATATATATTGTATTTTCGTAATACTCTACCTAATGCTGGATCAAAGAACAGAAATATTTCAATTTGATAAATATTTCTACTTTTAGATAAACGTAGTACTCTGTCATGCATAGTGGACCTAAAGATAAATGATTTATCACTTTCCGCCCGTTATATTGAGACTGACTGTCTGACTACCCTGCCATGCCGGGTATAGCGTGAAATTTTTTATGCATAAATGTAATGACGTTTTTAAGCTTGATAGAACTCAAGAAGGGCTAAGTTAAGTTAGTTAAGTTAAGCCGGTTACACTAATTTTAGTTTTAAAACATTTCTAGTCTAAAAGTCCAAGGAAACCTTAAGAAGCCTATGAGGTGAGGAAAATATACAAAACTTGGGAGGCCGGTCGCGATGCAGTGAAATAGCGTCCGACTGTAAAAGCGATTGGTTGTGGGTTCTATTCCCACTCGGGGCAATGATTATAATTAATATTGTATTCATTCCTCTGCTCTGGTGAGATAAAGAGCGACGTTGAGTTCCGAAATACGGAATATCTTGACATTACGTACTTCCTGCATATCCTGCTAAGCGGTATAAAAGCGTGAATTGTAAAGAAAATAATAAAAATGTCAATTTTGCTTTGCCATACAAATTGACTGGGTACAAAGAACCGGTTAAAGAGAGTGCCTTAAAGAATAAATATTAAGCAAGGAACATAGCTTGTATTATACATCATGGGGACAACATAGGACGTACGATTTAATAAGGGTAATAATACGCGCATTGTTTAGTCTATTATTTATTTATTTTTTTGCAACTTTGTTATACAAAACATTTGAACACACATAAAATTTTGCACAAGAAACATATTTATAACGACCTAGAATGTTTTTAGGTTTTTTTTTGGTTGTCCACTATTTAAATGCCGGGTCAAGTATTACGAATAATATAATATAATTAGTTATATTGGCGACTTCTTTCATGGGGAATTTATCCACTGGATGGAAAAATAGTTTAAGTTACTTCCAGAGGTTAGTCGGAACAAATAGATTAACAAAAATTGTAAAAAACATCTTATTTTGTCATATATACCTTGTATACATAAAATATACATTTAGTATATAAAGTTATTTTAATATTACAAACAGACGCTCTAATTTTATTTATATATATAGAGATTATTGTAATACGATATTTGTTAATCGAATAGGTATGAATTAAATTAAGAAGTGCGATTGACACGCAGCGCATGGTGACAATTTGAGGTTGGAGCGGTCACCGCGATGTCATATCGAAATCTGCGGTAATTGAATTATATTTCAATTAATACATTGCAAATGAATGGCATTAGAAAAGTGTATAGTAAAATTAGTATAAATTATTTCTTCAGTATACGCTTGCTAGTTAGTTCTTTACGCGATATACTTAACTAAAACTAAATCTGAGCTAGCTACATTATAGTTGGTTAATACGTGAAATATAAAACAACCACCTAATTCACAATTCATGGCATACTGCCTGGGATAGACGGACATAGGGACATCGAAATAATATTAGTAACAGGGCCTTGTTTTACCCTCCGGGTATAAAACCCCGTCAAGCCATATAAAAATTGATCTTTTAATAATGTACTCTATTATTATCATCTTCGAGAGTTCCAAGGCAAACATATATCCAGTGTGTTTGTTGCGACGACGTTCATTTGTAAAACTTTAGCTGGTAAGATCAATACTTGCTTACTACCATGGCGAAAATATTTTTCTTTTTAAATATAATCATTCCCCCAAGTGGGAATCGAACCTACAACCGTTCGCGTTTACAGTCACTGTCACACTGCGCCACGACAGGCCTCAAGACAAATAAAATGTTTGTAATGTTAATCATTTCACTAAAACGCCTCCCAGAAGATAACAATCACGCCATCCCACTATTAAAATATTTTGCTCGCAAACCTTCAAATGGCTCTGAAATCAATTAAATGCAAACGTAATTAATTTTAATTCGCTTTAAACTTGAAATTTTAATATGATATGTTTAAATATCAATTACTGGATGCATGTCCATCGGTTGGTGCCTATCAGCGGACAAGATTAACAGAATAATAGGCTTATACGAATTTTAATTTGTTTCAGTTCATATCATATTTTACATCATTAACACGTAAAGTAATATTATAATGAAAAATCGAGTTTTTAATCTGCATACATTTGAGCTATCTATCTATGTATATAGGAATATTTCTCTATTCTGATGTATATAGCTTGACCTTTAGACGGGAAGTACCTAGTGTCAAGAAACTCCGTACTCTGCTTTCCGCAGAATTAGAGACATTGCTTGTTGAGTGGCGGAACTCAACGCTACGTTTTGTCTTACCAGAACGATAAAATGAATATAATTTAAATATAATCATTCCCCCGAGTGGGGATCGAACCCACAACTGGTCGCGTTTACAGTCAGACACTGTCATATTTCACCACGACCGGCCTCGTTCTGATGTAAGCACTTCATACAATTCGAATGGATGATACGAATTACAATGTAATGCTTGACAATATATTTTATTTGCTTAAGAAATAAATACTAAGTATGAAATAATATATCTTTCACTCAAATAAAAAAAATTGCTTTAAAATCATATTGTACAATAAAAAACACTGTGCAATATTTTAAAATCATTGGAGTCAAATTTAAACCGAGTTTAATTTGTGTTCGTGTGCGCTTTTCAACAAAATTGTCAAAAGCTTTCGGAATGCCACCGCCAATTCACCGGCTGGTCTGGCCAGCTAGATAGACTGAAGGTATTTATTACGCCCGTCCGGGAATCCGAGAATTCCGGGATGCGGATTTAATAAATACTCCGATCATATTAATACTGGCGATCACATTTTGAAAATATAATAATATATTTTTTAATTTTATTTATATAAATACAGATGTTTAAATATTGTTTTTTGTTACGACTGCAAAAACTAAATGGTTTTTATATTTGCGCATGTGGACCATAGCGACACAATTCCACAGTGTTTAATTGTACAAACAATAGTTGTGGGTTCAATTTCCACTTAGAAAATGATTATGATTGAAATGACATTTCCCTACCAATCTGAACACAAAGTGAAGACAAAGTGCCGCGTTGACTTCCCTTACATAACACTCAACATATTTGTAAAGCAATTTTGCTTAATATAAGAAACTAACCCAGTATATATCTAAAACGGTAACTAAAACTGTTACCATGACAACGCTTTTATGTTTTTACCCTTCTGACATCTGTAAATATATTTCCTGAAACAAAAATATCAGTGTAAATGAATAAGATTATTGTGAACTGCCCAAAGTTTTCAGTTTATGTGGAACCGTATATACATTAAATTTATATTAAAGTAAATTCCGGTCGCGACTTTCCTCGCGTTGTTGTGACGATAAAAAGTGGCTTATTATTAGTCTGTGTTATTCTGCTGTAGGTATGTATAATCTATGTTACTGTAGCGTCATCGAAATCTGTTTAGTATTTTTTTAGAATAACAAACCTCCATCCTTACACAAATTTAGGCATTTTTAAATTTAGCAGTACACTCGTTTATACTCGTCTCTTTTATATGTGAAAAAGCTACAATTTGTTACTTCACTTGTGTTCTCATATTTCTCATTAAGTTAGAATTATATTTATAAGAACCAATGATTTACAATCACTTTTGTATTTTTTTTAAAAAAGGAAGCTTTTTCGATAGTCGATCTGTTGAAAATATATCTCTACATCGATACAAATAAATAAATTCCGAGGGTCTATTTGTAATATTATCATTACCGCTTTTTACTTAATGCATATATATGTGTATATATACCAAAATAATATTGTTTACAATTTTTGTCTGTCTGTTTGCGCTAATCTCTGGAAGGCCTAGATCGATTTGACGGAACTTTCACTAGCATATACTGATGTAACAAAGAGTAACTTAAGCTGTATTTATTTTAAAGTTATAAAAATAAACATCCAGAGATGTTATATTCCATTCGAATGAAGTCGCGTGCATAGATGGTACCTAAATAAATCTTTACTTGTTACGCTAGTTAAACTGTTCTTATTTTCATTACCATCTTAACACTAGAAGAGGAGTGTTATAAGTTTGATATCGGTGCCTGTGTGTCTGTTTGTGTCTTCGTAACTAAGAAAAGTATGAAACGATATTGATGCGGTTTTCCTTTTCATTTTAAAGCTTTTTCCATTCCTATTCGGTTATTAGTTATGATGGATAAAAAACAATCCAGCAGTTTAAAGAGTATCGAGTCTTTTCGTGAATTATGTACGTTGGGAGTTTTTGATTGTTTAATTTTCTTGTACCTCCTTCCGTGATCTGCTCAAGGCAATGTGATCATCTAAGCTATATAGGTAAACAATCGTGTAAAAATATAACAGTTCGCTCGTTTAAAAATATCTCAAGTTAATTAAGCCCTCACTAAGCCCTTAATTGGGCTACCACCCATTGTTTTATTACATTTAATTTTTTTACCATATTCGTTATAAAATTCAATATTAGATTTTAATCAACGTTCGAATTTTTTTATTTAACAAACAAAGAGAAGCTGTTTTTATATTATTATTTTTACAAAATCTTATCTTATTTTGACTTAGAGGTATCTTTAGAATCAAAAAAATAATCCTTGATAACCCGAGAGCCTTTTATATTATGGAAAGTTAATGAGAATTTAAACATTAAATTCCATGACTTTTACTTGTGCTCGTAGTTTTTCGTTTTAAAATCCAAAAGCTGTCACGAAATCGGCCAAGAACTAAATACTTTATACAACAACGGTCCACGTGATTATATTATTTTAAGTGAACATGAATAATTAATTAGTTTTTGTATTAATTAAATAATTAGCAAGAAATAGAATTCTCTATATAACCTACGTAACTACAAATCTTTGCGTCGTACAGCTACTTACGTAGGCAGTATGGACTGATTAAGTCTACATTGTTATAACAATTATTTTTATTTCTAATTTCTTGGAAAGTAATGTAGGTAGAACTTTTGTTTTCCCCTGACCGGCGACATTGTGTGTTAAGTGGCAGATCTTAACACCTAACTTTATCTTACGTAAGCGGTAAATTGAATTTTGTATATTTCTGCCCTCTACTGTAGAGACACAATACAAAGATCGTGTTTAAACATCGAATAATGTCTAACTGCGCCATGTTCATTCGAGCACAATCAATTATCAAAAGAAACACTCTGTAAACTACGTTCAATTTCACCAAAATATGGCGTTAGATTCCGCCACCCAACATGCATTTTTTTAAAATACATATAAACTCAATCTGTTGATAACACACTCAAAAACTAATAATATCGTATTTTAATTAACTTTACACAAATTTGTCGACTTACTATGGGGAAATGATTAATAAACTTTTGCGTGCTGCAATCTTACTTAATACGTATGTGCAATTTAATCAAGAGAGATTCGTCTAAGAAGACGAATCTTTCTTGATTAAATTGATAAATACGATACACTCACAGTGACGCCAAGGAATACTTGCGTACGAGTTAAGGGAACAATGACGGGCAATGGACGCTAATATTCGCTGTAGGATTATTGTACAAAAGAGAGCAAGTTGTCTTTTTATTAGATGCTACACAAAGAAATATGATCAAAGATGAAATAATTTGTTTCTAAACATTATTTCTAGTCTTACATAGTGTTATATAGACATAAAAAACCAATAAAGTCCATCAATTACAATCTCATCAGCTTAATTTTTGTAATTCTAAATAATTACTAAAACTTGCAAGATTAATACGTGCTCAGAATCAGAATAACACATAGGCTACTAAAGTTATAATGATTTTGCGTAATTTGGTCTTAATAAACGATACCTATCTATTAAGTCGGTAAAAATATATTATATTAGATATATTTTATATGGAAGCCATTATAAAGAAAATAATGAGCAATAAATAATATAAAATTGTACACTTTTTTTACAATGCACATTTAGAATATTTATCAAACCCTTACAGGAATCACTACATCACTATTAAGTATTTAATGTAGATACATTTTGCCTTTTACGCTAAATAATTTAGCCGAATAATTTAACTATATGATTGACTTGAGCGCCATAGAGCGCCTAACATCGGGCGAACGAGTCTACTAAGATTTACTACTATTTACTTTTTTACGCAATAATTAATATATGCATTTGATAAATGACTGGTATTTTTTAGGCAAGCGTCACTAGGCCTGATGTGGTCAAACGCAAGCGTATCCCATATATAAAAAAGTCGCAATTTTAAAATATTTTATAAAGTAGTAATAAAAATAAATAAAATATTTTGTTTAACCTTTTATATTTTTATTGTAATTGAACGTTTTGACTCTTAAATAATAAAGTAATAATTTCAAGAGCAATATATTTGGTTAATATTTAATTATTATATATTTATTATTTATTTCCAGTTGTTCGAATACGAGCGTGTCGTTCAGATACTATTGAACGGTGTAGCTGACGTGAATCAGGAGGGCTTCGTGCAGCGCATAGCCATTTACCTGCTCAACTCCCTGGCGTGCCAGGTGGACGGCAAACAGAAACGTTTCCTCGGCAACAATGGCGCTATTGGAGTAAGTAAATATATTTTTTTAATAAAAATCAGATTTAAGTGTAAAACTATATTGAAAAGAGCAACTGTTTTAGAGTTTTTAGAATATCGGCTCTTCTTAGCAAAACTGAATTCCAAGCCAATGGTACCTTCCCGTAGGGCAGACAATACTGACGCTTGTCATTGATTGACGATTCGATAGAGCTTATAATATGTATATATTATATATTATAATATATATTATTTGAGTAAAGAATATTTTGATTTTAATTCACGCTTTTTCGCATAGCATAGCCAGAAAAAAACTAGTGTTGAAGACATTTCATTTAGATACATTATACGGGCTTTAATGCCTCGCCTTATATTATTAGAACAATGAAAATAATTAAATATGATCATGCCGAGTGGGCATCGAACCCACAACCGTGTACACTCAGACAGTGTACCATTGGGTGTTCTTTTACTTTAAACGTTTAAAAGTACTATGTTTTATGTTTTTTTTTAATGGCCCCAATGAGTAAGGTTTGATACGGCTGTTATACATCGCGTGTACTTAGAGGCTTTCAAGTTGTGGACCGATGGCGTCGTGACTATTGAAATAATAAAACGTCAATTTCATATCACAATCACTATAATGTGTTTCTTAATTTATTATTGTTACACAGTAATAGACAGTAAGGGCGATTGCATTGTGAATATGTATACTATAACATAAAACGATATACTAAGAAAGGATGTCATTTCACGGCAGCGAATGCTGGAGCATACTAAAGCAGCTGAGCATTGCGATGATATACGGGGTTGATGAGATATGGCTCTAATTGACTTTTTTAACCTTTATTCTTCTTTTATTGCTGACATTGTTTGTCTCTTTTCGTATATATAAGGTTTTTTTTTTAATTATATTTAACTTAATGTATATTTATTGTTTATTATCTAGACGGTATATTTATTGCCTTTAATGAGAAATGAAATTTATTTAAGTTATAATAAAGTATGATTTTTAATATGGTGCAATTCGACATCATCTGACTGCGTACGCGATTGATTGTGGGTTCGATTTCCACTCTGAAAAGGATTTTAGTTTCGAAATTTAAAAAAACGCATGCACTTACTATCTTTACCCACGAAGCCGTTACAACAGTTTTGGAGAGGCCTTCCAACTGTTGACGTCTTCCGACTAATGATTAAGATGACAAAAGATTTACCAAATTAAAATAACTTAATTGACTACCTTGCCTTTTGATATGTATGAAATATAAAATAAATAATTGTTAATTACATTAAATTTGTACAAATGCTTTTAAATACATTTTATTACGTGAATAGCACTCAATATATGAATAAAACTCTAAACTAACTCAACAATTTTTCTAAAGAATATTTATTTTAAACATTACTTTCCACATGTAATGCATTGCGATTGCCTTATTATATACTTCAGATTTTATACCTAGTATAACTATATATGTCTAACAATATATATGTCTCAAGTGGTCCCAGTTTATACTAAAATATAGCACTTTTCAACCCGTAATACTTGCTTGAAGAATTTCCGATGTCCACTGTACATACAAAATTCCAATTTTAATATATCGCGGATATACATTACGCTTGTATACACACCGCCAGTATTTACTCGCAAAACGAGACTGACTTGTATTCCTGTTGAAAATTGTCTTACTGGTTTCTTTCTATACTGACAACAAAAATAAGTTGGAACAAGAGTATTAGGCTATCGATACAACCGGAGCTAGAACACATGGCTTAGCAGTCATCGCGCTTGGAAGGTTTCCAAGAGGTGCCGGTTCGAATCCCGCAGCATTCAATATTGTTATACGTTTTTTTTTAAATTTCGTTTTTTAGTCTAACAGTGGAATAACACTTTAAAATTAGTAATAATTATTTCTTGTTTTATTCATTGTAATAGTTATAGTTAATTGCATAGCGAATGTGTGGCTTTCATTGCTTGCATATTTGTTTGGTGAGACAGATAGCGTTGGTTCGAGTCCCGCTGCGTTCAAATCTTTATACGTTTTCTAAAAATGTCTTCTCATACTTAGTGTATACATTTTCGCCTTTAAATGTATCACATTGCGAAATTATTCTTAAGTAATAGCATGTTGACTTGTTTAATATACGATGCGGTACTGTCGTAACAGGCCACAGAGGTACGTTTAGGTTGTGGGTTCGAATCCTACGCATGGTATAGTTTATATTTTTAATATAAAAGTTTCTTTAGTCTGTTTAGATAAAGTGTGGCGTTTAATACCACCAAATAAATGCGCAATATGCTTTTAAATATGTGAAATTGGTACGTAACCAAATCATAGGTCATAAAAGATCCTAATGCTCTGTAATGCTTGAGAATGATTAACTTCGACCCGTTTTTACGAAAAGTAGCAGCTTCGCTTTTTTTTCGCATAGCAGTGTATTCAAAGATAACCTAGTGTCAGAACACTCTGTTCTTCGCTTAACGCCTGAAATAGAAATTACGTATTGAGTAGCGGAAATTAATGCTGCGTTTAATCCAACTAGAGTGAAAAAATGAGTATAATTTAAACAATCATTCTTATTAACGAGGATCGAACCCACAACCAATTGTGTTTACAGTCTAATTCTGTCCCGCTGCGCTATGATGGTCTAGTTGAAGCTAATTGTTAGTACTTTACTATAGTTTCTAGAAACTGACTGTCTGCGATCCTAGAACGAGTTCTCGACACAATGCGATTAAATACGTCAAAAGCTGGTTTGAGTTATTATTGACATTTATTAATTGATAAGCCATGCCTATTTATATATCATTGAATAATATAATGTGTTATTTTTGTTACAAGTGAATTATAAATTGTATACAAAAACAGTTTTGTTTTTTCTAATATGTGGAAATATTAACATGTCTAAAGGCATCTTGCTGCAAAGGCGATTTTTTTTTATTTGAGTCCCATGCCTTGATTTGAGTTTTTTTACAGGCTTATTCTGTTGTCATTTTATTCCATATATACTGTTTTTTTTTTCTCTCTATACTCGGTTTCAAGGTTTAATAAGCCTTTAATGTTGCAGACCAGTCAGATATTTTAAGCAGTTATAATCACCTTGTTTTTACTTGCTGTTCGATATTTTGTATTTTATTTTCTATATATTAAATTAGTTATATGGTGTATCTATTACTATTACTTATAGTATATGTGGCAGTTAACTACGGAATTGGAAACTTAGTATAGTGTTGTGAGTGCAAACTCCGTTCAAAAACAAAAAAAATATGAATCTTATAAAATAAGTGCGGCGTTTATATCCGCCTCTAAATAGTTCTGTTTAGAAGTTTACTGGAACTGACTATTTCTTTAACTATCATACATAGATTGGGGGATGCGAGGTTATTAAAGTAAAATTTAATTTAGTGATAACGGTATTGCAATTTTTGAATAAAAAAAATCCCTCAATAGATATTATTGCTCTGTTTATGTTCAGCATGAAACTGACGAAAACAAGCGATAACTGGTTAACAGTGACCTGTAGTTGCAACCGGAAACGCCAACTGTGTTTCTTCCGACAGTGTTTCATGACGGAAACAAAAATTGTCTATTTTTGTGCCGTTTTTTTTTAGATTCGATTAGTTTGGTCAAAATTAAAATTATTAAAAAAAAAGCGAATTTAACGGAATCATTACGTGATATGGCTAACTATTTTGAATTTAATTTATATGAAAGCAAAGTTTTGTACTTTAGATACAGAGTCGATGACATTAAAACATTAAATTAATAATTGACCACGAGTGTATCTACGGAGTAAGTAGACTTCGATATCGTTAACTTTAACAGACAAGCGGAGTTATTAGAGCAATTACTTGTTGGTTGGGAGACAGTTCCGCTATACTGTGTTTTGTATCAGCATCAAATATTCCTTTTTGTTTATAGAATATTAACTTTAATCTTTTTCTATGAAAATTGAAAATATTTATTTTTATTTTTTTTTTAATTTATTTTAAACAATTATGACTTATATATTGAGAATATTGTTATTTACTTCTTAATATAGTTATAGTCATTTTCTTAGAAAGTAAATAATAATATTATACATATCATGTAGTTTCTACAGTCGCCATACATTTGAATATATCGAATTTTAGCATCGATTGAAGTTCTCGTATGTTTAATTTATCGCTGTGATAATAAATGAAACTTACAACTCAAACATCTTCTTTTGTATATTCTAAGAACATATGTAATTAAAATAATATACTTACAATTGAGGCCGGTCGTTTCGCAGTGGGAAAGCGTCTGACTTTAAAAACGATCAGTTGTGAGTTCGATTTCCACTCAAGACGCAATGTTTCCAATTCGGTGGTAAGGGGAGTACGGAGTGTCTTGAAATTAAGTCTAGGTTCTAATTTTCATAAAAACAATACACTAAACGATACATGTGTAGTAGTTAAGTTAAAAAATTGATGAAAATTAATTATTTCAAAATATACAACACATTTGCATTAATTATAATACAAATAACATAAAATCTTGTATTAATTTATAAATTATAAAAAAAATAGTAAATTCTTTTCGGTAACCAAACTATTTTAACACTTACATTTGTCTACATCACGTCCTCGTAACACGTTAACGTTTAAAATGATGCAAGGGCCTTCGAAAAAACGATAATTGGACTAACGTGCCGTGCTTAATAATTGATTTCCTAATTTATTGTGAAACTTACTTACAAAAATATTATAAATATTAAAGTTTGTATAGAATGTTAATTTTGTAATATCTATATATAAATACGATAAACACATATTGTATTCTCTTTATGTATGAGCAGTATGAAAATTTGGCACAATTATAGTTTATATAGAGATTAAGTGCAGAATGCTAATATTTTTTTTAAATAATGTATGAAAATTGAGTGAGACAACGTCTGACAGTTGTGGGTTCGATTTCCACTCAGGGCAATGATAGTATTTAAATTACTTCCATTTCCTCGCTCTGGTAAGACAAAGCGCGGCGTTGAATACTGCCACTCAACACGCAATGTCTCGAATTCTGTGGTTAGCGAAGTACGTGTGTCTCGGTATTAGGTACTTTGTGTCTCCCTGCTATGCGGGATAAAAGCGTGAAGCTACCAAAAACATGTTAAAATAACAAAATTTATCACGCACTACCATGTGTTTTACATACACGTTGCTAAGGCAAACTGTTTTTAACGCGTCATTTGGATCTAGTATGTATATAATAATATATATTTAAATTTTGGGTATAATAAGGGATTTTTTTACATATAAGCTTATCGTGATTTGTCTGTGTCTGTAAACAAGATGGTTATAAGTTCGATACCTACTCCCAGAATCATTATTATTTTTAATATATCTGGTAAGTTTTATCTGGCGCAATATCTTGAAACCAAATGTAAATGAGAATGAAATATTAATAACAACACGAAGTTCTCCCTACAAAGGCTTTTCCTACCTAGTTATGTATACGCGTAAAATAAAAAAAAGTTTAAATAAATGTACCCAGAAGACCAGTTAACGATTTTTTTAAATATACGTAAATTTTAATCGTATATTATTTAAAATGAAAATACATTTTATTTTTAACGACTATAGTGTCTCGCCTCGGCTATCTCTTGCATAAATATTATTATGAAAGTATTGCATAAGTATCTTATGAAGTCACTAACACTTACAGTTACTAACGCTTAACTCGTAATTATAGATATTAGTCAATATCTCTAATGCGGAAAACAGAATTACTTTAAAAAATTTTCACATATTATTATTATGGTGGTTGTCTATACTATGAGTCTATTTAATATAATAACATTGTAAAGTTTACTTGTCTTTTTGTTTTAAATATTCATTTTTTGAAACTTCAAGCTATAAAAATATTTTAATAATGAAAAAAATATTTAATAATATATTTTTACTTTGAAAATTGTACGCAAGTTTAAGAGAATATATATTTTTAATAACGAATATCAGCTTCTAGACATAATTTGTGCTGATTGTCATGTTTTGTGAATCATAATGCCGCTGGGAGCAACCAGTCTCACATTACTAAATATATCAACCCCTAAAACATTTTACCCTTAAATGCTATTCAAGGCTTTCGAAGTCGATATCTCTCCGACTTTAACTTTCCACAGTGCCTGGTGATGCTGTAGGGTTAATTGATTAATAATTATTTTAAAAATACATGACATAATTATTTTATTATTGCATTTCCATAATTTTATAGTTAACTTAACAGTTTATTATTAATATTTTATTATAATTACCTAAATATTATTAATGGAACTTTATAAGTATATGAAAAATCGTATTTTTAAACAGTATTAATATATTTTCTCTAGTTATGGCATGAGAAAGCGTGGCGTTAAACATCGTATAGAAAATTCAACAAGAATTTTCTTTATTTGGGACGTAGATGACCAGAGTGTTTCGACACTAGGTTCTTCCTAACCTACTTTGCTAAAGAAAAGAGAACGTGAAACAGTGTATATATAGATAATACCGACATACAATAAAATATCAGCTAAACGTTTTAACAGATAATAATTGCTTTATAAATAAATAGTGCAGTGGCCGAATAATAAAAACCGAATTCTATATTTTATATTTTTTTCAATATACATTCTTATTCGTATATAGAAATAAAAATTAAATATGTTAATATATATTAATTACAAATAATTAAATATATTGAAAAATAAATATATTTAAAAATAACAAAAGATGTCCACTTTAAAATACTAACTGTAAGGTAGTCTCTCTTTGTCTTGCCTAATTTGCATGATACAGAATTTATGCGACGATAAACAATAACATATAAAGAAATTGAAGCCGTTCATGGCGCAGTAGGTCAGCGTCTGACTATAAACGCGATCGGTTTTGGGTTCGATTCCTACCATACTCAAAATGAAAGGGTTCCATTCTCAGGGGAATGATGAGTAAGTAAAAACGCGGCGTTTAGCTCCGCCATTCAATACTCAATGTTTCGACTTCGGTGAAAAACGGAGTACGGAGTGAACAGGTACTTCCTGTTTTATTTGGGATAAAATAGTGAAGTTGAACAATTTTTTTAACATTTTTATTAATCAATTTTGTAATTGTATCAGAATACTAAATAGCGACCTAATTTGAAGTAGTTCATGAACTTTAGTTTTGTTTGCTATCGTTGTAAAGCAAAGCAAAAAGTGTAATATTATTATTGTTTTTAATTTATCTTGTTCTTATCGATATTAAACTGTGTTATATATATATATATATATATATATATATATATATTACTCAAAATGAAAGGTCCATTTACTGATAGACGAAAATAAAGTATTGTATAGATTAAATTTGATTGAGTTGAATTGAGCTGGGCCTACGAACACTGCATATGCGAAATTGTAGAGATTAAATTAACATATTATTAAGCAAAAACAAAAATAACATCATGGTAGTAAGACAATATGTGAATGTAACCGCGACAGTTAGATTCGATCCGCACTCGGAATAATGTTTAAATTAAAGCCATTTCCATTTCCCCTCTCTAGTGAGAGAAAGCGCGGCGCTAAGTTCCGCCGCTCAACAAAATTTCTCGAAGTATCTTGCCATAAAGGAAAAGGAAAGAGCGTAAAGTTGAAATAAACAATAATGAATAAATAGTGAATTTTCAGTACCTTAGCGATGTGAATTTCATATATGGTATTAAATATTAATCGAATCGAAGTTTTATATAGAAAAAAAAATCTACTTTGTCTTTTATGTTTGTAAATAAATGTAGATAAATCTATCTGAACAGTATTCACTAAAACTGAACAGATTTTAATATTATTTTTTCTGTTTTGAATCTTTTGTTACAATATCTAGATGGGTGATATTATAGAATCCATGTTTCTATAATATGGCTACATATTATATAAGCATGGATACCGCGCAAGAATATTGTGTTATCTTGATATAAATAAATTATTTTAATTAAAATACTGTAATTATAGTCATTACTAATTATCATTTTCGTATTCTTATATTAAATTGCTTGTATAGTCTGTATTTTTACATTATATTGTATCTGTTTTTTTTTGAGATGGCAACATTTTTTTTCTATAGGGTATATAATAACGCGTAACTATAAAATTTTTACACTATCTGCATATCTCCAGTCCAGTTTTATCCAGGGCACCGCATAGTACTAAAGGCTGTAGGCTAAAATTCATTTCGGCGGCTGGTCTCCATCATGTGGAACTCTTAAGTGTTCGATGTAGCATTAAGAGATATGGAAATAGTATAAAAAGTTCTGGACGTTTCTTGCTAATGCCTAGCAGCTGGGCGTTCTCTGTCATACCATTAAATAACCTAAACATATATGAATTAATATAACATTGCTAAAAATGCTTACTATTATATATACTTGTTACAGAAAATGCTGAAACTGATCTCGGACCGTCTAGACCGTCACGTCTGCGACGACGTGCTGGAGGTCGCCTGGTCCACCATGTGGAACGTGACCGATGAAACGCCGCAGAACTGCCAGCGCTTCTTGGACAACCGTGGAATGGAATTCTTCTTAGCTTGTCTCAAGGTGTGATAAATATAAAATTAAGTACAAATAGTAAGCTAATACACTAATGTATCGTACTTGTGTAGTAATTGACTGGACATACGTGGCTCGAATTGATCCGGCTGGTTAATGAGAAAGACAACCTGGTGTGAAGGCAGATTGGCGGAATTCAAATCCACACTTAATCATACCAGAGCCGATTAAAGATAAATAATTTAAAACAAACTATTTTAAACGGATTAATCGCGTATATTTTATAGGAGTCTATACCTGTGACCAAGGTCGACTGTAAAGTGTTTGAAACGGTGGAAAAATCATATATCATATTATTTAAAAGAAAACCGAGAATTTTTTTCTTAGCGCTCTCCTATATACACCTATATGTATACATGTATATACAAATAAAAATCAAACTAGAAAATCACATATTTTATAGATGTAAAGAGTTTATTAAGTACATTTTTTAGACCTAAATGCATCATTTATATAGTGTCAAATCATAGCAATGCAGTCCAATGTTGTATTACTCTATATGAATATAATATGGAAGAGCTTATATTTTAGAATTTAATATACTATTAAAAAACAGGTTCTTTTTACAGTTTTTTTTTGAGGCTGGTTGTGGTGCAGTGTGACAGGGTCTGATTGCAAACGCGATCGGTTGTGGGTTCGATTCCCACTTGGGGGAGTTATTATATTTAAATTATTTTCACTTTCTCGCTCTGGTAAGATCAAGTGTGCCGTTGAGCTCCACCACTCAATACGCAATATCTTGAATTGGGTGGAAATTTCTTGCTATAATCAGTATAAATAAATTATTTTTTTGCAGAACTTCCCCGACAAGGAGGAGTTGCTGCGTAACATGATGGGATTATTGGGCAACGTGGCGGAGGTCGCCGAATTGCGTCCCAAACTGATGGACAAGTTATTTCTCACCGTGTTCTACGACCTACTTGATTCATCTAGTGATGGGATTGAAGTATGATTGTTTTTTTTTTTTTTTTTTTTGATTTGTGCAAAACAGTAAAAAGGGCTAAATTTTAATGTTTGATTTACGTCGTATTTGAGATTGCCTCTGACTGTAATTACTATGGTTTTGGATTCGATTCCCACTCGGGGTAGTGGTTATATTGGAATTTTAAAATTTACTTCATTTCCCCACTCCGGTAAGACAAAATGCGGTGTTGATTTCGCCACTCAACACATGATATCTCGATTTTGAATGGAGAGCGGTAAATTAAGTGCCCCGACACTAGAATCTCTGTCTTTTCCTGTGTGGTAAGTAGGGGGAAAGCTTAAAATAATACGTCATGGAATTATCAATAGAAGTAAGAAAATAAAAAAAATATCGACTTATGATTTTCATATATCCGATTTATAAAAAGACAATCTAATTTCCAGGTAAGTTACAACGCAGCCGGTGTTCTAGCCCACATGGCATCTGATGGACCCGAAGCCTGGACGGTAGAGGAACCAGCTCGAGAAGCTGTCCTAGCTCGTATAGCTTCAGCTGTGGAGAGATGGGACTTGTCAGCGGAAAGAAATATCAACTACCGTTCATTTGAACCGATTTTGACTCTGCTACACGCTCATCACACACCGCAATGCCAGCACTGGGCTGTGTGGGCGTTGGCCAACTTGACGACGGTCTATCGTGAGTATTGTCAAACTATTTTATTGGGTTCCAATTCTTTAAAGTATTTCAAGGTGTAAAAGTTTGTTCCCAGCGTTATTCGAACCCGCACATCATGATAACAGTCTCTTTTTTTTGCTGTACGCTTTTATCCCGCAAAGCAGGATACACAAAAAGTACTTAAAGTGTCAAGACACTCTGTACTTCGCTTTCCACCGAATTCGAGACATTGCATTGTCTTACCAGCGCGTGGATGCAAAAATAATTTAAATATAATCACTCCCCGTGTTCACAGCCGGACGCTGTCCCTCTGCGCCAAGACCGGCTTCAAACCGACTAAAACCAAACCGTCATATCATCTCTGTATAACAAGTCGTAACAGGCTTATAAGAATTTCGACATTGTGTGATCGAAAAATAAAAAAACACTCAACGAAGTGTCTTGTTCAGTACACTCAGTTCTCTCTGACTATGACGCGTGGTGCTACTTATACATGTAGTATTTAGAGACTATAGAGAGGCAGCTTCTCTAGTTTCATGCGAGTCTAGTACAACTCTCTTATTTATTTGATACACTTATTTAATATATAAGCAGTCAACAGAGTGTCTTGACACTAGGTTCTCTCTGACTACCCTGTTAACTGGGATAAAACGTGAACCTGAAACTAAATGGCTTACACCCTTCCCGCATACTATTGTAATTGTGCCAAAACACTTTGTGCTCCATTTACGGATTCACGTTTAGAGTTACAGAGCACAACGTCGTGCTTTACTTTACCGAAGAGAGGAAATAAAATTTATTAAAAATATCTTTAATTATTATCATCAAATACACAGTCGGTTTACTCTTCTATATATTCTTTGTCCGTCCGAATTCGAAGCCAGGATGGCGAAATGAAAATAATAAATAAGCCTAATTTTACCCCTGAGCGGAAATCGAACCCACAAATACCGTGTTTACAGTTAGAAGTTGTTAGTTGTTGTATGTTGTGGCGATAATATTTTTACCATAATATTCTTTTTCTGTTTCAAAGTTTACTTGAAGTTATTTATAGTTTCTCTAAACGTGACATACGAGTCAATGCGTAATTTTCCAATGTAAAATTGTATTAAACGTTATTGGCGTTCATCCAGCTTATAATTGAGTTACATAAATAATGGTGGCGTAACGCCCTCGTGGCACAGTTGAGCACAGTTTGAATGTATACGCAATAGTTGTAGGTTTGATTTCCACTTGGGTTATATAAAGATATTTAGTATGATAAAACGCGTTATTATTTATATATGATCACAATATTAAAATGTAGTGTTTATAAACGATTTTTACTTTTTATATTGATTCGTTAAAGTAGTTATTTTTGTATCTTCTATTATCAACTCCTATATGTATGTAATTATATCTGATGAGATAGAGTAGACATTCCGTCTACTAGATATGAACCCACGACCAATCAAAATCACTTATACTACATCCGCTTTTCATTCGCCGCATTCCAGCCGACAAATACTGCAGCTTGGTCGAAGCTGAGGGTGGTTTAAATCTGCTCCACGAGTTACTCCGACACCCTGGACCCTACCTGATGATTAAGGATCTAGCTTGGATTGTTATCAACAATTGCGCCCGACACGCCCTCCGAGATATCTCCACACCGCCCGACTCGCCGGACAATTAACTAAGGGAGTACTTTGAGGACATCCATCCTCACTTACCGGAATAGCGAAGGCTTAACCAAAGATGCTATTGCCTTTGGTTCTCCTGTTTAGGCCTCGCCTTTATCGGTTTCTGGGCCTTACTATTCGCTTACTTATAAAAAACTGATATGGACAGCTTTTTACCCAATCGGGCTCAGTGTTAGTGTCTAGTGTCTAGTGCCTAGTGTTCACGCTGTTTTTGATTTGTCTGGATGGTATTGTATGGACTAATATAGCTAGTGGCTATTGGATGGTTTTGTGTAGAACTGGTTGGAACTAGTTTGATGTGACTTTCTTTTATTTAGGTTTTTTTTTCACATATTTATTGTTTATGTGCTTATTTATATATTATCTGTTTATGTTGATCCTTGTTTATGGTAATATGGACTTAAGTAAGGGTTAAATGTTCTATAATTTTTTTAATATATAGAATTTTGAAATAACTTGACATAACCAGGCTGCAGGTTGCATTATGATGAATTAAACAAAAAAAAGAAATCGTTGTTTTTAACATTAAAATGAAATTATTTCCTTATTTCAATACCAAAGAATGCCTTTGGACACATTTTTATAGTCTATTGTCTATAATTGTGCAATAATTTTGTAATCTGTATCCGTTTAAAAAGGATAAAATTCATTTTTTTTTTATTTAATATGATATTTTTTTTACTAACTTGACCTTTGTTTAAGTGATTAACTAAACATTTGTTTGGTGTGTATTAACAAAAGATTTATTATGCTTAAATTAAATTGACTTTTTAAATATAAATATACAAACCGGGACTCTCCAAAGGAGTCACTATAATGACATGCGGCTAGTGTTTTTGTGGTAATTAAAGAAAAAATACAAAAAAAGGTTTAACTAATTAATTATATTATGTCATATATATATATATATATATATATATATATATATATATATATATCTATATATATATATATATATATATATCTTTGTAATATATACCATGATTATTATTTATTATTATATCATAATGAGAATTCTATCATATAATAATTTTTTAATTATTTATTTTCATTTATTCATTTATTTTCTCGTTTCGTTAGATCACAGATTAAAAAGAGGTGAAGCTCTCTCAATTCACATTAGGCTTAAATGTAATATAAGGACTGTATATTATTAAAATATAATTCAGATAATTAAAATATATAGCTAATATGTTTATATAAAAAGGAATCTTTTAAACGATCACCGATATAGTGGATGATATTGTTGGACAAGTAATGGTCTGATATTTAAATATGTCGAAGTATACAATGCTTCTATTGTACATAAAGTTTTATAATATACATTAAAAGTTTCAGAATTAAATATTATCTTTGCCATTAGTGAAATGCTTATTGGCCTATTTCTTAAAAAAAATATATTCGGGTAGCTTATTGATACGAAGTTACATTATTAATATGATTAGGTGATAAAATATTTTTCTGAAAGTGTTTTAGATTTATATATTATGGGTATAAAAATATATTATTATTATTATTTAGTGGTATTTTTTAAATAAATTAATAATTCACTGTTTAAACGTGACATGCGTTTACAGATCTGTTTACTATACATTCTACCTTCAAATCGTAGTGGTATATTTAAGCAAAATTAAAAAAAAAATTTACTATTATATAAAAGTACTTTTCCATATAATATTCAAAGTAGCGGTTGATCAACCAAATTATATTTGACATTAATTAATATATACACTATACACAATAATTAGTGCATAATGAATCCGAAATGAATTTTTCGTTTATTATCGATAAGGTGTTTTCCATAGACAAAAATTGAAAAAAAAAAACAAATTATACCCTCGATAATCTAGTTTTGATATACCGGCTATTGTTTTTTTTCTTCTTAATATGGTTCCAGAGCGATCTCAAGAGAACTGAAGCAGAAGAACTTATGTCTATCTTTAAAACGATCGACGGTGTCTAATTTTTTTTTCAAATTTTATCAAATATAGAAAATTTATTTTTATTACAATTTAAACGAAACAAAAAGGTTCTTTTTTTTGTTGTTGAGGTATCATTTCTCAAACAATAGTTTTTTTTTACTTTTTTTTTTCATAACTGTGCTATAATAATATTAGGTTCTGAAAACCCCAAACCATTCTTGGTAACTCTCTGTTAGCGGGTTTTTAGTTAAATCATTATTATTGAAAAGGAGTTGAAAAATTGCATATATACAGATTATTTGTTATAAATTTCCTTAAAATGTATAATTAACGCTGAAGGTAGCTTTTCAAATTCAAGTATCACGAATTTTGTCTTATTGTGATCAGTTATTACACTTACTACACTATATTTGGGCTTGAGATTATGGTAAATGCGTTGAGGCGAAGAAAAGTCGGAGACGCTAAGAAGAAGAAAAAATGCAATGCTCATTTATTTCCTAATTTACACCAAGTTATTTAACTATGCGATTTTTCACGTCTTTTCCAATTTTAGTTTAAAAAAATCACACTAAAAACCACTAACAATAACTGAGAACGGTTTGCGCTTTTCAAAAACCCTACTTGAACTTTCTTTACTATCATTATTACTAGAGTTGTGAATGATACAAATTTAAATAATCTTTTTCAAACAAAGTTTTTGCTGAAATTTGAAAATTATTAATTATTGGGCCCCATTGATTAGAGCATTTTTTTTCTTTTGGCCTTCTCTCGAAATTACTACTTACCGAGTTCATTTTCGATATCGAGCCGATTTCGATGTCTCGGCGAGTTGTAACTCCGATATTCATCCGAGTTTCCGAGTTACAATGAACGCTTCTTTAATGTGTTTATGGTTTTTTCTCACATGTCACATATATGTGTATATGGACGACATAGGAAAATTGCAGCTGATCGTAAACGACCCATAAATTTCGATTCGTATTCGTTATCTTTTAATTGTTGTGTGTAGTGCCTATAATAGAACTATTTAAATAAGTGTGTAATTTATCTGAAGCTTCCTTTATATAAGATTTTAATATCAGATTACTAAATGTTTATCAGTAGCAAAGGAGTTAGAAATAGAATATATTCGTGAAATCTAACCGTCTTTAGATACAAAATTGATGATTTTTGTCATATTAAACAATAAGTAGACAGTAATTGATAATAATTCAGGGTATTTAACCCTCCCCAAACCAAATTTTATAATTTACGGTAAATTATACAGAATTTTGAATAGAAATGGACTACGAGAAAGACGTTATGTACGTTTAAGACCCTGGCAAGTACAGGCTTATTAAAGTATTTACATTATATGAATACGCTATATCGATCCGAGTGCAAAACAACATTCAAAATAGTTTTTAATTGTTCCCTAAAAGCTCTTATTTGTTATCCATTTTTAACGGATTATAATAAAAATGTAATCTGCCATTCTGGTACAGCGGCCATTTTGGATAAATAGTAAATCTGATTGTATATGTCCTCGGGAAATCCCCGAAGTAGCCAGAGCCGATACGGTTGCGCATTTCATGAAATAACGCCACATGGTAATCAAGTAAATCTCAGACCAGCCATATCGTCTAAATTAAAATTGTACTGGTGTCTTAAGCTTAAAATTTTAAACAATACAACCAAGTGACTACTCGCAGACACAATATTTATTTTCTTTTCTTTTTTTTTTAGCTTCACGCTTTTATCCCGCATAGCAGAATAGACAAAGTACCTAGTGTCAAGACACTCCGTAATTTGTTTTCAACCGAATTCGAGACATTGCGTGTTTAGTTGTGTAACTTAACGCCGTACTTTGTCTTATCAAAGCGAGGTGAAATAAATAAATATAATCACTCCCCCGAGTAGGGATCGAACCCATAAACGATCGTGTTTACAGTCAAACGCTGTCCCACTGCGCCACGATATTTAAACATGGTTATTTCTTAAAATTATTATTCACCACTTGTCACACATTCTTCATATATATCAATTTGTTTCTAGAGTTTGCTTGTAAGACGCATGTAAATTAGTGATAAGTGAGATTAGAAACATTTTGAACTTTTACCAAGTTCGTAATCCTTAAGTTTAAATTGGTAAAATCTTATCTTTTGAAAATTAAGTCTAATTTCCATTGGGTATAAATTCCATTGCGTGGTCACCCTACTTTAACAATTTTCATAACATTCGTCAATTCTTGTTGTTCACGTTGATCCGCGGAATTACTTGGGACACATCGTGAAAATCATGGAATACCGTCAATTTATGAAATTCCCAGCTATTTTATGATCTGGCCAGATGAATTTAATGGTTGCATCAGTTAACAAGATCTTAGTATTATTTGATTTTATATTGATATGATATCGATTTTAATTGTTACTTTGGTTTTTTGAAAATACACCTCTGAGGCGGGCTGAATAACTGCTACTTGGTTTCTTTCTAATGCAATTATTAAAGTTATAAGATGCTATGAATATGTACCAAACTTTATAATGAATAAGTATAATAATAAACTAAAAAGAGTCAACACGCAATGTCTCGAATTCGTTGGAAAGCGAAGTGCGGAATGTCTTGACACTAGACACTTTCTGTCTACCCTGCTATGCGGGATAAAAGCGTGGAGCTAAAAAAAATAGCGTGTAGAATGTATTAAGGCATAAAAACAAGACATTAAAGTGAAGAAATGACTTTTTAACGTTTAAAGTTTTAAACATTATAAAGTTGCGAAAGTTAAGGAGAAAAAGAGAATAGATTCGTTATGAATTATGATTTATATATATATATATATATATATATATATATATATATATATATATATATATATATATATATATATATATATAATCAAATTGTAAAATTTTATTTTTCATATAAAAGTTGTTTTGTTTTTATAATTGATATTTTACAAAGTTCGACTTTTAAAATTTTTTTTTACTCACTTTGCACCATAACCGATGAAGCTCCTAAATAACTTGGAAATTTATTTTAGACCGTTGTAAAAGTTATTTACAGTAACAATAGTTATTATTAGCTGTTCGTAGAAAAAAAATTAAAAAAGGTTCGAAGCTTATTAAATATCAACTTGTAAAATCGAAACAAGTACTTTGATATGAAAAATAAAATAAAATGTGGTTATTTTATAACGAATCTATTCCATTAATTTATCCACTCACTCGATAATGGGATAAAGGGTGCATATGTATATACTTTTCACTTGCAATTATACAACCCCTATAACGTGCAAACTAAACGCTATGCTATAAAAATAATTCATAATCGAGTTCGAGAGTCATTTTAGGCTTTATGCTCGAAAATTAACAAGATTCCACCGAACCAGACATACATACATACCCTGAGTGTATATAAAATTATAAAAACGGCTGTAGGGGTTGTAAATGCGTTGGATTGTGGATATGATTCCTGTTCGGGGGAATGATTACATTTAAAATTTATTATCATTTCTTCGTTCTGACAATACAAAGCTAATACAAAGCAAAGTTGAGTAACTCATGAATGTCTCGATTTCAAGGAAAAGTAGTCCACGGAGTGTCTTTACTAATGTAAAGCTAATGCTTGTTTCTGGTTTATTTGTAGAAACGTTAAAGATAGTTGTACTGTCCGGGACCTTGGAAGAGCAGATCTTATATGTACGTAGATAAGACAAAAAAAATACAATACCCAACTTTTTGTAATAACTTGTTTCACCTTATTTTATTTACTTGGTTACCAAGGAAACTCACTTTTGGGCGGAAAGCGGAGAACTGGGGGGGAACTGGGGGAACTACCATCCTATGCTGGATAAAACGTGAAACTAAGATCCAAAACCTTTATAGATACCTCTCGTCTAGTTAGTTAATTCCAATGGAGCTAGGAAAAATCTTCGAGGGTTATACAGTTTGAACGAGCGACACTTAAACATAATAAGACTTCTGATTATCGTAATTTTTACACATTTTAAATGAAAGTATTTTAAACGGATTTATTTTTCATATATTTTGGTGTTCGAAAAAACCAGTCTATTAAGGACTGTTTAGTGTTCGTAATATCGTATCTCAAAAAATATATTTTCTAACACCAAAAAAAAAACGTGATTGATCCGTTTAAAATATTTTCATATAAAATGTGAAACACTCTGTGTATTTTACTGTTGTGTGCTTATATTGTGTGCGTATTTTTAAAAGACTATATCATGTATTCGGTGTCCATTAAACTCTCAGTATATCGCACTAAGTGTACCACATCTAGAACCGGCCGATAAAAAAATATTGTTCTAAATATTCTCTTAAATGTTTACAAACGCATATCGGCGGTTAAAAATCAACAGTACACTGTTTGTATGTCTATTCTAGTGTATACATTTATTCTATATTATTATATTATATTACTGTCATAATCATAGTTGTGGAGAACATAGAGAAAATACACTCCGTTTTTTTTTTATTTTAAGCCAATTATAAGCCGATAGGAACTTTTGGACATGGACTTTTTGCCAATTGTACGATGGACAATGGACATTTCAGCC
Organism: Dryadula phaetusa; assembly: GCA_032432895.1. Lineage (NCBI taxonomy): Eukaryota > Metazoa > Arthropoda > Insecta > Lepidoptera > Nymphalidae > Dryadula > Dryadula phaetusa. The sequence continues at coordinate 12,684,301 of JAOYRS010000001.1, forward strand.
AATTATAAGCCGACATCTATGATTGTGACAATTTATCAATGTATAGCAAATAAGCGTTTGAAATTTTGGATTTTTAACAATTTTGTCCATGCTTTTTTTTTCTTTCAAACTACGCACAATATGATACGTTTGATTTCTTTTTATAATGAAAATTATTGGATTGTTATTGATAACGTATATTGTCTATTGAATTTAACTTTATTTACATGCACCATGTTTGGAAATATTAATATTAAGTTTGTGTGTGGAGGATTTGACATATTGGCTGACTATGATTTTTATAGAAAAATATAATAATACTATATTAAAGTCATAATACTGAATTATGCATTGTATTGTTTTAATTTATATATATATATATATATATATATATATATATATATATATATATATATATATATATATATATATATATATATATATATATATATATATATATATATATATATATATATATTTGTATTATTGTGTATTTATTTCCTATATCTAAAGTTTGCAAACTTGAGATGAGCCTCTTTGGATCGAGTTAGTCTTTTCGTTTCTACCTGAGTAATTTAAGTAATTATAATATAATGTGTTATAGAAACTTACGACGTTTATGTGTTGTTACATTTTTTTTTAATTTACAATTTTTTTTATATGTATTCTTAAGGATTACCTCTTTTGAAGAAATGTAATTTAGATTAATGTTATAATAAATAAATTATATTCCGTATTGTTGTTTTATTGGGTTACCCTTTGGTTATTATTTTAGGACAGTTATGTAATTTGATGATTATTTAAAAAAGATACACTCACTCGGTACATTTACTACAGGGTTAAAATAATTGAATCCAATAATTGAAAATGATTTAGAAGAGATTATTATATATGAAATTAAAAGATAACTTTTAATTTATTAATAAATTTTATTGTTTGTATTATATGTATCAAACAATCCAATCACAATAAATAATAACATCTGTGATTTTCGGGATTTAATAATTTAAGTATATTTATCCCTTTACAATATTTTAATTTACAACAAATAAAGTTTCTAACGAATGTTCCGATTTTGAACATTACAAATGTGGTTTTAACAAATTTATATTTGACACCTACTGATACCAATAGTGTTTTTAAAGCGGGATTAATGTTATTTAAAAAATATTTTTTTATACACTCGCAGAACAGTGGCAAATTTCATACTCTGCCGTCTGCGTAATTTTTACTACAAAGTTAGTATATAAAGCTAACTTTATATATTTATAATATATGGATTGTAAGTGTTACAGACCCAATACGTCAATTTCTTTATGGATTCCTTATTTAAAGTATACTTTGTCTAAAGTGATTGCAATATTAATATTTTTCAATTGAATATTGGGAAAACTAGAAAATTCGCTCTCAGTGCGATTTAAACAAAACACATCCAGCTAATTACTGAGGATTATATTTTTTTTGCCTTACATTTTTCTTTCTTTTCATTTAATCGTTAAATGACGTTAAGACATTACTAAATCGTTTACGTATATTTGTGATCGATTTGACAATTTAAAGTATTTTGGAAGCTAATATACGTAATACTTTTTCTGCTCGATAATAGATGGCGCTGTGGACATTATAAATTCTTGAATACATCTATAATTTTATATTTACTAGATTTAATTCGCATCGTACCTACATAAGATAAAAGTTATATGTATATGCGTTTTAGTTTTTTTCTTATCTTAAGGTTAAGATATAATAATTGAAAATTTATGATATTTATTATATTTCAAATAATAACCTTCTTATAAAGAACAATTTCAGTCAGATACATGGATTTTTTTTAATTTAAGCGTTAAAATTACCTAAAACGTTTCATATTACAATCATTTTTCAAAAAACCCTTCAAGTACCACAGATTAAAAATAGAAGACAAAATGAAACAAAAAAAAATAACAAAGTATTATTTATTCTTCCAATAACATGTTTCATATACAACTTTAAACAAAATTTGTCAATACCAGACATTGGATGCATGCAAAAAAAGACACTTTATCCTACCTTAACAGTAAATTTATAAGAAATTGCGCTTACATTTACTCTGGTGTTTCAGGTTCAAATTCATAAGTGATAAAATTCTGTATTAATTTTTAATTATTCACTAATTACCATAGTGTATTTATTAGGCTTGCATTATAACTATATCAGCTATACAATATTCCATTGACATTACACAATAAATTATCTAGATAAACAAACATTACTATTATTAAAAAATATTATATTAAAAATTATATATTAAAATTAAAAATTTCAAACGCGTTAGTCGCTCTCTTACAACGTGACATCATCTAACATTATATGTATATATTATTAACTATGAAAATAAATGAAATATGTTAGAAAAAATGATATGTGATTACTTTGTATACAATAAACTATATAACATGAAAAGTAAATAACAATTAATGTTTAAATATCACATAATAGTCTCTAAATATTATAATATCTTGTGGTCCATATCAACGCACGTAACTATGACGTGCCAGCTAAAGCCTGCTGAAGCGCAAATTACCGAGATATCTATTTAAAAATATATATATATATAAATATATATATATCTATACTAAGTTTGAACATGTTTATAAATAAACAGTAAGTATATTCTAGTAGATTTAACGCTGAATAAACGATTAAATAGAAAACTCGTCAATAAAACAATTCAAGTAAAAATCTGAATAATGTTAAATCCACAGATAAAATAAGAAAAAATGGCTGCCGTAAATTTACACATTCGACTTACCTATTCGGGCGTAGTACAGATATATTATAAATATTTACTTGATAATCTACATCGGTGTATATTTTATTATTATTGTATATTCACATAAGGCGTTTGGACAGGGCCGGTCTTAAGAAGGACCTCCATAATAGAAAATAATCCAAAACATTTTTACCAATAATACTTGCTCAAGTATTAAGTAGTTTTTAGTACAAATTTTTAATTTTATTAATAGCGAAATATCCTCAAGGCCTCCATCCAAAACCAACCCTGCGTTTAGGTGATATCAGGAGGTGTCAGGGGGTGTCAGGGGGTGATAGGGGGTGTTAGCTGGCACGTCTAGCGCGAGGTGATCGCCGGTGTTATTCGTTGAGTATGCAAGTGCGCATGAGAGCGTCACACACCGAATAGGGATCGCAGTTCGAAGCCGGCCGACGGTCCTCGAGGTAGCCCTTGCCCTCCTCAGCAACGGCGCGCGGTATTCTAATGCTGCAGCCGCGGCTTGCGACTCCTGTGGAAAGTAACATGTATATTATTTTTTGTTTTTTAAATTTCAATAAGTTATATTTATTTATTTAATAAATTAAAAAAACTTCTAACTTTGTGATCGAGTACAACTGGCCAGTGAAGGAATAGAATTTTATGAGTAACTCTTTAAAATGTTTGTAGTTTGCTAACTTTTTCAACCATAAGCTAGTAATAATAACCATAACAGTTTTGTTATTTATGGAAAAAAATGTATTAACAATAAATAATGATTTCTTTATGAATTTTAGATTGTAGAAAAGTAGAACATTAGTACTTTACGGATATAGTAGACAGGAAGTACACTAGGTACTTCCTGTCTACTACATTCGCAGTCACTCCGATCAAGACACTCCGTAATTTGCTTTCCGCCAAATTCGAGACTTTGTCGGTCATTTGGCGGAACTCAACGCCGTGTATTGTCTCAATATGAACTTTCACGTAAAAATATAAATAATAAAAATAATAAATATATATCACTTACCAGCACTAAAATCGTTAATACTGGCGGTCTCGTGCAGACCGGTGAGCCGCCGCTCGTTGTCCTTGCCCCCGCGCGGGTCGTACACCTTGATGTGCTTCATGTGCACTTTGGATAGCTTGTCGATTGCTTTCTCTATTTCACTATAGGAAAAAAATATGTTATTAAAAAACTAAAATTGAGTACCGTCACCCAACACGCAACGTTATATATATATATATATATATATATATATATATATATATATATATATATATATATATATATATATATATCTTTACCAGAGCAACGAAATGGCAATAATTTAACTAATAATCGAACACATAACTAATAGTAATTTATGATAGAATCAATTATGTATTATATTATTCACAATAAAAATGAAATACTCACATAATACCATTGTCCTCTCTCATTTTCTTAGTCGAGAAGTTAGTATGGGCACCAGATCCGTTCCAGCCCTGGACCGGCTTGGGGTCGAAGGAGACAATCACTCCGTACTCCTCAGCCAGTCTGTGAAGTATATATCGGGCCATCCAGAGGTCGTCGCCAGCTGTCACTCCTATTGAGGGACCCACTTGGAATTCCCATTGCGATGGCATCACCTCGGCGTTGGTACCGGCTATTGGAACACCGGCGTATAGGCAACATCTGAACCAAAAAAACGTGGTATTAATATAGAAAAAAAGACAGCAAATATGGCAGGGTTGTCAGAGACGCAATATTTTTGATGTTTAAATGCAGATGCAGAGAGGATCTAGTGTTAAATTTTTCGGTAAACTTAAAATGCATACATATAATGTAATATATAATGTAGTAAATAATGTTTACAAATAATCTATGAATATCAACGCTAAATCCATTCAACAGGTATTATTTTATAGACAATAAAAAGAATATATTTCCTTCTATCATGTTATTATTAATAAAAAAAAATAATTTTACGCGTAGCAGGATAGTCAGAGATAAGCTACTGTCGAGAAGGGTGTCTTAGGTCATCTCTAACTAACCGTTGCCTATTTTCCCCCCGAAATCCATATATTGTGTGTGTGTCTTACAAGAGATGATTCCCTCAAATAAGATTCGAACCCACAACCAATCGCTTTCAATTTTAGAAATTATTATTTCTTTTATGTTTAATCCTTATTATTCCAAGTATATATAATTTTTTAAAATTTCATTATATATTCTCATGCGTATCTTATATAGAACTAGCCGTTTCAAATGTCTAAAATGCGGAAATGATTTTGATACTTAGGCAATGAATAAAATTATGATGTTTAATATTCTAGATCTTATTTCCGCTTCCTTCTTATAAATTAATATTAAATCTGTCTTGGGATTATCTCTTCCATACAAAATATATAAAACTCATGCATTAGTAAGTGACTGATTGAAAACGCACATTTGAAAATTTAATAGACTATTAAAAGAGGATCATCAGAAATAGTTTCGGAAACTGGAAAAATGGGAATTAACATAGTTACCGTAAACAAAGTTGTTTAGTTAAAATATAAATTTGACACCTTAGAAAAAGATACAAAAAAGCAAAAACCCAGTTCAGGTATATACATTAAATTATAAAAAATAAATATTGAAAGATTACCTATAATGAGCTTCCACCAGATCCCTAGCGAACACTTTGTTAGCGCCCACACCGCAGTAGTACGGCCCCTGTGGCGGAGGGCAGCCCGCCGGCGGCCAGCCGAATGGTCGCAGGTCTGAATCCAAGAGAATATACTCCTGCTCAATACCGAACCAGGGCTCGTCGTCTTTGCAATTCTCGTACGCCTCTTCGCATTTGACGCGGTTGTTACTTTCTGCAATTTAATTCATATATTTAATTATCAATTTTCAGGCTTTTAGCTGTTTTCAGAGACAACCTAGAGTCAATTTTCTGTTATCGATTTTCTCGAATTCGGATCATTTTATCCAGTGGGAATCGAACCCACATTCACAAAAAGAGCCAGTAACTGTACCAATGCGCCACAATGATATCAATATATATGTATCTACTTTATCTTATCTTTATATCAATTACCTGTAGGCTGGTGATTATGCTTGTACGTATCACACATAACAAGAATATGATTGCCACGGCGGAAGGGGTCCTTGTAAATGGCGCGTGGTATCAGATACGTATCGGAGTTGTTCCCCTTAGCCTGGCCTGTTGAGCTGCCATCGAAGTTCCACTCGGGCAAATCTATACATAACAAAATAATATTATAATTAATTACGGATGGATGGATATATAATTATTCTTTGGAAAAGCAGAGGGTCCAGTGACAAGATTATCCGTCTGAGACATTGGCTAATAGAAAAACGCCATTACATATGTAGCGCTTGGACAGTTTCCAAGAGGCGCGGCTTCAAATCCCGCTGCGTTCAAATTTTCACACCTTTTTTAAAACTGTTTTCTAATCCTAGGTATTATATATTAAAATAAATAGCATTCTATCTAGTCAGACGATTGTTTCTTAATAATCTTTGGATAGTAGAAATTTGTAAAAATCTCTCTGCGCAAATTTCGACTCAGTTGGTAGTAGAACGCATGGCCTAGCGGTCAGAATGTTTTCTAAATAAAGTTATTCCCACGAGTGAGAATCGAACCCACAACCAGTCGCTTTTACAGTCCGACGTTGAACGACTGCGTCAGGATGACTTGACTTGATGACAAATGGCGCATTATTAATGAATTGCATTATAATTATATTTATTTATCTACAGATAATATTGTTTACAGTATCAAGTGTTACTTTTGATGTACACTTTACTATATACGCCTACAGACAGATAATATGACAGTGGGCATTAATCGTAACGTGTCGATGAGGTCACTAGTTCAACGTCTGCGTGAAAAATCTAAGAATAACTTTAAATGTAGTTATTAATCTAATTATTAGAAAAAAAATATACTCTACATATTTCCTTGCTCGTCGTTAGATAATTAGTAAAAATATATATAATAAATAATTATATAACAATTGCTACTCTACTCTTCTCTTACGTCTTTGTGTAGGATAGCTATATATTAAAGTAGTAAATATAAGAGCGCTTTTAGGAATTCAACACAGCTGTGTATAGTCATAATAAATAATATTGAATACAGAGTTAAGTTTCAATTTCCATAGAGAATCTATAATTGGGAATGTAGGAGCGAGCCAACAAGAATATCATGAATAGTATCGTCGCGTAGAGGAAAACTTTCGATCGTAAAACAGATTATATTTTTTAGCTAGAAGTACCTAGTGTCGAGACATTCGGTACTTAGCTTCCCGCCAATTTCGAGGCATTCCGTGTTAAGTGGCGAAACTGAACGCCGCTGTTTGTCTCACGAAAGCAAGGAAATGAAAATAATTTAAATATAATCACTCCCCCGAGTGGGAATCGAACTCACAGTCGATAGCGTTTACTGAGACACCGGCCTCATATTAAATTTTTGCCTAAAGAAATTGATAAAATGATTAAAATCAATATTACACACACAACCGTGTGTTTGACATACACTTGTGTATAAAGTGACATTCGCGTTGTTAAGGCAACCCGCACTTTACGAGTTACTGGGTTTATTCAAATTATTATAAATGTACAACATTCTCAGAAGACGTGGAAAACTACTTCATATATCATACTAATATAAATATTGCATATATATATATATATATATATATATATATATATATATTACATAAATATCAACTACTCGTTTCTAAAGTAATTTACATAAAAAGGAACATTTTGATACAAATATTTACACGGAAACAAAGATGTTTAATTGATCAACATTTAATTTACGAAGAAGCTAGCAATACAATTGTGAACATAATTTGAGTGAAATGTGTATGTATGTATATATAGCACAACTACATTTGTAAGACTGCCATACAATATTGGAGGGAAACCTTTCAAGTTTTCATCAAATCTATTCCCGTCGACGCTCCTCTTGCATTGTACATCAAATACACGCTCCAGATCCTTTGGGAATATATAGGGAAACGCGTAATGCCCTTCGTACACGCTACGTAACGAGCCCCAGAGGTTTCGTGTGTATCTCTCATTTATCTCGTCCGCGAGCTGATCTAGTTTATCTATGATTAAGTAAGACATGTGGCGGGTATACAAATTTGTAGTTACGGTTGAAATTATTATACAACGTCTGACTGTGAGCACAGTCGGTTCCATTATATATATATATATATATATATATATATATATATGTATGTGTGTATGTATGTAATGTACGCAACAAATTAAACTAAACATAAACAAAAGTTATAAAATGTATCCTAATTCCATTAAGAATTAATATGAATTATACAAGTCAAAATAATAGCAAGTAGCATTGTGTAAAATATCGGTCACACGGGCATTCTCACTCCCTTCTAATTGTTATACAGGTTTATTCCTGCGAGTTACGGAACGGAGTACGATTTGCGAGTTGTTTACAAACAGCGTTGGAGGCCGCGAAATTACGCGAAATACGCTAATTACAGTTTGCTAATGCGGATGTATTAAAAACACCGCTTTAATGGGCGTATAGTGTTTCATATGCTCGACGGGAGATACCATCCACTAGATATATGTATGTTTGTTTCCTACTAAACAGTGTTCTGTCATTAACATTAATCTAACAAATGTATTTTTATGAACATTTACAATTATTGTGATTTTGTTTCATTTAAATTGTTGCTATTTTAAGTCTCCATTGAAGTAAGAGTAGAGTATTGTTAAGACACACCGTACTAAGCTTTCCGCCGAATACTGAATATATATATATATATATATATATATATATATATATATATATATATATATATATATATATATATATATATATATATAATATACATATATAATAGCCAAGTATTACTACGAAGGTGGGGCTAGCGTGGCGTGGCATATATTTTACACAGGAAGTACCTAGTGTCAAGACACTCCGTACTTCAGTTTCCCTTGAAATTCACGACACTTTGTCTTTGCCCAGAACGAGGTAATGAAATTAATTTCATTATAATCATGCCGCCGAGTGGGAATCAAACTCGCAACCGATCGTGTTTACAAACAGACGCTGTCTCACTGCGCCACAACTACCTTACAATATATTCAAATAATTATGCAAAAAATATTCTTTTACACGAAGTAAAAAAGTACGCCCACAAAAATATTATATAAAATAAAAATGTTTTTTAATAAATAAATCAACAAATATCCATTGACACTAGCAAGCGAGTAGCGTGTAATCAAATTGCATTATTTGCGCAGTTAAGAGCTAATAGACAAGCGCACAACGCGATAAATACAATGGAAATATTTACAATGTATCCACAAACAAGTATATTTTGTTATTGTTATTTATTACCGCGATGGTAGATCTTTTTTTATATATATTTTATAAGTAACAAAAATAAAGTTTTAGGAAGATGAGAAATGATATTAAAATATTTGCTTTTTCCGCTTTCTTCTTTTTTTCGTCGTTTTGGTTGTTTTGCCGGTCGTGCTTTGAGTGGCGGCACTCAACGCCGTGATTTGTCTTACCAGAGCTAAAAATAGTTTAAGTATAATTTTCCATTTATTTTTACATAATAAGGTACTATGTAGGGAATGTTATTTACATTTGTCCCATTTTGAGTTATATACATTTGTACTCTATGTATAGGTATTTTCTTATAATACTTTAAATATATATTTATAAGTCAGCAAAAAGTCAACTTTACCTTTAGGCTTCTTAGGGATGAAGGTCAAAGTGCGATCCTTGCACCTCAAGTGTTCTCCTGTACCGTCGATCCAGATATACGTGGCCTGGATACGGTCGACAGGCAGAGGCAGGTCATTGTAACGACCCAATAGTGTTTTAGATAATACTGCGTTTGGAGAGTTCGTTAGAACTGGTCCCGACAGAATCTTTGGGTTATCTGGAAAAGAATTAATAGTTGCAATTGATATTTCATATCGATAAAAGAATATTTAAATAAAGGTATACAGATGCAAATTTTCCATTTAAAAAGGTAAAACTAACCTCGTCGTCGGTCGATGATATTACTTATCATGTCGACATTATAAAAATTATATGAATAAACCTAAATATATATTCATATCAATAACATAATTTTTATCATTGACTGAGTCCCATTTAAATTATGAATCATTATATCGAAAATACAATAATAAAACCGGACAAAAACCTACTTATTTTTTTACAAATTTACTTTAAATTTGGGTAATTAAAAAAATAAATATAAGAAAAATACAAAGTCTAATTAAACAAGATATTTATTATTTATACTTTTGACATAACTGTCAAATTTTAAATGAATGAATGTTCTTTTTCGTATAAGTAATTACATAAAATGTAATGAACGAATGTAAAATTAGAACAGGTAAAAATAAAGAACGAATTATATTTGTGAAAAACTTACCTTCTATTTTCGCGTGGCCCGAATCAGCCATTTTGTGTATTTTCAATTAACCTGAAACAATCATAAGCAATTATGAGAAAAATGTAAATAGCAAAAGAAAAAAGTAAAACATAAAAAAATAATTTACATGAAATTACAAATTCGCTGATATTTTAACATATACCTTCATAAATTTAAACTTTCCCTTAACATTTATGATTGAAATATAAAATTTCTAATAAAAGAATCATTACATCAGTACAAATTGTATACAACAGATATTATTAAAATAATAAAATTATTTATACTCTGTTTGTTCATCCAGACTTTTTATAAACGTCAAAATATTTTTTTAATGTTTTTTGACTTGACCACACTACACTAGGTTCTCAATCATGTTTCTATTAAAAAAATACTTGTTCAATATAAACACTTCGTCTAATATCAAAATCCATACCTGTCATAATTGCGTCACAATGACGTTTTTTTATTGTCAATCCTATTAAAAAAAACTAAACAGCTATTCAAGCTTATTAGAACGTGCCCATCATAAATTTTAGCCTTGAATAAAGAAATAGGTTTTAAGTTTAGTATTATATTTACGTATTACTATTGTGTTTTAATATTATTCACGATGTATTGAATATATAAATTCTAATATCATTAAACGCAGGTGGATTCAAGGTTTTCCATTTGTTTTTGTATTTTACGCAAATTACGGCTTTAAATAATGAAAGATTTACGACTGTTCTACAATTCTATATATATATATATATATATATATATATATATATATATATATACACATACCTATTTCGTTAACACTCACTGACTGACTGACTGACTGACTGACTGACTGACTTTTGAGCATATCAACTTGAACTTTGTCATATAATTGGGAAGTGTACGAGAACTTTAAAGAGAATTAAAAGTGCAACAACTAGTGTGATGCAAACGTAGTTATTTACATATAGAAATGTTTAAATACCTTCAATTTATATCAGAACTAACGTTAGGTTAGTTTTTAAACACTCCGCTCCATATAAATTGTTAATTTTAAATAGTGTATTACAATCGAGATACAAACAAAAAAACAATGCCACTAAAATTAAAATAAGACTCAATTTCTTCACCTAATTGGGGGTCACGATCACGGACGCCGCTATCAGGTGAGCGTACTACGGCAGTGTCTAGACACAGTCTATTGTAAAGACTATTTTGCAAAAAAAAAGTAAACAAACAAATTATTATCTAACGCTTGTCGTAGTCCCACGCGTTATTAGTCAGTGTTTTCCTGCTTGTTTACTTCAGTTTGGAATAATAAATAAATATATTATAAATAATTTATAATTTTATATTATTACAATGTTTTTAATATATTATTGTTGGCTGTGGGACAACGTATGATTGTAAACACGAATGGTTGAAGGTTCAATTCGCTTTCAAGGGATTGATATATTTAATAATTTTCATTTCGCACTCTGGTATGAGAAAGCGCGGCGTTAAGCTCTGCCATTCAATACGCAATGTCTCCATATCGGACCGAAAGTAGGTAAAGGAGTGTTTGTACACTGGATTATAATTATATTATTTAAAAGTAAAAAAATGGCGTATTTGATTGTAAATAAAAAAAAAACACATTTTATACATTTTAATCGTGAAAATCAAAGATCTTATTAATTTTTTTTGCAATATTTATGATAGACTGAAGATGTAATAAGGAGTCCACGATACGCGGACGAAATCGCGGCCCTGAGCCCGTGTACAAATGTATATACCAAAAACAATATAAAAGAGCTCTCTTTATCACATAAGCAATGAGAAACGCATACTAATGACCGATATTAATTTAGACACATGTAAACAAAGTAGACCCTTGACACAAGGCATTGGCCACGAAGGTTTTGGCGATGCGCCAATTAGAATAAATGCTGGCACCAACACACGAGGTACCGGGAAACGTACGTATTTACTATGTTATAATGAAAATGAAAAATTTTAATCCAATATCAAAATGTATATTTAATATAATTCTTTCTATTTAGGCTGGTCGTGGCACAGTGTGACAGCGTCTGATCGTAAACGCGATCGATTGTGGGTTTGATTTCCTCTAGTTGGAGTGATTATATTTAAATGCTTTCCACTTCTTCGCTCTGGTAAGACTAAGTGCGGCGTTGCCACTCAACACGCATGTCTCGAATTCTGCGAAAAGCGAAGTACGGAGTGTCTTGACACTGGGTACTTTCTGTGTACCCCGCTATACGGGATAAAAGCATGAAGCTAAAAAAAATCTATATATCATAAAGAAAAATATCTACAATTAAGTAACAATATTAAAAAATATATATTTTATTATATTCTATTTATAAATCATCGGAAACCAAAGATTTCACGGTTGATTACACCGGGTATAACAAAGTCGCGTGCCAATGCGATCTGTTAGACAAAATTATGTCATAACAAATTAGCTAACTCGCACCGTATCAATGCCAAGAACATCAATAACATAAGCAACGGAATGGGTCAATTTGTATATTCCGGTCCATTGGTGAAAAAATGGACTACATCTAATAGTTGCACATTCGATTTACTATATTGTAATTTCAATTTTAGTTTTTTTTTTTAGTAATTTAGTATCTGTTAATATATTTTATAAAAGTCGCCATTTTGAACACTACCGTAGTTAGGTATACATAAATCAGTCCACCTCTTACAATGAGTTATTTATTTTTAGCTTCAAGGTTTCATCTCGCCTAGTGGAGTAGATAGAAAGTACCGCTGAATACGAGGCATTACGTGTTAACTGGTGTAACTCAACGCCGCGTTCATGTCTTACATCTTGTCTTTGAGGGAGGAAATGATTATAATTTAAATATTTCCCCTAGTGGGAATCGAACACACAACCGTTTACAGTCAGACACTGTTCCACCGAGTAACAATAATAAATTATTAATATCCAGAATCCAGAATTTGGTACAAATATAAAATATATGTATATACAAATGAATACTTAAATATTCTGATTCTTCAGAAATAGAGACGAATTTCAAAGCGATCTATCGATACTCGACCTACTTAGTTCTTTTAAGTTCATTCTACACGAAACAAGATAGAAATTGAAAATAACTCACGAGTTAGGTGGTATAGTTCGCCACTTACCCTATTTTATTTCGCTAGTTATAACGCTTGACTTTGCTTATTATTTAAAAGAATATTATATGAAATAAGTAACAGATCTTTTTTATTTTGTAACACACTCAAATTTCTGTTAAGTAAAGACAGGTAAATTCACTAATTTTAAGACCATTTCTAGTCACCTGACTCTAATATTATCAGCTATTTCTATTAAAAATTAGTTAAAATTATTACACGAACAAAATATTTATGAAGATATGGATATATTGAGTTTATGTATAGATAGCCGCTATACAAGTGTTTAAGCATTCAAGCTTTCACGTTAACTTTAAAGCTTCCCTATACAATTAACTTAATTAATAGATACTTGAGGTACGTCGTTTAGCAAACTTACTCTGCGGTACGGTCGTTAGTATTCATCTTTAGTAATATAGAATAGAATTATTATATGTTTCTCTTCTCAAATATATATATATTATATATATATATATATATATATATATATATATATATATATATATATATATATATATATATATATAACAGAAAAAACTTAGTGCCAAGACACTCTGTTACTTGTTTCTTTTCTAACAAAGCAAAACGAAAAAATTACATTAAATTAACATTGTATTCAAAGTAATTGTTGTAATTATTATTTTTTTTAATTAATTGATTAAATAATTGAAATTTAGTTCCATAAAATAGTAAGAAAAATATAGGTCAGTATAATACCTAGTTTTCTTTGGGACTTTAGGGAATATGACATGCTCAGGCTTTAGAGAGTCCCGGAGCGTATAATTTTGGCGTGCCTCGAGCAGTATTAAAGTCAGTAATAAATATTATATTTAGATAGCTTATTTCGTTATATTTAAAATCTTCTAAAATTCAACTAAAAATTTAAGCTGATATACTTATGTTAATTTTAAATAAATAGAAGAATTTCCAATAATTTTATAATGATTTTTTTTAAAAATAACTTATATTAGCAAGTAAATGGTAAAGAAATCCTGAGACAGAGGGTATCCGACTTTAAATGCATTCTGGGTTTTTTATATTCCCTCCGTAGATTATGTTTAAATTATTTTCATTTCCACACTTTGCTAAAACAAAGCAGTGTTAAGTTATACCATTTAAGATGCAATATATTCAATTTGAGCGGACATGTCTGAAAATCTCGTACAGAAATGTATAAATTATACATGACATATATACATAGTCACGTCTCTACTAAGATTCAATGAGACAATATAATTAGACGCAATCATTTGTATAATTGTATAATTAAATTTAGTGTTCCAGTTAAATTATCATAATAACTCGCCCCGTAGAAGACAAATCCATATTAGAATTTCTTAATACCGAAACGGTATTGAACGATCCATTCTATTTCATTGATAAATATCTACACGTACAACTTGAACGAAGGTCGTAATCATATTGAAGCTTAATTAATGAAATCATATTTTATTCTTCATATTATTTGTAACAGATAATAAAATGTTTAATTAATTATAACAATTGAGGCCGGTCGCGGCATGGGTCAGCGTCTGGCTGTAAGCGCGATCGGTTTTAGGTTCAATTCCCACTGGAGAGAGTGATTATATTTAAATTAGTTTCACTTCCTTGCTCTGATTCGGTGGAAAGCGAAGTGCAGAGTGTCTTGACACTACCCTGTTAACCGGGATAAAAGCGTGGAGCTAAAAAAATTATATCATAACCAACTCGGCAGTCTAGTGGTTAGTTTTAACGAGTTAAAGTCATGAGTTCAATTCCGAATAATAAATTTAAAAAAAGATTATAAAAATAAATTGATAGCATTCTACGCTCCTTCAATATATAAACTATATCCGTGCCAAATTTCATACTCCTCGATTAGCGTAATTTTCGTAAAAAAAAGGGAACAAACCTTACTTCACGTATTAATAACATCGTATTATTTGACGTGACCTTATTTCTCTAGAACAATATTACTTGGTAAGTCACGAGTGACCCTTGAAACGTGTGTAATTTGTGTTAACGACCCGAGGGGTGAAATAGAATGAAATTTCTAGCGCTTTCGGGTACAAAAACTCAACAACTACATTGGAAACTGATGAATTAAATAGAAATGAAGCTTAAATTCATATGACAACTTCGTGAATGTAACAAGTAGCACTTTTTACACATTCAATGACAATAAAACGATATTTTATGTTTTTTTTTTAACATTTTTAACATTTTAAGCGAATATGATTTAAATATATTTCCACGTCCATATAAAATAACTCAAACCACAATATATGATATGAAAATGGAGAATGTAATCACTAGTGACTAATTTCTATGCAATGCGGAAAATATGAAAAATCCATATTTATACCAGTATAGATAACAGTTTAAAATGGTCATAATAATAATAATAGTGTAGTTAAGAATGTATTTTATAAGCGGGATTAAGTTATCGTGAAGCCTTATCGTAATCAATATAGCTACATAATTGCATGTATCACTAAGCACTGTCATTCTATTTTATCGCCTGCACGAGTTTCAATTGATAGCCGATATAGTTATCACGTGAAAAAGAACAGATAATGATACGATGAAAGATCTCATATCTTAATTGATAATGAACACTTATAAAATTATTATTTTCAAACGGTTATATCGTGAATATATTTTTTTAAATATTACAAAGCTAAATTTGTAAAGATACGGAACGGTTTCGTTTTATAGTTACTGGTGACACAAGTTAGATTGCAATCTGTATGCAAATTGCCCATATCGTATAGAGAAGACGCACATAACGCCAATGTATAAATATGTACACTAAATACACAAAATTAATATTACACACTAACATGTGTTTGACATACACTCTTGATGAAAACGACATAACGACGACTAAGGTAAAGCTGTAAATGTTATATTAAGACACTTGTGGCGATCTCGTAAGAAATCGGACTGTCAACCCAATGATAGTGAATTCGATTACAATTCGAAGATATATTAAAATTGAAATCACTTTTAGTTTCACGTCTTAGTGAGACAGGGCGCAGCGTTAAGTTCCGTCGATTTATAACTGTCTCAAAAGAACAGATTGTCAAGAATCGATACAACTATTAGATGTAAATAATTTTAAAAGTATTAACAGTGTTTAATATATATTAATCATTTTAGTATTGAAAAGGATAAGTTAACGCGTGACAATTTTCAATTTATCATCTGTATGGAGCAAACGTATAAGCCATAGGCGTAGCGTCATGTCGGAATACTAAGTGAGTATTTATAATAGAAGTGTTTATTTATTATTAAAACCGTTTTACATATCTGAAATGGCTCATCACTTTAACATCCTTAGAAGGCTATTGTTTATATAGCCTCAGCGGTGGTTAGTCATCTAGTGTCTAGACACTCTCTTAACTGTCCAAATTTTAGACATTACTAATATACAGCTTAAAGTTAGGTAGAGAGGACTTTTCCATAAAGCTGGGTAGAGAGGACTTTGTGTCAAGACACTCCGTTTTCCAGTTTCCTAAATATTTTTGTTTTTTTTTACATCAATAACTTAATGCATTAAACGGTATCTAAGCATTATCTACGATGTCAATTAAATATTCTCATTATAATATTTCATTATTATCAGTATATTGAGCATTGCAGGAGTAACATGGTATAGTGGTCAAAAGCCTTGGATGGTTTTCAAGAGACGCAGGTTCGAGTCTCACTGCATTAATAGCACTTTACACTTCAAGTGTATTTGTTTAAATTTGTTCCTCTTAATATTATTCACATTATTATTATTAATATTGTGCCCTTTTGAATTCTGTGAAAAGCGAAGCACGGAGTGTCTTGACACTATATATTTTTTGTCTACCCTGCTATGCGGGATAGTAAAAAAAGCGTGAATCTAAAAAATAAAAAAAAACTAAAGTATTTAATTTAAAGTCGACGTTTATTACGCTATTTTGATCTTTTCATTGTAATTCATTCAAATTGTAACCTTTGGCTAACTGAAAGTATAAATTATTGTAGAAAACTTCACACGTTATTTCATAAGAAAGATTATCTACAAACAATCGAATCAATTCGCTGTAACCAATTCCATTATTGTTTACAATGTATATATGTACAGATGTATATAAGTATGTATGTTTATAATTAATAACGATTAGCGTTCACTCGAGATAATTTTTTTTATCACTCCACTCCATAGGAGCGTCGCGTGATTGGTGATAAGAATTAAAAAAAATATATATTTTCTTAGCCCGCTGACGTAAAAGATATTTGAACTCTGACGCATTATTTCATATTGCCAATAGATTAGATGTTTCTTTGTTCACATTGTCTGCCTTTCGGATGAGCTTAAAATAAGTATTATTTATAATGATAGAAAATTTTAAATAATAAATGGATAGTTAAAATATATTAACTTTTTACAGTAAAAGGTGCAAAATTTTTATGCCAGTCATGGCGCAGTGGGACAGTCAATGTAAGCGCGACCAGTTGTGGGTTCGATTCCTTGGAGAAATGTTTATATTTAAATTTCCTCGCTCTGGTAATATAAAGCGCGGCGTTCAACATTCAAAACGTAATGACTAGGTACTTCCCGTGTACACAGGATAAAAATGCAAAGCTAAAAAAAAAATAACATACTTCAACCATCTGTTTACTGCCTATAGAAAGTGTACCGGATTTATATTACATACACGCGCAACATATACAGAAAGACGATATCTGAGACGAGTCGGTCTTGACCTAAAGAATAACTACAGTGTAGTCGGTTTGCGTAAGCACATGCTGAACAGGTATCCGATGCACCCGACTATCGCATGCCCGAGACCGGTAAGGAGGTATTCTCAAAGCCTACGATAAAATTACAATATTATTACAATTTAACATCGTGTTTAGAAATAATACTAGATAAAATATTTGCTTTTAATGAATTAATGCACTTATCTTATCAATAAAATCGAATTAGGCCAATAGATTTTAATAAAATTAAAAATCAATTTTATATTAATTCCAGTTGTAATGTCTTGTATATCTCTATAGCAAGTAGATACAACATATATATACATATGTAACTTGAATGAAATCTCTCGACGGGAAATCTATAAGGTCCCATTAATAATTTACGTCACATGACTTTTGACCCCTCCCCAGACCTCCCTCCTCCTCACAGCTGGCCTTTAGGAAGACCCTAATCAAGCAATGTCACACTTTGTCCCTCTCCCATCTCTTTAACGTGTGACGTAATCTATGGATGGCCCCTAAGTGATAATAGTGTTAATTTTAAAGTAACGGATTTCATATCACAAGTTGCGTCAACCATCCAATATTGGGTCACGGTTTTGACGACCTGACAGATAAGCCTAAACCGACTGGTCCACTAACCACATGTACATTTCGTTACATATTTACATGCCCTTATCTGTGTGTATATAATATGTTATTTTTGTTTTTTGTACTTTATATTACATTTTTATAGTTTTTCATTTAAATTTATCCTTTAGTTATTGTTAAGATTTTTTTAAGGCCAATATTTAAAACTAAATAATACATGGTCTTGAGTATTTAATAAAATAACCTTGATATAACGATAAATAAATAAATAATTAACGTTAATGTTAAGTTAAACCATTTTTGTGGTTTTATGAAGATCCATTCATTATATTTTTAGTGTAGTACGGGCGAACGATCGATGTTATCGCCTAATTAAAATGATTCAACCCATTGGAGGACGTTCAAGATAGCCTACTTTTGTATCACAAAGCGTTTTCCGAACAAGGATTATTCTTTATTTACAATTGATATAATCATGGCCATATGTTAGATAATATCTAGTTTATGAAATAACAGAGTAAACGAACAAAACGCCAAGGTTAAATGCGTATTGCGTATAAAAAATCAATATCCTAATAAATATTTATATTTTTGATATAAAATTCATTATTGATTTGACTTTGTTAGAAGATGAGTTAAGTTTTAAACGCTTAAGTAATTATTTTTGCACTATATTTGTAATTCTTATACACTTATTACATTCTATAGGCGTTATGTAAATACATATAGATGTATTGTACCATCTCGACCTTTTAATCTGCCTACCAAAGTTTGTTGACTGGTCGAGGAAAATTATCTGCATAACAATGCATTATGCCCAATTTAAATATATAATAATATTTATATAATTAAAAGGTTTAATTATTTTTATTAGTCCGTACTTATAAACGCTAGCCTTTCAATTATTAATACGTTAGGTTTTTTCTAACATCGAGAGCCGGGAACAGCTGTGATTTGGTTTTCTTGTGAACATTATTATAAATAGCATCCATCTGTACGGAAAGTTTAGAGGAGATATATAACCCGAGAGTGTGAAGGTGCGTGACCGTTGGTGATTCACGTCCGTTTTTATTTTTACGTTTATTTTCCGATCCAGAGTGTTTTGCGTTCACTCGTACGGGAGTGACGTGCCCACGCGGCGGTGCCGTGATAGTTAACTTTGAAACTTTATTTACCAACAAATGCCTAAAATTAAATATTTTTAAATTTAAACCTTTATAATCCAATTTACTGTCTGAGGCTTTATATATATATATATATACCTTATGAATATTCCATAATTCAAAATATACAATCATTCTGAGAATAAAATTAACAATTGTTTTAATAAATAAAATAACATATATAGTGTCTTCATTGCTTCATATATATATATATATATATATATATATATATATATATATTGGGCGGAGGTACAATCCCTATTCATGTCGGAAAGTTTATTGAAATGTTTAAAAATAATGTTACTACATTTGACCTTTACATACGACGCCCGACGCCCAGTGTTCACGCTCTCGCGCCGTGATGTGTCACGCCTTACGTTGCGATTGCCCGAGTTCAATGAATTTTCCTACTCAAATATTAAGAACAAAGATATAAAGGTGATATTTGTAAATACAGGAACAATAAAACCTCGTCGAGATCTACCAATTTTGTAACAAAGACGTATTTGGGATTTTTTCTAAATATAAAACAATCCTATTTGTTGATTGAGATTTCAAAATATCAACTTTTGTGGTATGAAAATACAGTACAGTCGTATACAAATCTTTTATCTAATATTTTCTATGGGAGCAAAATACAGCCAGCTAGCAGTAGGTATTCATAATGATAATATTCAGGTGAGCGGTGTACCAACCTTCTCTGAACAAGTTATTGTGTAATTTTACTTTATACACATATAAAAACACCTCAATACTCGTTACTTATATTTTCACATTCAACATTCAATTACTTAAAGTTAATCCGATGTTGTTACAATAAGCAAACGAGGAAAAAATAAACATGTTTGAATTTTCATGATTCATTTACATTTTGCCTTCTAATTTTATGGCGCACGTCTTGGAAACGGTTTAAAAGAGCAGCCAAATGTAGTTTAATTTTCAGATTAAGAATGTTTTATAGAGGCCAATGCTATTTGTATATTGAGTTTGACCCAATTAATGGGTTCGAATCCCGAACAAAGTAAGCTTTGGTAGGACCATGGGCGGCGTTAAGATCTTCCACGTCACGCGTAATGTGTTTTCAGACGAAGAGAATAGAATATTTTAAAACTACCCTGATGTGTGGAAAAAAAAGGTAAAATGCAGAACGAACATTATAACCACTTTGTACGCTAAGAATGTCATTAAATAGTAATTAAAAACGTATCGTTCAATCAATATTAATAACTTGTTTCAGTTATTACTTTTTTAATAAACAAAGCATACGTGTTAGATATTAAAATCGTTAATTTATATGTAGATAGTGTTAGCTTATCTCTATTTACTACATATCTATATATTGCAAGGTCACGAATGAGCAATGGAATTGGTTTAGGAGGATAAAGTCGTAAGATATTAAGGGTTCACAGTGAACCCGACCATATTTGAATTATATGTATTTTGAAATTATATGAGCAAAAATAAGCGCGAATAATTGTTTTTTTAACTTCACTTTTCATGGCAGACGAGAAATTATGGGAGGGTAGTCGAGGAAAATCTAGTGTATAACACTCCGGGGACTCCCCGTTGACACTCTGGAAACCGAGACATTGCGAGTTGAGAAGCTAACCTTGTCTTAAGACAGCGTAGAAATGATAATAATTTTTAATTACAATTTACCTTTTTATTATAATTTTCCCTATTAAAAATCGATCTTAGATAATTGTTATACTTAGCTAATTATATATTACATAGTAATTAACGAAACTAAAAGCAATTTACACTGTATTTCTTAATAAATATTTACAAAATCACAACTGCAGCGACTGACGTATTTGAAATAATGAGGTCGATTACTTGTAAATGCACCGATAACTGCATTAGTATGTTATTGTGATAGGACGCACTTTTTAAAACAATACTTAGTATTTTGTTCCTTTGTTATGAATTTTATAACGATTATTCTCGTAATTTAAATTCTTTGTTCACTCCGGTATCAAAATGTGTGTAAAAATAATGAAATGTACTTAAGGCAGTTATAAATAACAAATAATTATTAAACGAAGGTAGTCATATTTAATTAGTTAATACTAGAATACGTAATAATTTACGCATGTTTAAGGTTAGAAATTCGTTTCCATGGCAACTGTCGGGAGTCCGCTTCAAAAACATCGGTACAGTATATAGATTTAACTGATAATTCGAATCCCTAGATCCATTCACTATCGTCTGATTACATGAATAAAACAAAACATTTGTGACCCCGACGAGCAGTTCAGCTTACTTGAAAATGAATGTAGCGACATACTTAATTCCCTACAGTACGATAAAACCATTAGTGATTGGTCAGCGAAATATATATGCAAATATTTTACACTGAAGGGTAACTAACGAAATATAACTTTACTTCACAAATTATCTGTTTTCTGATTTCGTACGCTATTTAGAAGGAAAGTTGAAACGTAGAAAATTATATTGTGGTATATATCTCCGATTGATGCCGAAATGAAAATATTGACAACTTTAAAGATTTCTTTGTTCGTAATAAATATCGAGTAGCCCTTTTAATTTTAAACGATCAACTTAAGACAGTTTGTCATGTTTAAAAAGTTCGCTTAGCAAGTACGATGAAAGTTTGTGTCGCGAGCGATTTAATAGTACCGCGCGTATTTTGGCCGAGTGCGATGCAATTCGCAATGCAAGGGGCCCCGTTTGCACTGGCAGCGGCCCCCCGTCAACTGGCGGCCGCTCTTCACTGAGACACTATATTTATTAAATATTAATAAATACAATACCTTGATAAAAAGTCCCTGAAAGCCGCGCGAATCGTGCGTAGCGATGCGGTCAGATCAGAATGTACGCCACCGACGCCGTTCAAAGATTGACTGATGTTTCAACGGCGTATTGGTGAATATATGCGCGCGCATCTCCTGCGCTTGCGTGGTGGGAGAACAGTGTACAGTGAGCCACTGTGTATTGTTTTAACATTCAATCAGAAGCATTTGAGCGTTGCGACGACTTAGTGGTACACCGTACAACCATCGGCGACATCGGATGTCCCATACTATTAAATTGTTCTAACAAATTGGAGCAGGTAATAGTTCCCACTTTATGGTGATTGAAGGTGATTGTTGGGAAGCCAGTGGTCTCCCAGAGCCCGCACTGGCAACGCATACCGGCCAATTCGAACGGTAAACAACTTTTGAAAGATGCATATTTGCGTGGGAAATTTTCAATTCATCTGCATTGCCGGAAACTGCGCGGCGCGGAGAGCGCGGATCACTGTTAAATAGTTCAAACTTGTGACAGCTTGTTTTACTTTTAGTATAAAAAAATATACAACTTAACGAATATTGAGAAAAATAATGTTTTTTTTTATAGTAAAGAAAAACTCAAGTAGTTATTATATTCATAAAAATATTCTTTAATTCCAATACTAGATTAAAATCGATATTTTTCAACTGATTTTATATCAAATAATAAGAATTTAAATACATCGTTATACTCGACTCTCGATAGTTGAGTGGTATTTTCCTGTTATTTTTTCAACTATCTCAGTGTATATATATTTATTAATATTATCTACAATTTATGTTTTATCACTTTTAAATACGTACACATACAAAATTATTTCTGTATTGCGATACATTTTATTACGTACTAAATTTCGAAGTCGTTACTCAAACATGATTCGGTTAGACAAAGTAATTTGTTGGGCTCCATAAGCCCTAACGCTTTAGTTTGAGAGCAAAGTAGAACTAGGTCAAGCTAGTCACCAAGTTATCATTATTTACTCCCTAAAATAAATTACTATAAAAATTCAATAAAATAGTCAATATCTGATAAACGTATAAGTTAAAATTCATTAATTCATTCATTCATTCATAGCAAAGTAGTCAGAGTAGTGTACTGTAACTAAACTCTTTGTATCAAATTTCAGATATTGTATGCTAAGTAGCGGAATTTAACGCCGCGTTTTGTCTTAAATGATTTAAATGAAAATACTGCATCGATCGAATGGGCATTGAATCCACAACCACTTACGGTTACAGTCACACACTGTCATACTGCGCCACAATGGTCTTAACGGCTATTTAATTACAATAAAATTATTTATATACTAATTAAACTTAATAAAAGCACTTAATGGTATGAAATTAAATAATTTTATTATACTATTAAATACTCACAAATGATAAGTATTTAAAAAAATAGTAATATTTATATGCTCTGGTAAGACTAAAACGCCGTCTTGTGTTCGCCCCTAAACACGCAATGGCTGGAAAGCAGTCACGGAGTGACTTGACACTTGACACTACTAAAAAAAAATCATTCAAATATTAGCCTGAATTACGTTTTTCGATTTTGATCTTCTGTACAGTATTTCACCCTTTAATCCGTGGGTATAATCAAATAATATATTTAAATTATTATAACATACGTGAAGAATAAGCTAAGAAAGAATTTACAGGTTACCTTTTTACAATATACATGTGGATGGAGGAGTGTATAGAAATTTTATATAGTTAACGAACTTTCTGTACAAAGATGACAAAAGTCAATATTTTTATGAAAATGCTTTTGAAATATATCAAATTAATAAAATAAATATTACACACACAACAATTTTTTTGTTTGATATTTACTTTTAATTTTTTCGTTGCTAAGGCAACGCGTATACGTCAACGGTTGTTATCTACATATATATACTAAAAAAAAAATGGAGACGTCTGCTTGTAATGTTAAAATCATCTCATTTTATATTTATATATATATATATATATATATATTTATATATATATATATATATATGATTTTAATATTATTATCTGGGATCACTTTCAGTAGCACGTAGCTGATGTAATAAGAAGACTTTAGCTACTTTTGTTTTAAAATTATACAATAGATGTTAAATTCGTGGACGAATTCGTGAGCACAACTAATTATAAATATATATAAACTATAGTTTATATGTATTTATCAGCCGACACGAACAAACAGAATGTTGCGGTGGGATCTTACATAATATTTATTTTGCTCATACAAATACAATGCAAATAATATGAAAAATTGTTAGACCACTGTACTACCTGTTATCTACGCGTACATAAACATAAGAGAATGCTCATAGATGCTTACACCCGATTGTATAGATAATGAGTAAATATTCCGTTGTTTTCATTATATTAACAAATTTATTGTAACATAAAATAATTATTTCATTTAATTAATTTGTCTTTTATCGTTATTGTTTTCAGATCCAAGCGTGTGCAATTTTAAATGTACATTCAAATATAAATACATTGTAGATGCGAATTAGAAGTAAGAGCCACTCGTAAACAAAAAGGATTTTTTATTATATAAAAAAGTCGAAAACTTACAAGATTACTTTTGATACATAAAGGTATATATGTATATCAAAATAAAAAAGCATTTGTAAAACAAAGAAGTATAAATACAATAAAATTATAAAAAATGCATAAATAATTAAACATAAGACTTGTACGTCGTCATCGATTCAAAATAAGTAGGTAGTTACAAATATAAAAGCCAATAGTGATTGTGGTTAAATTAAATAAAAACTACACCCTGCTCACGCGTAAAATATTCGTTACCATAGCAACGTGTATGTATATTTACACTATATGTAAAACAACTTGTCCAACACTAATATTTCAATATATTTATTTATTTTCGTTAAAAGCAACTCTTGAACAAAAATATTTCTATCAGATATTAATAGAGATACCCAATATTCTAACTCTCTGCTTTCCATTAATTGGACATTTAATAGGTAAAACCTAATAATATCCTTTGTCGAAAAGCTAAAAAGCGCTACTTGAACCTACTAACACATCTATATAAGAACGCAGCTGCTTGGTAAGAAAATAATATTTTTCTACCAATCATTGTGAAGCGTACTTAAATTGTCATACAATAAGTTATATATATATATAATAAATAAAATTGATTTGTCTGTTTGTAATATTAAAATAATCACCTTTTACTAAATGCATATATATATATATATATATATATATATATATATATATATATATATATATATATATATATAAATACCATAATAGTATTTCTTATTATTTTTGTGAATCTGTCGGCTTGTTCTATCTAAGCTCTAGAAAGGCTGGACCAATTTTGAGGGAACTTTCACTGTCAGATAACTGATGTAATAAGATTTTTAAATTAGTTTACTATTGTTTTAGAATTATTAAATCAAGATCCATAGATGCTGCATTTAACGCAAACAAAGTCGCGATCAGAGTTCGTGTTATACTAATATGTGTGGATATAATTTTCAGATTTTCCCATACAATTATCGGTTGGCTAACGTGAACAAGATATTAAAGAAAAATTCTCAACACCACGGCAGTCGACTCGTGGAGGTTAAAAAGACAATTTTCCATTACATTTGTTACAAGGTGACTACTTAGATGTATTTTTAACTGTTCTGTATAGAAAATAATTAAACTAAACGTGGACATAATGTGTTTACTAATTATTGTTATTTATTTAAACTTATTTATGCATTACGTTCAATAACAATAATTTTATTTTACTATATATGTCAGTTTATACTTTACCGTACCTTTTAATTATTAATTTTAATTTGTAATGAAGGTTGTAAAAGTATCATTACGGTCACCATTAGCTGGAAGACGTCCACTGCTGGATATAGGCCTCCTCCATATCACGTCAGTTGGAACAGGTACGGGCCTCAAGCATCCAGGGATTTCCTGCAATTCCGACCAGTCAGGTCATCATTCCACCAGCTGGTAGACTATCCCACACTACACTTATACGGTCACCACTCAACTTGCTAATTTTGTGAGCTATATCGGTCATTTTAGTTCTCACGCGGATTTCTTCATTTCAAATTATATCGCGCAGGGAAACACTGAGCATAGCTCCCTCATACGTCGTTGTACGACTTCAAGCCTTCTGATAATAATAATTAAAATATAAGTCTACGTAAAAAACAGAGTGACTTGTTTCGCCATTATTTTAATAAGAGTAAAAAATGATAAAACCAAAGAACGGTGATGCTGAAATAACAATAACAATAATAATATTTATCCATTATAAGGTTTGGTACATAATTATAACATATTATATTGATAATAACTGCATTAGTATGAAACTGAGTCGCGGTTATTAGCGCCATCAACGCGGCTCACAAGCGTCTTCTCAATAAACTAAAGTAACGATCAAAACTGATAATATCGTTCATTATACAATCAAATAATACTAAGATCTTATGAATTGATACGAAGGTTAATATATGGTAGTGTGTAAGTTTATGAAGAGAACTTGAGCTTATGTTTGTGAATATGAGTGTGTGTGTGTTTGTGTGTGGATGGATGTGTGTGTGTGTGTGTGTGTGTGTGTGTGTGTGTGTGTGTTGTATGTTAGTGTGTGTGGGGGTGGGTGTGTTTGATATTTACACTTATAATCGAAAGTATTGTTTGGCAATCAGGGGATCTTCTGTCTTATCACACATTTAAATTTTAAATAATTTTATTAACTCCGCGTTTACTGGACATAAACTGACTTCGTAGAACAGAGCAGAGAACAAACAGTTGCCGGACTGTTAACAATTTACACGATTGGTACAAATCTGTTGTTGGGAAACGAACTGGTTTAGACAGGATAATCTTTAAGATACACCTCTGGACTCCTAACTGAACCGGAACCGGAACTAAAATTATTTTCGCAGCACATCCCTAAACTGGTATACAGTAGGAAAGTATTGATTGTACAAGGGAGTAATAGACCATGATCAAAACTTGAATTTTAGCGCTAGTTCTTAGGTGCTTAACGATATATGCGAGCCTTCGTCTTCGTACACGGGAAGCCATTGCTAGGATATGATTCTACCAGGTAAGATTTTCATAATTGAGAACACTTAGAAATTTTATAGAGCGAACCCGTGTTATTGTACTACAATTAGATATGTTGTCCAGTTACAATCAACGTCTATGAGCTGTTATTGAAAACCAATCAGGTACCAAAAATCGTTTGTGATAAATAGTTATATATTGAGTTTTTTCTTCATTTAAACACAACATATTACAGGATAGCCAATTTATCACAACAGAAAGAGCTTTTTCACTAATATATCGTGCATTTGTCCAACAGTTGCCATGTACAAGCAAAGCGGTATCATCTGCATAAGATATAATTTTACAGTTTGGTATTTTAAGATTACATAGATCATTAAAATAAATTAAAAAGAGAGTGAAATGGCTTCACCAGAGACTTTCTCCGTCACTGGTGATGCCATCAATTGAAATTATTTGTGTTCTATCTGATAGATAGCTCTTAAAGAGATCCAAAGCTTTTCCTCTGATATCAACTGCTTCCGATTTATTAAACAGAATCTGTAAAGATACTGTGTCAAATGCCTTCGAAATGTTCAAGAAAATACAAAGAGTTTTCTTTTTATCAATGTTTTGAACTAAATCGTCTACTAAGCTTATGAATGCATTCTCCGTAAATTTGCCAGCTCTAAAACCATATTTATTAGAAGACAGCAAGATATATTTATTCATGTAAGAGATCAATCTTTTACTTATATAGGTCGATAGTTACTCACACGATCCTTTCAACCTTTCTTATTGGTTGGGGAACAACAACCTTTTTAAACAATCCTGGGAATATACTTTGAGATAGATACAGGTTATCGAAGGAAGAAGAATAACAACAGGAAGAAGAATAGCACAGTCACTGTGAAAATTGCAGATGATTGATCTGATTTCTGAGTTATCAGTTGCATTGATGACATCGAATTTAGCGTTGACAGGGAAACCAAGAAAGGAAGATATTGTTGAGAAGTATCTTTGAAACAATCATATGATGCAATTTTTTTCCCTACAGTAGCAAAATTATTATTCACACTGTTTACAGCTTCAATCGAGAAATGTATGTAGCTTCATGAAAAATAAATGAATCTCCAACTAACTTACATGATGATAACCTTGCCATTAGTCGTCATGGCCATCGTAGCACAGTGGGACAGGGTCTGTCTGTAAATGCGAGCAGTTGTGGGTTCGATTTCCACTCAATGATTTTCATTTTATCACTCTAATAAGACAAAGCGCGGCGTTGATTCCCCCTCCCAACACGCAATGTCTGATCTTGACACTAGGTTCTATCTACACTGCTATGCGGTATATAAGCGTGAAGCTACAAAAAATAATTAGAAAGATAGTTAGATGTGTATTATGAAATATTTTTTCATTAGTGGCATTCGAACCCACTGTTAACGAACACAGACAGGGGCATGCTAACTGAATTAGTCATAAATTATTTGTATAAAAGCAGAACAATATAGTTAGCTCATACGGACGATTACATACACTTACATACATACATAAAAACGTATGTCTGTGCACACACATACATACATACAAAAATACATATATACATCACATTATAAAATGTAAAAAGAGATCCGTGTGAATATTAATTTCGCACGTTTTTCAACAAAACGTAATAGCAACGGGGACAAAATATTTGGAAATTACGATTAAAGTTTAAAAAATCATATTACTAACATAAAATATGAAGGCGTGAGATGGATTTTCTATTTATATAATGACAGACATTATAAATACTGTGACTTTCATGACATTAAAGTGACATTCACATTTTAAATGAAACTGCTCTAAACGGATTATTCGCGTATATTTTGGTACTCAAAAATACATTTTCGTAGAACCCGACGTTTCGAACACTTTGCAGTAGTTCGTCAAGTAGTAATCTACTATTAAAGCACTTCGTTCTCAAATTTTCTCTTATTGCGAATCGTTTTTTATTTGTATTAGCCGGAGCTCAACGCCGCTTATTATTTACCAGACGAAGTACATTTTCATATAATAAATAATATCCAAGCAAAAATATCGTATAAAATGCATAATTAGATTAAAATCTATGACTACCATTCCTAATTCTTTTTTTTAGCTTCACGCATTTTCCTCTCATATCAGGGTAGACAGAAAGTACCTATTGTCAAAATACTCTATACTTCGCTTGCCATTGCCTGTTGAGTGGTGGAACTCAACGCCGCACTTTGTCTTACCAGAGCGAGGAAGTGGCGATAATTTAAATATAATCACCGAGTGGTAATCGAACCCACAACGTCTTTTCATTACGAAATAAGTCCCTATTTTTAACTATTGACTACAAGACTAAGGTACTTCGCTACTGGAACAGATAAACTGAATAAGTGTAGCACTTTTTAGAAATTTCTCAAGAGAATATTAAATTTTGAAACAAAATACAGATATTCAAGACACCAATCAATATAATCTACATAGATATATAGAAATAATATTATTGAATATTAAAAACAAACCCACATTGAGTTTCCAAATTATTACAATAAAAATTAATATATTGAAAACGAAACACATCTGAGGGGCAGTGGAAGAGCGACTGCAAACGAGAACAGTTGTGGATACGACTCCCATTCGGGAGAATGTTTATATTTAAATTATTTTCATTTATCCACATTGGCAAGACAAAACGCGGCGTTGAGTACTGCCACTTAAGCGCCTATGTTTCGAATTCGTTTAGTAAGAGGCAAACAGAGAGTCTTGTGGTTGGACAACGCAATCTTTTATATTATTATCTTTTATTATCTATTTAATGAATTAAACAAACCCTTGTTATTCTATGATAACATAGGATAGAAGCGGTGCATACAAACAATTCGCTTTTTACTTGTAACGTACATTTACTTATTCAATACTAAGAAGGAGAATAAATGATCCTTTTAAAATAGTATTGTTATAATTCACAGCAAAGTAATAAATTCTGACTTTCAATGGCAATTGGACCATATTTAAAAAAAATCGAGAGGTTGTCTGTAGGAATTTGGTATTATAATAAGAAGTATAAAAAATACCTGTTCTCTGTAGATATTAATATAAAAAATGAAGCAACGGTGAATGACGGTAACGAACCTCTCGTTACCGTCATTCCAGGGAGACCTCGGTTGACAAGGCGACCTGTTGTTTTTAAGACACAGTATCGATGATACTGGAGAAAGGTCACATAAAAAGCATGAAGAAGAACATGATTATTAGAGGTTATAAGAGGTTAAAGACTGGAAACAAAGCGAATTAAGTATGAAAGGACCCTTAGCGTTTGGCGCTCTGTTCTGAAAATGAATAATAATATTTTGGAAAAACTGTTTGTGAAATATGCCTAACTAAATAATAATTTTGCGTATACATCCAACCTAAATTCTCTTCCTCTGTTTACCACACGCTTCTCTTAACTGCCTATTTTGCTAGCGGTGCTCGCGACTCTATTCACGTGGAATTTAATATAACTAGATTACCGTTTCATAATTCTAAAATAAACTTAAGTCAAAATTACTACTTATCACATAATCTATCTGCCAGTGAAGACACCGCCAAAATTAGTCAAACCATTCTACAGATGAGCCAGAACAAACAGATAGACAAACAGACAAACGCATTGTAAACATGTTATAAGAACTTGGATTTTTGCGATTTTTACATATTTTAAATTAAACTATTTTAAACGGAGTAATTGCGAATATTTTGGTATTCGAAAAATGTATTTTCATAAATACATTTCAAAAAATTTATTTTCAAATACCAAAATATACGCGATTAATCCGTATAAAATAGTTTCATTTAAAATGTTATAAATATGTCATTAGGTATATTGTACGTATTTAGTAAAAAGCGTTTATTTCAATACTACAAACAAATACTTCAATTTTATTTATATATTATTAAATATAGAATACAGATTAAAAGTGACATTACGAGACACTTATACCTCTATCATATTATACGACAGTATATAAAAGAGACACTGTTTTCAATATCTCACTATACGCTAAAAGATGCACTCAGTATATTGCAAGTTGGGCCAATCTTGGCCCAAATGCATTATTTCAAAATCCTTTGCTAAAATATGTTTGGATAGATTGGCCAAATGTGAGGTTGCTTCACATTAAGCTTTTACATCAACGTCTAGGGGCGGCACGTCATTAGGGTAAGTGCAAACAAATACCAAAATGTTTGTTTACCTCTAACACACGTCAGTATATTCTTCCTTGAACGATTAATTTTGAAATATTTGGCGTAGTAAATATAATTGAGGAAAATAAGTTTGCTTTCTTGTTAGAGAAAAATGACTTAGGCAGCGATGGTTGTCGATTCAAAGCCAAGTCGCAAATAAAAGTAAGGTGCGGTAAAGAAAACCCCTTGAAACCTTTATATGTACAGTATATGTGTGCATACTGTTACTGTTTAGTTCAATAGTATTATTAAATACCTAAATTGTCTGATTCGCTATTAGATTTGTTTTGTTATTCAATTCAAACACAATGTAACACACAACGTGTTCATTATCAGCATTTGCTATACAAACTTACTTATCTAATACGTACGAGTGACTATTATAGTTTTATGGCACCTTGCTTAATGAACTAACTATAAGAATGTACTATAAGATGTTTTAAATAAATTTTCCTATGACATATATATATTTATATGATAAAAAAGAAGAAACATTTCAATAGAGGCCGGTCGTGGCGCAGTGGGACAGCGGTTGTGGGTTTGATCCCCACTGGGGGGAGTGATTATATTGAAATTATTTTCACTTCCTCGTTTGGGTAAAAAGACAAAGTGCGGCGTTAAGTTCCTCCACTCAACACGCAATGTCTCGAATTCGGTGGAAAGCGAAGTACGGAGTGTCTTGATACTGGGTACTTTCTGTCTACCCTGCTATGAGGGATAAAAGCGTGAAGCTAAAAAAAACACAGCACAGCATGGTACATGCAACTCAAGTTTACGCTTAAGGTGGGCTATCAAAAATCTTTTTTTAGGACTTGTATCTACTATCCTCTATATCTTATTTATATATAAATAAAAAAAAGGTAACTGGTAATTATATGAGGCCATCGCGGCCCAGCGGAACACCGTCTGGAGATTGGTTGTGGGTTGTCTTTTATTCGGAGGAATTATTATATTTAAAAGGTATTTTCATTTCTCCATTGTGATTAGACAAAGCGCGACGTTTAGCTCGTTCGTATTTGGTGCGGTGAAAAATAGTCAGCGAAGTGCCTTGACACTAGTTTATCTTTGATTATCCTGCTATGCGGGATACAACGTCAATTTGGTCATTGTCTGTACGTAAAATATATATGAAAAAAATATTATTGGGGTATTTATCAATGTACTAGAATCCATAACGAGAATGTTTGAAGTTTTATATGTTTTTTTTGTGCCTTTGTGTACGCTAATCTCGAAAACGGCTGGACCGATTTAGATGTAGATAATTAGTGTATTTTTTTTTGTTTCTTCCTTTTGTCCCGTATAGGTAGGCAGACAGTACCTAGTGTCAAAACACACAGCACTGCACATTCCACTGAATTCAATAAATTGCGTGTCGAGGGGTGGAACTCAACGCCGCACTTTGTCTTTATCAGAGAGAGGAAGTGAAAATAAATGGAATATAATCACTCCCCCGATAATAAATATATAAAAAGAAATAGTTATATAAATAGATGTTAAATTATTCTATTCGATTAAACTGCTATAAAATAACTTTTTCCTTAAATTTGCTTAATTGATATTTATTCTATAGACAAATTATATTTTTACCGATTTCTTTAAAGCAATAGTAGGAACACAGTTAATATTTAATAAAATCGTAACATAACACTGTAGAAAATTATTCATGTTTCTAAGAAATTATAAGCGTAAAATTGAACATGGAAATATTTAAAGAGACGAGAGACTACTTGGATGTAAAATTTATGCTTCGATGATATCTAAGCGGGATTTAAACGACTAGCTGTTACTTTTCAATTTAATACAGAGTACGTATATCCATCTTTGTCTAAAAATGTAATTTTTATTGTAATTTCGTAAAAATTACTGGTACTCAGCCATTCTCTGGCGATAATTTATATATCTTTTGAACCACAATATATCGAGTGAGGACAGCAGTTATGTGGGATCAACCTGAGTGAAGCTGGCGAAGCCGATCCTTATAAGAATATCTATGTCGTTTTTATATACTATCGCCGCGTAACACAAGTTTACAGTAATATGAGCTGTGAATTGATTTTTAAATAATCGCGTATTG
Source organism: Dryadula phaetusa (assembly GCA_032432895.1). Taxonomy (NCBI): domain Eukaryota; kingdom Metazoa; phylum Arthropoda; class Insecta; order Lepidoptera; family Nymphalidae; genus Dryadula; species Dryadula phaetusa. Next base: position 12,718,204 of record JAOYRS010000001.1, read on the forward strand.
AGTGGCCAAACTCAATGCCGCACAATGTCTTACCAGAGCGGAGGAATAAAAAAAATTTAATATAATCATTGCCCTGAGTGGGAATCGAGCCCACAACCGATTGCGATTGCAGCCAGACGCTGTCCCATTGCGCCACGACAAGCCTCAAATATTTATATATTGAAATATAATACTATGGTTCTCACAGGCGAAGCCGCGTGCAGACCGCTAGTGCCTACGTAAAGTGGTAACATCCGTTGAGTAAACATTTGACGATTGAAAGCTACTGGAATTTGAATGAACGATATAAACATGACTAATTAGTGTGACACTATGAATTACGAAAATTACACGATTTAGGTCAATTGTTCATTATCATTAATGCATATACCTGGTATGTTTGCAATCGTTTTGCGTCATGCGGTTTTACGAGCGAGGTAAATCCTAGTGAGACGTCATTTTGGACGAAACTCAACGCCGCGGTTTGTCTTACGGAAGCGAGATAAATATTTCATATCAAATTTAATTACTACTGGGGGCCGGTCGTGGCCTGGACAGCGTCTGACTGTGAACGCGATCGGTTATGGGTTCGATTCCCATTTGGGGACGTTATATTTTAAATTATTGTCATTCCTTCGCTTTAAGGACAAAGAGCAACGTTGAGTTCCACCACTCAACACGTAATGTGTCGAATTCGACTCCAAGTGCAGTACGGAGTGTCTTGACACTAGGCACTTACCGTCTACCCTTCTATGCGGGATAAGAGCGTGAGGTAAAAAAAACATCTAACTACAAATATAGAAAATTTTCAGGAAAGAATTTTATAAGGAAAAAATCAGTTTTCTTCGGGTAATATCGAACCCAGAACCGTTTGCTAAGTTAAATCCTAAATAGTGTGATGTTTATATTACTGATTCCAAAATGTTACGTATCATATATTTATTTTAATTAAAACAAAAATTAAGTTAATAGAAATTTTATTTTTGTCTTCATTATAGTTTGACTTGAACTTGCTTTACACGAATCTAAACACTTGGCGGAGAATAACAACGTTATCGTTTTCCATTGTGTTCGCAGTAATTGTCACTTAAAGATGATTAGTTAATTTACTTTTTAAAGTATCAATTAACTTTGACGTACGTAACACTGTTATCTACATTTTAATTGCTATTCTTAATGGAATAGAAAAACTTGACTAAATTATTAGACTTAAAAATTCATATTTATGAAGTCAGAATGAAGCCGAGGCCGGTCGTAGCGCAGTGGGAGGGCGTTTGACTGTAAACGCGATCGATTGTGGGTTCGATCCCACTCGGTTAAGTTTATTATATTTAAATTATGTTCACTTTCTCGCTCTGGTAAGACAATGCACGGCGTTGAGTTCCGCAACTCAACACCTCAACACGCAGTGTCTCGAATTTGGCGTAAAGCGAAGTTCTGAGTGTCTTGACATTAGGTACATTCTCTCTACCGGGATAAAAGTGTGAAGCTAAAAAAAGTCGGAATGCACCTAAAGTTATATTATAATCTAATATGACTTTGGCAAAAACAAACTACATAAGTACTAGTTAAAAAAATTTATAACACATATTTTTTTTATATTAAAATTTATTTTCTATTCTCCGCTCTGGTAACCATAAAATGTCTAGATTTCGCTAGTAAAGTAGGCAATGGAGTGTCTTGACACTAGATTGTCCTAATGATTTATTTATAAGCCACAAAACAATGCGGACTATGTTATCTTAGCTTAACGTTTTAAGTTAAATGTGGTTTACATTTTTTCAGAGACATAGTGAAGTTCGGCAGCTAGAACTGTCGGTACCACTATGCTCTGAACATGGGAATGTATGGGATTAGGGAGAGCTGGCTTACATGACATCGAATCGGATATTTGAGGGATCGGTTTATCATCATTGTAGTCACGAGCCTTACCCTCCTACCAAATTACTGGGACACCCGCCTCTTACGGGACGCTAACCAGCAGCGGAGGGGAATTATATTCTACCCGTCCCCATACAATATACCTATTATAATATTAAAAATATTCAACAAATAAAATTGTAAATACCGTACTCTATTAGTAAATATAGTTCGTTAACGTTTACGTTTTAGTCGTTATAAAGATTGGAATCCAATTCGTCTAATGCTAATATTTATAGAAATTTTTAATTTTTTTTAATTTTTTAGAAATTCTATACTATGAAAGATTACATCTATGAAAGAAGATTGTAATCAAACGCTGATTGTAATCAATCATTTTATTTAGCTTCATGCTTTTATCCCGCATAGCAGGGTAGACAGAAAGTACCTAATGTCAACACACTCCATACTTCGCTTTCCACCACATTACGTGTTGAGTGGCGGAACTCAACGCAGCTCTTTGTCTTGACCAGAGCGAGGAAGTGAAAATAATTTGAATATAATCACTCCCCCGAGTGGGGATCGAACCCACAACCGATCGCGTTTACAGTCAGGCGCTGTCACACTGCGCCACGACCGGCCTTTATAGCGCAGTATTAATAGATGCCCGAGTACTACAATAAATTGAATAGTTCCATGCAATTCAAACTACTGTATATCACTTTTCATTTTCCTGAGTCATTTTCCTGTTCCGTTTCAAATTTGGAACAATTTATTTAGTTTATTTCATAAAACATCGTGTTCTTGTCGTAACCTAATTTTTTTATAAACTATAACAATAGGGTACTTGCATATTAATTACTATTCAGGATATGTGAACGATAATCGTTTCCACTAATTATGATATTAATTATATATAATACGGCTTGGCCTTCGAAAAATATTATTACATAAGCGGCAATGTCAGCACAAGTTGAAACGAAATGGTTATAAGTAATATACAATATATAATATATTTATAATATAGTTGTAAGTATTGTATAATTTTAATTTCTAATTTAGCTGCATCTGACTGTATGCGCGATTAGTTATGGGTTCTGTTTACACTCAGCCAATGATTTTTTCTTTTTGGTACTACGATGACATCCGACGGAGTGAAATTCCGCCAATATGCTGAATCCGGATTTTTGGCAAAAAATGGATAACATAGTGTCTTCATGCTAGGTTCTTCCTGACTATTATATTATATCAAATATTCAATGCCAAAATTGAATATTCCTAATTAGTCACCTAATTAGGCAAAACAGTTAAAGCGGACTGGTCATAAGATTATAACTATAAATATTGCCTCAAGCAGAGATAAAACCCACGACCGTATAGATCAGCACACACACTACACTACGTTGATATCATGATCATAGGAAAATTACACATAATTTTACTCAAGCCAAATGACTTGCTTATAAAAGCAAATTGAAATATCATTCACATGCAGTAAAGGTAAAAAAAGAGAAGGGCTTAACGAAAATATCTGTAAAAATAATTTGAAAATATATCGTTCATTTTGTTTTAAGCGTATTCATACCAATTTATTAATCTGGAGCTTTGAGAAAAACGAAATAAAAGTTATTCAGAATTAAGAACTAAATTGGATTAAGGCTCGCTGGCAAATGTTATTAGAATTACTGTACCGTGTTCGTTTTATATTGAAAAGATTAGACCGAAGCCACTTTGAAAATATTTTTACCGAATTGCAGCCGAACATGCAAAAAGCGGATATTCCATTGAATGGTATTGAAAGAATTCCGAGCGATATGATTATTATGCTGGTACGAATGTGCAATTTGATTGGAAACATAGTTGACTACGTGTGTTTACTGTTGTAACGATATTTTTTATCCCGCGTAGCATGGACTAGGAAGTACCTAGTGTCAAGACACTCCGTACTCCGCTCTCCGCCGAATTAGAGACAATGCTTGTTGAGTGGCGGATTTCAACGCGACATTTTGTTTTAACACAGCGAAATAAAATAATTTAAATACAATCATTTTCACAAGTGAGAATGAAACCCACAACGTATAGCAATTACAGTTAGAGACTGTACCACTGCGCCACGATCGGCTTGTTTTAAATATTGTTATGTGGTAAATTATCATCTTAACGATATACTTTAATAGATATTAAAAATAAATCTCAGCTTATCATATATATTCCATGTTCGTCTGTTCTATTTTAAAACTTTCAGGTATTGATTATTAGAATGAGAATTAGAAAGTTAGGTAGTAAAAATATAAATAATCTGGTTTTATATAAGTTTTCCTCATACAGATTGTTTCTGGGAAAATAATTACAATTAAGAAGTGTTTTCTAAAGAGATTTAATTACATGACAATTTATATTGCGTCATTGTCATTGCAATGTCAAAGTACCGGAAAAGAGTGAAAAAAAGGAAATATTTTTAACTTTGCATTGAGTTTAACGATTTTATTCTTAGATACGTATAAAATTATTAACATGTATTCACCGGGATTCAAACCTGCGCCTGTTGGAACTTGCCCAAACATTATAACCAATTAAGCTATATGTACGTTATCAAGCTATTATAAAATGTTTATAAATTATCTTTTGAGAAGAGTGAGTTGAGTCTTTTCTGAGTATGTGAATTAGACTTAAAAAATTAGTGATATTAACGGTTAATAAGATCTTTGATTTTTGCGATTTTTACACATGAAACTATTTTAAACGGATTAATCGCGTATATTTTGGTATTCGAAAATTTATTTTTGGAAACCTATGGTAGGTTCAAAAATAATTTTCGAGTACCAAAATATACGCGATTAATCCGTTTAAAATAGTTTCATTTAAAATATTAACGGTTATAAAAAAGTTATTACACCAAAAATATTCTCCATTTTACCCAAACCAGTGTCTTTCAAATTAATATAGTCTTAGATAAGCGGACAGCAGAAATATTCCCTCAAACAGGGTCTAAACCAATGACCGTCGGAAACCTAGATTGAACCACTAAAAGTAATATCATTTTTATCTCGCACAGCAGGATCGACAGGAACTGCAGAAGTTCTGCGCCTTCCGCAGAATACGAGACATAATGTATTGAGTGGCGAAACTTATCGCCGCGAGACACAACGTGTTGAGTGGCGAAACTCAACGCCGTGCTTAGTCTTACCAGAGCGAGGAAATGAAATTATTTAATATAATTACAATAATATATATAATCACACCTCATGAGGGGGAAGCGAACACATAATGATTGGGTTAATGTTCAGGATGCTGTCCCACTGCACAAAAAACGACCCAGCCTCATTTGTTTTTTATAGAAAATAAAAATTTAAACTATTTATTGAAATTGTTCTATTCGCCGTTGGTTTACAAGAGCACGTACAGTCAGCGTGAAACTTTGTAATCTATGCTAATAGGAATCTGGCATGTCCTGTGATAAACTATGTTTAAACAGATCCGGTTTGGGCTGGCGCACTGTAGCCACCAATTAGAGCCTCCATAAATGTACCTGACTTCAAAATTTGCTAAGATACAGATTTTAAGTAAAAATAGGTATATGTTGTAATCGCGAACAAATATTCAAGCTGTTAATTCTTAAACTAAACAAGTATTTCAGACCACTTAATATATAAATCTAGTGAATTTTCATTCGGTTTCTTGGGTCGAGAATCATTTATAACTAATGTCGTTTTGTATTTCTTACAGTATTTTTTTACAACCGGACAAGCAAAACACATATGTTAAAACCTCAACTAAGGTTTACCAAATTACAATGTATAATACAGACTACATCCTAATAAGTATATACAGTTTAGTTTCCTATGTTTAAACGTATTATTCAACACTTGGAGATCGAGCTACAACCGCTCTCGATTAACCAGCAAAGCACTGATCGCTCGCCATACCTGTGTTGAAAATTATAATACCTTGTTACAATTACTTATGTTGTCTAATACAGAAAAGTTTAACAATAAATAAATTCTCTTACCAAACGATTATCTAAATTATCTTTGGATATCTTCTGGCTTTATCCTGCATAGCAGGGTAGACAGAAAGCTACCTAATGGCAAGGAAACTCCGTTACTGGCTCCACCGAAGTTGCGGACATTGCGTGTAAGTGACGGAACTGGTCGCCGCAACTTTGTCTTTACCAGAGCGAGGAAGTGAAAATATTTAAATATAATTACTCCCCGAATGGGGATAGAACCCACAACAGGTCCCCGCGTTTAAAGTCAGACGTGTCAACATTGCGCGGCGACGGACCTGTAAAAAAAAAATATTTGGAAAGCAGAAAATTTGTTTAAAAAAATCTCTCTACAGACCTGCTAACAAGGGTTCGAATCCGCTGCGTTTAAATAATTATATGTTTTTCAAAATGCTGGATTAAGTTTCTAAAAAAAACAAATACAGTAATATTGCCCTACCTAATACATATATAAAAATAACTTGAGGCCGGTCGTGCTCAGGATAGTGTTTGCCCTGTAAACGCGATTGGTGTGGGATTCGATTCTACACGCGAGACAATGATTATATCATTTGCATATTTAAAATATTTTCATTTCTTAGTTCTGGTACTCTGGTTTTACTTAAAGGGCGACGGCGTTAAGTTCCTCGACTCAACAATCGCAAGTCTCGAATTCGGTGGAAAGCGAGTATGAAGGTGTTGACACTAGGTACTCCTGTCTACACTTTTATGCGGGAATGATAAAAGCTTAAAGCTAATACTCTAGACTACTATCATATATATCTATAATCTATATTATATATATATAATATATATAGATATGACTATATAATTCTAATATATATCGATATAAATAAAAATAATTACAATCTCTATTTTACAGCCAATATAGAACAAAATATTATTAAAAACCAATACTAAATTAAGCACCAAAATGTCAAATTAAATAGGTAACTATGAAAATTGTAAAGAGCCAAATTGAACCCATAGCTTCCACAAACTAAGCATGTGTATATATTACAATTAGCCTGATATGAATTCTTAGTGTGTTTGCAATCATTGTTAGCGACATTGTGTATAAACAAATATTTGCTTTGAAGTGTGGAAAAAGTGAATAATTATTGGTTTTGTTAAATGAGTGGGTAATTTTTTGTATGTGTAATTTTTTTTATTTAAAAAAGTAGATTTTTGGTGTTAACATCAAATAAATAAAAATTAGATATTGTAAGCAATAGGACTGTATATTCTAAGGGTTTTAAGTCACCATCGATCTCTTAAGACAGATTTGTTCTAAATTAATTTCTTTGCTCTGCTAATTGCCCCATAATTCATTCAAAGCTGATGAGATTTCTAGGTATTTATAAAAATTGCTTGGTTAATTGTCTTTAGCCAGTGTGCAGAAAAAAATATGTAGATAATAAAAAGTAGGAATGGTCGAAGGTGAGGTGAAAACTTCATGGGAGGTAATCCGTTCGAAACGAATTCTTTAATCAACCGTACTGAGATATAAAAGTGCTTTATAATGTAAAAAGTTGCTTTATAATGTATAAAGGTATTTTCACCAACATAGTATTTAAAAATAAAAACATATCCAGTGTGACATCGAGTGACCAATCATTATGCCACAATCGACCGTAACGCTCAGACATCAATCGAACGGATATGCCCGATAATATATAAAAATATGCCCAACCAATCAATCGACCAATCACTCAATAGCAGGGCCAATCGTTAACTATCATTTTCTTGTTTTTTTACAGATTTTTGTTAAGCTTTCATCAAGACACTATGTACTTCGCTTCCTACGATTTGAGGACATTCGCATGTTGAGTGTGAAGTCAAACGGCGCACTTTGGTCTTACCAAGAGCGAGGAAGGGAAAATAATTTCACTATAATCACTTCCTCGAATGGGAATCAACCTAAACGAATCGCGTTACAGATTGACGCTGTCCCACGACCGGCATCTATTATTAAGAGGGATAACAGGGGTATCCTGGAGGACGGCATACTACAATATACTTATCATTGCTCCATGAATTGGAGTGGCTTTAAAACTATCAACATAAGAAATATAGACAAAAGGTTGAATTAAGAATTTTTCGTCAAAAAATTTAAGAATTTTGTCAACAAAAATTTATTCTTTCTTGTATTTTGAGAAGCTAAACCTAACATAATACTTTATTATTTTTATTTAGTGTAAAATTTTCAATATAATAAGCCTTATGCTAATTCGCTGCCTAAAATTGCATAAATGTACTAAATATACATAGTATTAAAGTGCAATTGTATGAAATATGGTAATAGCCATGTCTTATTTTTAACCCAGTACCTATAAATGTTTATGACAAGGATCTCAGTTTGTGTGAAAGCAAAACTTTAAAGGTAGCATGTATGCTGTATTTGATATAGTTTTTTTCTGCTTCACGATTGTTTTTACAATGCCACAATAGAGCGTAGAGTATTTTCCATCTACACTTTCCACTGAGAACTCTCCAAAAACGCAGCGTTGAGTTTCCGCCACACAACGAAGTGCGGGGTGTTTTGACACTAGATGATTCATCTCTACCATGCTGCTATATACACTTTCCAATTTAGAAACGTTAATCCTACTGGTACTGGATTAGGCACACTCTTAAGAACAAACTATTTATTATTTAAAAACCTCTTGGTCTGGCAAGTCGAGGATTGAGTTAATTCTATTAAAATATTTAGTAATATTAAAAAAAATACACATCTCGAAATTGTTCTCAAGAGTTGCTAGATCTGCTAACATGTTTTTTTTAATTTTGTTTTAATAGACAGCCAGGCAGACAGATGAATTATATACATTTCGTTTACTAGAAAAAACTTTAAATTTAATATTCTCCCCATTAATACACAATTTCATAATAATTAAAACTAAAAACCCGCTTAAAGTTTAACTGAAATAAGCCGCAGAAGTGGTCCAAATCGCACTTGTCGTCGCTTGTTGTGACAAAAACAGTATGGAAGACCTGGCTGACACTGACATTGACGGCTTCAAGCCAGGATGTAGGTGATAATGCAATCTCACTCGATAACCACTATGACAGTCATTATATTTACTACAATATTAGATACTACTAGATATAAATTATTAATATATCTATATCTATATATGTTAAATTGATGTGTTACTTGAAAATTGTGTATTAAAGTATTATAATGGTTAAATTTTAAAAAAAACTTAATCTTGTTATTATATTACATTTATATTGAAAAAATGAAGTACAACTGAATGATACACATGAAAAAAACATTTTTAATTAATGATGAAAAAAACTCTACACTCTATCAAAGAAATGAGTATATGAATGGGATAAATTATACTCATTTAGTTGTAGTCGATGACCTTGGTGTACAATTTCCTTTTGTGTTTGCCATATATCAAAAAAGGGTTGAACAAGGTTGCGTTGCAATTTCACAAAAAAATAATTATACATACATGTAGTTGTTTACAATGTCATATAAAAGTTATAATAATACAAAAGTATATTTTTACAAGTAATGTAAAATTGAGGGCCGGTGGGCGCAGTGGGAACAGCGTCTGACGTAAACTCGATCGGTTGGGGGCTTGACCCACGGGAGGGAGTAAATATATTTAAATATTTTCCCTTTCGCGCTGTTGACAAAGTGCGGCGTTGAGTTCCAACACGTTCAAACGCAATGTCTCACATCGGGGGAAAGCCGAAGTAGGAGTGTTCTAAATTACGCTTGTGGCAATTTAAAAAAATAAATAAGCCAAAATTTCAAATAGTTAGATAGAAATATTTATATTATAAATTTATGAATATCTCTGGTGTTTATTTGTTGTAATGCTAAAATTAAGGTAGCTAATGTCACCCCTTTATTAAATCAGCTATCTGCCAGTTTGAAAGTAAGTCAAAATTCGCCCATTAAACATGTGTAAGACACTGTTCTGCATAATGTCTATTTTAAAGACATTCTGCTTTAAGTGGAGAGAGACGCTCAACGACGTGCTCTGTCTTACAGGTTGGATTATGAGATAAATTTAACAACAATCCCCGAAAACCGTGTTGTTAAACCCATCGCGGTACCGGAAGTGGCCATAACGGTTCTAATTTTAATAACTATTAAATTTCATTCTTTACTTACTTTGCGCTGTGCGAGTAGAGAAAATTTTATATCAATATGATTATAACGATAAAATATATATTTTAAAAAGTGCTAACAAAAACAGCAGTTTTTAGAGCTTTGGACCGATGCGAAGACGCCCAAAAAAGTTACAAACTAGCAGATCACTTAAAAAAAATATTGAAACGATTTTCATACATGTTAATTGTCAAAATTTTATCAAGTCCTATTTCGTATATACATTTAGTAAGAACGTGCGTGGACTATGACAATAATAATAGACCCAAAATCTAAGATTTAAGAGATTTCAAAGAATAAGATAATAACGAGAGTTTCATTGGAAAATTTTATGTTAACCTGGAGTGGAATCGAACACACAACTAAATTTGCACGAAGACGAACTTCCCTGTGCCAGAAGGAACTATTAACTCTTACTAACTTCTTCAGCTAAGAACTGTTTTTTTTCTTTTTTGTAGTCATGCTTTATTACTGCATAGATATGATAGAAAGTAAATAGCGTCAAGACACTCCGTACTTGTTTTCCGTCACATTTAGAATTCGACACATTGCATGTTGGGATTGGCGGATCTTAACGCCGCCACTTTGTATTAACAGAGCTAAGAATGAAAGTAAATTTTACACGAGGGGGAATCAAACCACTAGCGATCGCGTTTGCCGGCAAACGTTGTCCCCACTGCGCCACGAACCAGAATATTTATACTAATCTATAGTATATATTTATAAAAAATCTATTTTTATCGAATATAACCAAGCCCGGTACAAAACGCAAATATCTTTGAAATGAAAAAAAAAACATATTTGTTTAAGAATTTTTTTTTACTATAAAAATTATTTTAAAAGCAATGAAACAATAGGTACAAGTGTTTATAGTGTACATACAGTGCTCAACAACGCTTAACTGCGACGTATTTTCTTTGACTATAGGTATCGCGTACAGCATCGCACTCGACATATTTATCCTATTTCGCCGCGATACTTCCAATTCAACCAATGGATAAAACAAAACAACATATACTTAGCATGATAATTTGCTTTTTGTAGTTTTAATGAAATTTCGTGAGAAAACGCTACGTTTTTTTCTTTTTAAATACACAAAATTAAGTAATAAACACAAATAAGGAATATTAGAGTGTCTGTCGGTATATTCGCCTTTTTAATAATATACCATTAATAACCATTTTTACCTTAGGCTAGTTTTTTTTTTTAAAATATAAATAAATATCCAGTAATTTATTTCCACGTGACCACTCGCGCCACATACAGTATAAATAAATTGAAACTGTTCCAAAATTTTCATACCCCGTTTCGTAAGTCTACTATCAGTAAAAAAAATTCAATTTAACACTGACTTATAGGAATATATTTTTTAGATAAGACCTAAAGAGGATAGCAATAAACCAGATCTACGAGTCTAGACAACTAACCATTGTATATTGATTGGTTTTCAATTAAATTAAATAAATAGTAAGTTATATCTTATAATCTAAAACGTAAGCAAGTAGATCGGGGGTTGATTTGTTGATCGAATTGGGAATGTATAGCCGTGTTTTATCTGCCTGTGTGTCTTTGATGAGACACACAAAGATCACTGGGTATCTAAATTACAATATTATTCGGTACTCTATTTTGTAGAGAAATTAAATATTTTATTATTATTTTTGTATTTAAAAATTTAATAAATTACGTCACATCTAAGGGACGGAGGGGGTTGATTGATGACAGTATGTGAAAAGTATTGACAAGATGGTATAAAAGGACAGGATAGGGTAAAAGTCAGGATTATTTTTACAAGTGGTGTTATTCCACACATGATTAGAAACGATTTCAACACTTTTCGAGAAGCGCGGGTGCAAATCCCGCTGCGTTCAAATTTTGATACGTTTTTAAAAATGTTCGCGTGAGTATTTATAACCTCACGTTTTTTAGGTAGAGATATTTTTACTTGCAGTAGTTATAGTAATATGATAGCACGATGCCGTGGCGGAGCGTCATACCTCGCGACTCATTAGCTTAATTTAGATAAACCGTAACAGTTTAATTATATTTATAGAAAATATATATATTTATACTATATATAAGCTACCAAAAATCAAAAGTTCTAAAAAAAAAGTCAGCGACAGCATATGTCTAGCTTTTATGGTTGGACTCACTATAACAATGTATATATATATATTATATATATATATATTATAATATATTATAATAGAATATATATATATATATATATCTATTATATATAATGTTCTACAAAAGTACTTATTTAGTAAGGTGTTTTCAACCTAATATTAATCGTTTATCCAAATAAATATTAATTATCACCGGACCTATTTTTAGATTATCTATTAAATAAAAAACCTACCTGTTAAGTTACAAATCTATTTTTTTTCACAACAATGCGGTCGAAGCGGCGAAATTAGTTATTTGAATAAACTAGAAAATTCCCCAAACTCTAATTTAAAAGCACACAATAATTCTAAAGCTAAAAACGGTTGTTATTCATAAAATCTTAATTTAATTTTCTAGGCCTTCAGTTCTTTCAACGACGCGGCCGTATCTTTTTGTCCATGCAAAAAAAAAAAAAGGTTCTCTTGCCATTGATGTCCTTAACCACCAGTAAATGACTGATTTATCTATATTTTTAGATAAAAACGATTAGTTTCAACGAACAAAATTGTAAGTATGTACTTATAATAGTTGACGCTATGACTGTAAAGCGATCGGTGTGGGTATAATCACTCGGGGGGAGTGATTTATTATTCAAAAGTTTTTCACTTCCTCGCTCGTAGTAGGAAAAGTGTGGCGTTGAGTTCCACCACTCAAAGCAAGTCTCGAATGGTGGAAATGTGAAGTACGAGTGTTGCGCGGACTTTTCTGTCTACCTGCTCCGCGGGATAAAAGCATGAAGCAAAAAAATGTTTATTAAAAAAACAATTCCTCTTGTAGATCATAATTCCCAAACGTAATCTTTCTTTCTGTTTCCATAGAATGATTGAAAGCCTATATGACATGTTTAAGCGCACATGTATAGGTGAGAAATCTCTATTATTGAAAATTTCAATGGCAATGGCAACTTGTTCATCGCAGTATTTTGTTTAGATTTCAAGCTTTATCTGCATAGAAAGAAAACAGGTGTTCCTTGTGTAAGCACTCCGTACTCCTCTGTCCACGAATGCACGCATTGCATAGCGAGGTGGCGGAAGGCAACGCCGCGGTTTTGTCTTACCAAAATGTAAATAATTAAAATATAATCACAACCATACGCGCTAAAGTCACAGCTGTCCCAGTGCGCCACGACCGGCCTATTAATGCTCTGTTAATGAGATTTTTGACGTATTGAAGGAATTTGGATTTCTGAGGATTGTTACATTTAAACTGTAATAGAAGCTCAAGTGCAATCGTACCAATCCTTGCTCCTTAAAGCCAAAACCCAGTATCATGTATACAAACTAGTATTAAGATGATATTGTAGAAAAAGCTTTTGATTGATGACAGTTGTTTATGTTTTGTTTTATTGTTTTCTGTCCTGAATAACTCAAATTTCTGTTTTTGTTTCTTATTAAAAAATTAAAATATATATAAAAGAGGCCTGGTGCGCAGTAGGTAGCGTCTGAATCTAAACGCGATTCTTATAGATTCGATCCCACTCGGAGACACTGATTATAGCCAATGTTTTCTCACTATATCCTCTACACAATCAACGAGATGTTGGACTAGATGCCACAAACTACTTTGCTATTTGCTAAAAATATTTTTTCATGCAACTTCATATACATAGATATACCAATTTAATAACAATAAGGACTATCACCTAACGAACATATAGCACCAAGAGATAGTGTGATACGAGTTTGTTTCTGTGAATAAATATTTGTATGAAACAAACAGTTGTGGTTGTACTGAGGTGAGTTGAGGTTCGTATCCTTTTAAAGTGACATTAGGCCCCCCCTTTTGTTTCTCATATAATGGGATATTGGAGGACTATAGTAAGATTTAAAGCATGTTTTCATTTTCTTTTTTAGCTTCACGCGTTGATCCGCCCATAGCAGGGTAGACAGAAAGTACTAGTGTCAAGGACACTCCGTAACTACGTCTCCACCGAATTGGAGACATCGGGTATGAGTGCGGAACTCAAGCTACGCTGTGGCTTAACAGAGCTAGAAATGAGTATAAAATTAATATATTTTATCATTTACCGGCGCGGGGATCGAACCCACAATGATCGCGTTTACAATGAGATGCCCACTGCGCCACGACGGCTCTCTTTTACTAAGGAAATAAAGAAATATCAATCTATGTAAAAGTTATATGTATGTTTAAGGTAATATACTGTGGTGTAAGTGTTTCATGTTACAAATCGCAAAGGGTTACCCTTGGCATTCGTTATTATTCTATCTATTTATAATAAAACTGTGTGGAAGGGTCCAATTCTGTACATTGAAACATTAAATAAATAAGTAGCAGGGGTGTTATACATTGGTAATACACGAACACACTGAACCCATACAATAATTAACAAAAAAATTGTCATCAGACAATCACACACAAAACACACAATCTCTCATTAGATGACACTGAAATAATAATCTAATATATTAATTATATTTCAATCTGGGGCATCACAAGGTTACTCCTTTATCCCGAAAAACCGGTGTATAAATTTAAAACACAACTTAATTTTGCAGCTTCGATCCATCCACATAACTACTGTACTGTAGCGCAAATAATTAAGTTTACGTATGGTACGCACCCGTATTGGAAGTTACTAAAATTACGCGTTATATTGCTATGAAAATATAAAATAATTATTTTATAGAAAAGAATACAATATTGTTTTCAAGTTATTTATTTTCTATAATGAATATAATTTAATTTATCAAAAAATTATATACATACAGGAGATGTAACAAGCGTCTTTTCGTAAAAAGACAATCGGTTGTATGATTCGGACTGCAAATGGTTGTTGAGTCGAATACCAGCGGGGGAGTGATTATAGTTAGTTTTTCTTTCACGCTGCGTAAGTAAAAACACCCGGCGTTGGGTTCCACCAGGCAACCCGCAATGGCATTGAAACTGATGCAGGAAAGTGGAGATAGAAGTTTCACCTAACACACGTTCTGACTGCTACTTTGGTATAAAAAATAAAAAAGCGAAGAACTAATAAAGTGCACACATACATATTACCTTATATGTTTTTTGCTAATAATAATATTTAAGATAGGAAAGAAATTTGTTATAGTCCCTGTAATATGACAGTGTGGGTTATTTTTTTAGTTTTGCGCCAAGAATACATTGATACTTTTTGATACTTTTCGCTTTTGAGCTCTGAGGCTAGAAGATCCTGGTATGCAAAAAACACAGTTTCAGCTATACCGGATTATCGTATGCATAAGTAATTTAAACTTTGCGGCTTGTCTCGACAATTCACATTGAATACCGATTTAAAAAAGGTCCCATATCCAGCGCCAGCGGTTGGTACAAACGGACTCCTTATACAGACCCCCCCCAAAAAAAAAATTTTACCGTGTGTATATCGACTTATCAATATACATAATTAAATATTCCTAACGTAATTTCATTTGTTTAGTTGCAGGTTCGTAGTGAGTTTAATTAAAAGTAGGTGGGGGTGGGATATTTCTAAGGCTTAGGATAATTTATAAAATATCAATAAAATGATTACTTGGCGGCAAAGTATTATTTAACGCGAGAACGCGGCAGGTGAATGAACGAAATAGCAGTTCTGAAAACGCGCGGGCGAAGCCGCGAGCACGCCGCTAGTATATAATAATTAATATGTTCAAGTACAATTATTATTGAATTCCTAGAAATAGTATGTTTTCAAACTTTAAATTAATACTATAAACTTCCAAGTAGAAAGTATGTAATTAGGCTTGTATTGTATGTATTGATTCAATCTGATTATCCTGGTATATGGGTATCCTGGGTAAATAAAGAAAATACAGGGTGGTTGTTCAAATCAAAATAATATCTAACTATTTTTCATCTTATAGCCTGTTCAACGAGCAATATTCGAAAAAACGTTATCTAAAGAAATATCAGGTAATGTCAGTCTAAGGAAGGCTATCCACTGGCCTGGAAGGCAGTCCGCTGAGAAGAGCCGCAGGAAACTCAACAAATACTCTTTTCAATATAGTTTTACAATGACATATTATCTACCAAGATTTAAATATTTATTTAATTCTTATTTAATATTAATTAATCATGCAGGAACTCAATCTCTTTAGCAATATTATTGTAATAATATTTATTACAAAACTAGTAAATAAAATATAGCAGGGACATTGATGAAATTTTATGTGGAAAAGTACATAGCACGTTGCTAGCTAGGACAAGCGCAGTGTTGAGTTCCGCCAAGCACACGGAATATCCAGAATTGGGCGGAACTGAAATGCAATTAATTACAAAGTGCAGAAATTTCCCTACGTGTTTTATTTGCCTCTATCTGCATTTTGGGAAATTATACATTTTTGCCTTTTAAGGACATTTCTAAGATATATATATATTATATATAAGATATATTGCATATATATATATATATATATATATAATATTGTACATATGACATTTAAATAATTGTTTTCCTGGATTTAGTAAGACGAAGTGCGGCGTTGAGTTCACCACCAACACGCAATGTCGCCAATAAAAGATATATATGTATAGATATAGCCATTTTCGGATGTGTTCAAAGGGTCCTCGATAAAACGATCTCAAAAGTAAAAAAGAGAGACAGCGCAGTAAATAATTAAGCAATCATTACAATCGAGTCGATTTCCCGACATTGTCTGCAAAGCTATAAAAGCCTGAGCCTACAAATGTTATATTTATTTTTATCTTTGAAAAAACAATTTTGTCGGTGAAATTGTTTATATTTATAAATCTTTACCGAGTAATATTGTTATTAAGAAACTATCTAATCATAGCATTAAGCGTTGGCTAAGGCGTTTGATAGAGGAATTCAAATTTTAAATAAATTCCGATACCACACGGGAAGGATATATTGAAAATAAAACAATAGATATTTCAATTTACTAGTTCTTGTAAAGCAAAGCGCCGGAGTGAGTCCACTACGCAAGTAAGGTCTAAAAATAAGGAGGAAAGCAGAACCCAAAGTTTTGACATTTATACCATAATCATTGTTAAAAATAATAATTAATTGAATTGAAAACAAGCCCAATCTATTTAAAACAGACGCAGTGCGACTGGCGTCCACGACGGCGTTTAAGACTAGCATCATCTAAGTTATATTAAGTCTGTAATAAATATTTAATAAATTACCATGTTTATGCCAATTTATTTACTAAAGGTTTGGAGGGCTGTTAAAGACTGATAATGACTTATGAAAACAATTGGTCAGTGCACGCGGCGACACGTGCAGTACGATTTCTGATTGAGTTAAAGATACGGAATATAATGCAGGGAACCAAGTGTTTCACGTTATCAATACGAGAAACAGATCGATTCGATAAATATTTGTTGCACCTGTAGGTACAATCTATTGCGAAGTAAAACGGTTGACATTGTTAACGATTATTAGTGCAGCGGGACATCTCTTGTGTCAAGATTGTATGAGTTCGACTCCATTTGGGTGTATTGCAGCAATGTATTTTAAATTCTTCTCAAACACAAAAAAGCGCAGTGTTCTTGAGTTCCGACAAGCCACACGGGGAATATCAGATTAGGGCGGAAAGAAAGCAATTAATTACAAGGTGCATGAATTTCCTCAGTTTTATTGCCTCTATCTGCATTTGGAATATTATACATTAAGCCTTGAAGAATTAGAAATATGCATAACAAGACATCAACACCGTACTTTTAAGTTAAAATAAATATCCGTTAATACCATTGTATTTATTATTTTCATTTTTCTCACTACAATAGACGAGGGCGGCGGTGAAGTTCCACAATAAACTACGCATTCGCACTAATTAGGAATTAACCTTGTTTAATCAAGTTCCATGTGAATATAGTATACCACATATTGAAAATAAATTCTTTACAGACCATCCGCACAGGCGTACTGTAAACTGACAAATTAACAATATTTTTTATAATAATTTCATTCTGGTCTGAATAAAGTCGTTTTACCTTACTGATAACCCAATGACCCCTACAATTCGTAGACGGATCTTGATAAGGATGACGACGTAGGACGCAAATCAAAGTGGCGGCTATCAAGTCACTTGCTGCCGGCGTGGCACACATATCGTATTAAATCAACTAAACTGTATAACTACTTTAATAATTATATTGAAACTAAAAATACACTAAATTTTCGAGAGGAATGACTTTGTTGTTATGTAATTAACTGATCTGGATCGTTTAATGGGTCTTAATATTTTCATAAGGCAGAATATTAAACGTTAGTTTTGTTAAGTAGATTTTTTTGTTAGTAAAATGTTATTTTTTTATAGTATATTATTATTTTTGTGTTGATTCCACACTAGGGATTAGAAACTTTTTTAAAAAAAAATGAAACGCAGCAGATTTGAAACCCGAGCCTTTAGAAAGGCCCAAGTGTCAGACCGCTAGACATGCGTTTGTTATAGTTTTTTACAAGTTTTAGTAGTATCACCTGTTCCGATTGTTTGTAGTCGTTCGTTTTTCTTCGGTTTATAATTTGGCAAAAATTTTGTACTGGGCTGAAAATATGGCACGTATCTTTATTGCCCATGGCACACGTACCCTACGTGTTAGCGGAACTTAAACGTCACGAAATGTCTATCTATAAGGTTAATCTGAATTGTGATTTTACAGTCGACAGTTCCCACTGTGCGAAACAAAAGAAATTCACAGGATAAGAGTGTTATGTGTTAATATAATTTAAGGTAATTGTGAACACCGCAGAGACGTGAGTCCGACGCTGGTCGCCTGACGATATATAGGTGTGGCTGTGTTGATGTGGATATTATATATATATATATATATATATATATATTAAATATTAAATAAATTATATTATTACTCATAAAATAAATTCAGTTAAAAACTAAAACTTTTACAATTTGTGCGAAGATTTAAGATCGAAAAATGGTTCTTTAAATAGTTTTACAAATATGCAAAAGATTACTTTGGAAGTCCCAGTGATAAATTAAAATGGTCTTTCATTTTTATATAAAAAAACTCTCGCATCGCCAAAATATATATAAAGTTAGCCATTTAAATCTCTCTTATTTGCCAAATTTTTAGTTGAAAGAAGCTATTAACCTTTTCGATATGTAAACAAAAAAAAAAAAGCAGATGGCTATTTAAAAGGTTATTCCCCCTTTATTAGACAAATGTTTTAATCTTAATCAATAAATACGTTGTAACAAACGTAAACGAATTACGACGCAACTGGTAGTTAAAAAGCATGGCGTAGCGGTAAGTGCGTTATCCAAGAGGCACGGGTGTTGAAGCCTGGTTGCGTTCAAAATTTTTTACGTTTTTTCAAAAAGTTTTAAAAAAAAGCAGATTATGAACTTTAAGTAGAATAAATAGTATTTAAAACCAATATATATTAAGAGGACTTTAAGTTTATACTTTATAATGATAATACCCATATAGTGTGTACGTTTGACTGAACTAAAAACAAAATCCAGAGATGGATGGAAAGTGGAAGTACCGACTAAAAAAACTGCCGGAAGTAATGTAATCGGCTGTCTCTATTGTGAAAATTCTTTTCACGTTGGCATAATTGAATTATTTTATTGGTATATGATAAAACGTACATATGAGTAGCAACAGTAGGTTGAAAATAATGATTTGTAACACCGTTTATAAAAAGGCATAATATTAACGGAAAAAACGTTAAATGTAAGTAAAACGGAAACGGCCGAAAATATGGACAATTTTATTTATCTTATCAAAAACTATTATATTAGATATTCTATATAGTGGTAGTAGGTGGAAATAATAATTTTGTAACTCATTTATAACAACTTACGCGAACGGAACAGAAGGTTCGTTCGTTTCGATATAGTTTTTTTAAATAATGCATTAAAATTATAGTAATTAATAAAATTATTGTTAAGTCTGTGCGTGGACCACACAGTCTATATGGCAAAGCGTTTGACGGAAAGGGTGAAGGAAGGTCGTAAACACTAGGTACTTCCTGTCTAGCTTGATTATACGGGAAAAAAAACCGTGAAGCAAGAATATTATTAGACGCCCGAATTTTGGCCCAGTGTTTCAGCACTCAACGGCGCACTTGTTCAATCAGAGAAAGGAAAATGAACAATAATATCTTTAATTTTTTTTTTTAGCTTCACGCTTTATCTAGCATGCAGGGTAGACAGGAAAGTAACTAGCGTCAAGACACTTCCGTACTTGCTTTTCCACCGAATTCGAGACATGCGTTTGGATGGTGGAACTCACGACGCTCTTTGTTTTTTGCCAGTGCGGAAGTAAAAAATAGTTTAAATATAATGATCACCCGAGTGGGGATCGAACCCCACAACTGATCGCGTTACAGTCAAACGCGGTCACACTGGGACAGACAGGCCCTTATTTTAACAATAATTTAAATATTGTTTATTCAATATACTATTCTAAATTACGTACTTAATGAGGGCCGTCGTTTTGTCCGCTCAAGACTCAAGGCAATAACGCGAGTATTCTTTTACACGTAATTAAAGCATCAACAGCCGAAAAGTTAAACCTGTTTAATGGCAGGCCACTAAAACCTGCATCATCGAATATACAGTTGTGGTATAGATGATCTTTCTTATTGGATAAATATACATATGGGCGGGTTCCAAAAACAACGACTGACTCAACTTATAATGTGTCTCAAATTATTATATTTTGTTTTTTCTTCTTTAACTTATCTAATATTAATTGTAGTATAAATAATGAAAATAAATAAAATTGTAATGTTTGTGTATGTAAAAAGACCCGATGTTCCTAAATGCATAATTGCGTTAGTTCTAGACGCTAGCTAGCTATTCGTTGTTCTCTGAAACGGCTGTACCAATTTATTTGAGGGGATAGCGCTCTATTCCAGTGATGTAATAAGGGGTACTTGGGCTACTTATTATTTTTAGAGTTGTAAAACAAGAGGGGTTCATTCTATGTAGGACGAAGTGACGGTTTTATGTAACGGTTTAAACAGATATGGAGCGTGTGTAACGTTTTTCAAATCTTGAAAGGGTCCAAAGTGATAAGGCTTACGGCAATGTACAAAATTTAACAGTACTTCAAATTTTCAATACCTATCGTAAAACGATGGTGTTTTGTATATTGTATATGGTATCTATGATGTACTATATATATAACTATATATATATATTATATATATGATATAGATAGAATAACTATTATATATATATTATATTATACTACTTGCAAAAGTCATATTTTTTTATAATATAACAAAAGTTGTCACGACACTCGTTCTCATTTCAAACTCCCGAATCGAGTCGATTAGCGTAAATCTAATTCGAGCCAGCGTTTGGGTCTTAATGAGCGGCAAATAAAAATTAGGTATCTAAATACAGTTCTAATTCAGAGGTGGAATCGAAACCACAAAAAACCAATCGCCGTTACAGTTGACCGATGACCCAATGGGTCTCGATGACATTATCGTATGCGCTATCATTTTTTGTGCTTTTCACTTTGATGACCTGTTAGTATCGTATAGATGATGGTGGAGTTGTGATGTGCATAATATATCTTAAACACATCAATTAAATGAAAATTATTTAATGTATATTCAATGTAAGTATTATAAAAAACAAGGCATAATAGAATTTCAAACACACAATTAGGTAGGTGATAGAGAATGTACACAATATTTTTACACTGTATATTTATAATATATAAGAATATTTTTATAATATCTATATATAATATTTTTATAATAAATATATGTTAAACTTGCTACGAGAACCACCAAAATTTTTACAAAAACTAAAAAAACATATCTCCCCTCCCTGGCGTTGAATTTCGCCACGAAGATGAGTTAGTTAGTTAAAACTTAAGAAACAATAAACTGCCCAAAGTCGGTCTTATACTAAAAGTGAGTTCCGTACAGGAACCAAATATAAGGAGTTACCATTAAAAGGGCGGCTAATATTAAATAAAGAAAAAAATTAAAGATCTTCAGTAATTACAATTAATTTTGTGTAAGCACACACACACACACACCCACACCCCATATATATATCTATATATATATATAGATTATTACCCACATATGTACAATCTCAATATTAAATGCACTACATTCTGAGGTAGAAATTGTAGGACCTATTTTAAAATATTCATAGATGGACTCCCGGTTTTATTTAGTAAAGCATTCCAAAAATTCATTTTCTTATACAGTACAAACTTCGTAATGGTGACTGTGGCACAATGGTGTCTCTAGGATTTCGTCTGGAGCGAAGATTAGCGGGAGACAGGCTTGGCGCCTAGGAAGGAAAATCGTTCTTAAGATAGGGATGGGGTATCGGGATGATAAGAATACAGACAGGAGAGTGACAGTGTGAAAAGTTTCGGTGGTTATTCACGAAAGCCACCGCAGCCTAAACGATGTGACTGAGGTGAACAAATTCTTCAATCCAAAATGAACCTAATGATGATGTGTGTAGGTTTTGTGATGTTCTAGAGCATTGAGCCAATTGTCGTGATAAAATCCAGGAGCCTAGCCACGCCACGGCATCGTCTATATAGTAAGCGGAAGAGGAGCAAAAGAAATCTTTGTACTTATTGGTTAAAAGATCTTCACCTTTCGTCTACCCATAGTACTGTAAACCTACAATGTTCAACATCTTGGGGAGAGGCAAAGAATATTAGGTTGGATAGTCTGTTTGAAACTGCCCAGGATACAGACTTGGGACTTTAGATTTATGGAAGGCCAAAGGGAGCTTGCTCAAGTGCTAATTATTACGATTGCATTTACTAAATATGGCTTCCGCCATTATCCTTACATCTGTGGAAGTATACATCTTCAAATTATCAGCATATAGGGGAAGGGAAGGGCTAGGAGCTGTGGTAACGGATAAATATGGGTATAAAGATGGAGACAGTAAAGGAGAAAGTCCACCACCCTGAGAGGAACACAGCTGTAAGAGGAAAGCGGGGACTGAACCTTATCATTAATACGAATAACTGCTATGAATGTATACAACAATAAACCATGCCGGTCGCTTCATAGGATTATATTAATAGAACCTAAGATTAGCAAGACGGAGATAAGTCAACTGGGTTGGGGAAAAGGCATTGGAGACATCCAAGAGGAATCGTGACTGTGATTATCAACAAACTAACCTGATGTCGTTATTGATTTGTTCAATACCGTACAAGTGCTGTGCCTGGGCGGAAGCCGGACTGGAACGGTGAGAGTATATGATGTGTAGTAAACGGATGAAAGTATTGGTGGGTTCCAAAAACTTTAGATAAAAACGGGAGAATAGATATATAACCATAGTCGGTAAAAGGATGATGGGTTAGATTACTTTAGGAATAGGCCCAAACTAGAGCCTGATACCAGGGAGTTGGGAAAACCAATTTGTGTAAAGGGGAATGGTGAACTATGACGTAGGATAGGAGACACACCAGATAAAGTAGGAGAATCATCTTCCGATTGATTGATCACCCCACAGGCATTACCAAGCATTACAACAGATCGTATTAAATGGCTAAATGTGTTTTTTTTCACTTCACTGGTAGAAACAATAGAAAAAAACAAAACGAGGACGGACCAGAGGTGATTGGAAGGGGATTAATTATATTCATTTTTACATTATGATTAAGCTTCTTCGTGGCGAAACTCAATGCTGAGCTTTATCTTAACTAGAGCGAAATAAACCGGACACTATCCATCGAGCTTGATTGAACAAACGCAAATATTTGGAAGACAATCAGTTGTGCTAGCCCAATGCGCCAACGAGTTACTCATAAATTAAATTCAAATAAATAAATCGCTTTAATTATCTGATATACTTCCTAAGGATAAAACAACGATGGGAGGACGATGCATGCTCTGTATTATAATCCGTACCCGCTAAAACCACGGTGAGTCAAGGCCAGGTTGAGGGAAAATGTTCCGAATTTCCGCTTCTAAGTATACAAAATTGTTTATTTTTATGTTACATTGTACCCTGTCATTGTTTTATTTAAGTGATATTTTGTTCTTTTTTTTAATGACGATCCTTTTATCCCGCTTAAAAAGGATTAAACAGAAGTATCTGTGTCAAGGGAAAACTGTAATTCGTCTTTCCGCCGAAATGAGCTATTGCGTGTAAGTGAGCGTAACTCAACACCGCACTTTTTTCGTACCAGAGCGAGAAAGTGAGCATATTTAGATATTATTCACTACTGGGAAAAACGAAATCACAACCCGAAGTGGCGCAATGAGTAGGCATTGAAGGCATCCGATTGTTGGGTTCCTACTCATTTTCGATTAATTAGTTCATTTTTCTGCGCTTGTAAGACAACGCGCGGCGTTAAATTTTTTTTTTTTTTTGTTTTTTATTTTGTTTTGACACTAGGTTCCTTTTAATATTTAATAATAAAGAATTAAAGCATTATTTAGTCTAATTTTAAGACATTTAAGAAACGGTTAACTAAAATTTGTGATACTAAATATAACAGAGATAAATTGAATGTTTAGTTTAATGATACTCCAGACAGTGAAGGCTATTTTCCCAATGAATGAGTGAGAGCCTTGTTACAGCTGTAATATAATCAAAGCGACTAAGCAGATAGAGCTGTAGCTTTTTTCATGCAATTTCGAAACGTGTCTGTGAAATTGTGGAACTCAACGCCGCGTTTACCAACCAGAGAACTGAAAATATTTAAGTAAAACTATGTTAAACAGATAATAGTGTATATTAGTTCGAAAAATTACATTTCGGGAAAAAACCTAACGTTTCGAAAAGACGAATGGTCCGGAATGCCAGTCTACATGTGACCACGGGACTACTGAAAGTGTTCGAACGTCGCATCCATAAAGTATTTTCGAATACCAAAATAGACGAGAGTAATCCGCTTAAATAGTATCATTTAAATGTGTAAAAATCTGCGAAAATCAAAGATATTATAAAGTGAAAATATTAATAGAAACCTTCCTCTAATTATAATTGATGAAATAAATTGACGATATTTATATTTAAATGATCTAAACCAATTTCCTTCCGCGATGATATATACTTCGAATCACACACGTGGCAATGTTTACTATAAACAAAGTTGTCAGTTTTTAGTTAGTACACTAAAAACACAGGCAGCGTTGTGTGTCGCGAGTGGGACACATGATGTCTGTATAAAAACGGTTGTGGTCTGTGGTATCGTCAGGGTCTGAATCTAAGGACTATTGTGAATGCCTTAGCACAGTAGGAAAGTACTAATACAGCAAAGGAACAGTGAGTTGTCAAAAGAACGGGACTTCACCAATGAGTAACAAACTCGACCACTCACACCTTATTCACACCCGCAAATAGGTATCTTCGTGAATGCACTGCGTTGCGTCAATTTTTAGTTTTATTTATACTTAAAAATTAGTAAGGATTGCAATTGAAATGACAAGGACAAAAGTATTGTATGAGGAGGCCATCGTTCGACTGTAACGCGATTGGTCGTAATTTCGATTTCACTCGAGAGAATGATGTATACATCGGCTTGGACTTCGCCATTCACCCTTAATGGTATCGCTTTTGCACGATAACCGAGAACAGGAATTATTATCAGCCCACGACTTCGCGCGTGGAATTTTAACCTAAGTTACTCTTCACTAAACCAACTATATGCAAATGAAAAGTTCCGTCAAAAATTGGTCAGCCCTCCAGACAGAGACTAGCCAAAACAAACAGACAGGCAACAAATTGTAAAAAAACATTGTATTTGGCTTAATATGTATGTACGTGCATATATAGATGTAGTCATCGGGTACTCGAAGTTAATTTATTGAATATTGATATAAATAAGTCTTTTTTTTATGTATATTCTATACATAGTATACATTAATAAAATGCATACGCGGCAGCGGTTATTTCCTTGGTAATATTACAAACATACAGTCCCAATTTATTTATTGTATATCGATACAAAACAAGAATTTAACTGGTTAAAAGATAAATATTTGATATACATAGGTGTATAATATATCAAATTACCTAGACTTAGTGTATAATTACAAGAGTGACCATGACTAAATTAAGAATAGATAACGCCTGGAAAATATATGTACATTTAAATTGGGCACTAGAGTACGGTAATAGCATGACATCGTTGTATGACTGGCTTTGTGATTAAGAAAAAGCTCTTGTTCTTAATCTCATTCCGTCTAGATATAAGGTAATCTATACGTACTTAGTTAGCATCTTTAAACGCTCTATAGTCAATGATATTTTTGATACAATCGATTCTTGGTTCTATTACTACAAATTGGCAATGGTTTTTTGGGAAACTTGTTTTTTTCACCGTAGGAAATCTCTTCGAAATAGCCAACTAAAGTGGGGGCTCAGACGGGTTTATGGGGTAAGTGGGAGTTCGGCCGGCATAGGCCATATCCAATAAAATGGGTTGGCTCCTTCCCAGACCGCCACATACCGGACGCCCAAATCTTCCATAAAGCCTAACACGGACGGGAGCCATCTTGAATCTATATTAAATCATAGTATAAATCTGAATTATCTTTGAAATGGCCAGATTCATAAAAATATATTGGGGATATTTTAATTTTTTTAAACAACTTATTGCATATATTGTATTTATATTATATATAGTGTCCTTGTTAGCGAATAAATGTGGCATAATACAATGCTTAAAAATTTTACATTGTGAAGTATATGTCACACAAGGAGACAATGATAGAGTACTGCGCCTAGAATACGGTGCTTTCCGCTTTCGTCAAATAGAAAAGGAATATTGAATGGCGGAACTCAACGCCCTGAATTAGTTATATTACCAGGAACCGATTAAGTAAAAATAACTAATATAATCAAACTCGTCGAGTGCGGATAAAACACACAAACTCGTTTATACAGTCCAGACGCGGGTGCCACTTGTCTCATGGTCTTTACTGAATTTCGAAACATAATCATAACTAAAGATATGGAAGAGAGAGAAGAGAAGAGAAGAGAGAATAATACATGAAATTTAAATATTCATACCACCTTTGCAGGAAAATTATTGTTAAAAGGAATCCCAAGTTTTCCCAACGTATAATTAATATTAATGTTCTAAATGGCAAGAGTATGTAATAGGGTACCTTACATTCTTATCTTAGCCTCAAAGAGTTTAACCGCAACCAATGTGCCAGTAGGGATTATATGTAGAAGCTATAGTTTATTCTATGATTTGACTCCATATAATAATAAACACGCAATATAAACTCTGAGAATTAGACGTTACTATATATCACTGCGGTAAAGCAAAATAGTTGTTAACCCGTTATTTACGGTAAAACTGGATTATGATGTACAGAAGAGGAAGTTGCCGTTATAGTTTGTATAAGATTTCTTTATAATAATATAAAAATATTTTAATTAATTAAATAATATGTAACACACACTACCATGTGTTGACGACACGTTTATAAAAGGGAATATACACGGTGACTAGCAACCGTTATCAAGCGTCAACGGGATCTCGAGATTTTTTTAACTTCAGCGTTAGGACACTTCGTATTTGCATTGTTGAGTGGCAAAAACTCAACGCCACAATTTTTATCAGAGCGGAGAATGAAATTATTTAGATACAACTGTTCCTCTAATGGATTGTACCAAAACAACCGATCGCGTTTACAGTCAGACGCTGTCCCACTCGACACGGTCGACTCCAATATACAAAATTAATTCTTTAATCAGTAATAAAGTTAGTAGCGAATAAGTATCACGGAGCAAATAAGTCCAGTTTAACTCACACTACTGCTGGCGAGTTGGGATAAGAGACGATGGGTAAGGTTTGAAATGGTTACGAGAGATTTCTCTTTGTTTATTTTTTTTCTATGAAATTAGGACATAGAATGGGGGACCTGAGTGACGAAACGTTTATAGGTGTCATAAATAGGAGTACGGACTTCACATGGTTATTTTGCAAATCGTAGTATAATGATTTTTTTATTGGCTTATCTTTAGAGAGAATACATTTTGGTCTACGTTTGACCTTCTTACTTCGTTTTTACGCCTATTTTTAAATATATGTGAACTCAGAATAGTTGTGCCTTTCTGAACTAAGGATGTAATATTAAGATTTCGAAAGTTAAATTATGTGTGTTCCATGTAAGCTATCTCTTCTGAGTAATTTATATGCGTTAGGTAAATCTAATTTATTAAATTACTTTAAAATTCTCTTTAGTTCTATAATATTTTGTTATTATGCTTCAATTTAAGACAAAGATGATTATCTTTCTTAATATTTGTTTAAAGAAAAATAGAGTAGTTGGAAGATAACATGAGAAGAACGTAGCAATCAATTATTTCTATAAGAAATGTGGAAGTCTTTTTGTTAAATTTTAAATTTAGTTAAATTAAATACCAACAAGATAAGATTATATTGTGCAAAATTAATTTTGTATAATTTTTTGTATGTCTATATGTTTATTTAATGTTAATCTCTGGAACGGCTGGAACATTTTGGACAAACATTTCATGGTGATAGCTGAAGTATAAAAAAATAAACTAGGTTACAGTATTTTGAATGATAAATCAGGGATGGTAATTCCACGCAGAAAAGTCACGGATAACCATTTCGCTCTTTTAGCTTCAAACTTCAACACGCATAGTAAACAGGAAGTATTGTCTTAGTACCTAGTGCAAAGGACACTCGGTACTCCAGCTTCCGCGTGCGATTCGGACATTCGGTGATGACAAACCGGGTAGAACGTAACGCCGCGTGTGGTCTTACCAGGGACGAAGAAATTTTGAAAATAATTAAATGTTAATCAGCTCATGGAGATCCAACCCACAACCAAATCACGTTTACAGTCAGGCACTGACCCACTGCTCAACAATCAGCCTCTCGTTACAGCTAGTCCCAAAATATACTAAGAACGGAAAATATTAATACATAGAAAATTAACAAAATAAATATAAATATGTTCATACAGAGGGCTTATACTCGGGTTAACAGAGCGGAAGCACTGCACGTTTCTATTTTCCAAACAATGAATGCAGTTAGTGCCACAGCATTTATACCAATTGACCCTATTACGTACATACTCAATTATTACTGCGCTTATTTTAGTATTAAATAATCGCTTATGACGCAACTGCATTTTAGGGCATTGAAGAGTAAATAACATAACTTATGGGTTAATGGATGCTTTATGAAGTACCGCTCTATTGAGGCCGGTTGTGGCGCAGTGGACAGCGTCGACCATTAAACACCGGGTTTAGGGTTGATCACTACTCGGAGGGGAGGTGTTAAATTTAAATTCTTTTACTGCCTCACTGTGATAAGACAAGGCAGCGTTGAGTTCGCCATAACAAGCAATGTCTCAAATTCGGTGTGGGGAACGACAGATGTACTAATGTCTGACACTAGATACTTTCTGTCTACCCTGCTATGGGATAAAAAGTGTGAAGCTAAAAAAAATTAAAATAAATTAAGTTACTATTCTCTTGCTACTGTAAATAATTAAAGGCTAATCACTATGTTAATTCGGCATCTAATATTACATGAGACAAAGTCATAATGTCCGAAAAATACTTCACATACTTTTTAATTAATAAACGGCGGCGTTTAAGTACACGTGCAATGCAACACGCAAGGTCTTGTTAAGTGGAAACTCGGAGAACGTGTTATATATAATATGCAAAGGATGAGAATCGTTTTTCAATGTATTTTTGCTATTACACGTCTTCTACGTAATAGAAAATTATAATGTGTTTTTGTTACGACTACAGGCTGTTCGAGTTGACGAAGATTCTCGTAGGTGAAAAAAGTTACCTGTCCAATATTGGCCCGGGTAAGAAAATATACCATGTTTTTTTTACTATGAGAGAAATCGAGAAAAACTTAAAAAAAAACAAAAGCGCGGCGTTAAGTTCCGCCTTCCAAACAACCGTAATGTCTTGAATTCAGCGAAAATGTGGAGGCAGAGTATCTTGACATTAGGAATTCCTGTCTATCATGCTAACTAGATAAGGGTTTGGAAGCTAAAAAAATACTTTTCTACTAAACAGGTAATGATATAAAAATATTTCACATCCACATCAAATCAACCGCTATTCACTCAATCTTTCACATATGTGTGTACTTATTTCAGTCATTCAAAAAGTAGCGTAAAGTAACACCGCGTTTTGTCTTGCCAGAGGCGGCAAAAGTGTAGATTGCAGTAAATTTATCCCATTCATAAATCTAATAACGGTCTCCTCAAAAAAAGTCACTAACTTGGAGCAGGCTATATCAGTAAGGTATCGACCACGTTAAATATAAACTCGGTACTTGTCTTGATTCTATAATGCAAATATAGGCGGGACTGGAATAGATAGCGGGGCCATTTAAAATTTAAAGCAATAAGATTAATATAATAAGAGCATGTAAATGGTTGTATTTCCACGTACGGTGTATGATAAGCGGCGGCGTTGAGTCCCGCAACCCATACTAAACGTCTCGGGCGAGAAACGGCGGAAAGCGGAGTACGGAATGTCTTGAACTATGTACTTCGTGCTACCCTTGCTTTAAAGGACAAAGCACGAAAGCTAATAATACGAAAATTCGACTTAAGGAAAAGAATTTTGAAGGAGAGTGAATGGGAGAGAATTCAAAAGTAATTGCTAGATGGCTCATACAAAAAGTATTAAAAAGGGCTAATCAAATATAATCTTGTAAATTGCTTCTTAAAGATACTGATATACTCAATACAACAATGAAATATCACAATATCATACAAACTAAAGGAAAACGAGAAGTGTGTCAAAGCCTACTATAAAGAGAACTAAAGATGCCTATGCTGTTTGTTACTTAATCGTTATAACCACGTTACTTTGAGGTTAAAAACATTGTTTAAATAAAATAATATGTACAGGAAAGGACTAGACTTTCCAATCTGATTAATATAAAATTTAAAAGATAAAATTCTGTCTGACTTTCAACACGATTGGTTCGGCCTCGATTTCCTTACTCGGGGGAATGATTGGCATGTAAATTATTTTCATTTCATCGTACTGATAAGACAATAAGCAGCGGCGTTGAGTTCCGTTCTTAAAACGAAAAATCTCGATTGCGGCGGGAATATGTACTACCAGTCTACAATGGTGTGCAGGATAAAAAGCGTGAAGCTAAAATAAAACTAAAATACAGAGATTTATTTAAGTATGATAATTCATTAGTTCTACGACATACTTAGATAGGATGTGAATGTGCAATTTCCATGAAAAACGGTAAAGGGAGTTGTAGTATAGACGTTACGAGAAGTGTGTTATTACCAGTGCGAGGAAATGAAACAACAATCAGATAATATTCCCACGAGTGGGAATCGAGGCTGCAACAATCGTGTGAAATCAGAGCGAAATTAAAATTGTATTTTAGATAAAATTAAAGAAAGTAAAGGTACATGCCTTCCTGGTACATAGTAGTTTATTTAAAGAATGTGTAATTCATAGTAACGTGGTGAAACCGGATTAAGTAACCAAAACAGAAATTAGCAGCTTTAGTGCTATTTGCAGGAAGGCTTTGACCACATTACGCGGTTTTCCGTTAGTTGTATTATATTGAGGGACATTTCATGGTTGATGGAGTTATATCAAATTTAAGAAAGCAAAATATACAACAATATATATCCATATATATATATATAGATATATATACATATATATATATATATATATGTGTGTGTGGTGTGTGTCGTTAATCCCGCCACGCCCAAAATGTCTTTAATTCGACGGAAAGTATCTGTGTACCCTGCTATGACGGATAAAAAGCGTAAAGCTAAAATAATAAAAAAAAAATATACATATTTCTTATATACTCCAATACTGAATACTTTTATTAAATTATAATAAAAAAAATCTAAGATGTAGATGAATGAGTAGAATGTTGTTTACCTATTTGTTAGATGTCGGTTTTTTGTCAGGGACGTGAGCTTATCCTAAACCATTTAAAATAAAGAACACATCTAAAATAATATTGAGGCCTTGTATAACACGTATGTGGGTTCGGATTCCAAGAGGAAAGGATTACTAGCTTGGTAAAGACAATATGCAATGTCTAATCCGGCGAAAAGGGAAGCACGGAGTTAGTTTGACACAAGATAAATCTATAACTTATATATATATATATATATAATAGAGATATGTATTATCTATAGATTGGGAAAGGAAACGGAATCAATTAATATCATACCTAATTTTAAATATAAATAAAAAGCATAAAACAGGATAGGCCGAAGCATTTAGTGTATTAATACTTCGCGTGTTAAGTAGGGAACTAAACGTCGTGTTTTATTCTTACCACCTAAAACAAAGGAAACGGCAAAATTCGACCTACTTACATAAAAAAATATCGGTGTAAACGGGCTAAAATCCCATATATAAATGTATGTATAAGGATTAGATTTATTTATTAGTTATGTAGCAACTAACAAAGCAAAAAAAAGGAAATAAAAACATTTAAATAACTGTTTTTAACAGGGTGACTTGGTTATATGTGGTAACTTAATTCTTTTATGATTATATATATATAATCTATATATATATATAATATATAGTATAGTGGGCAGTCTCGTAAGGATTTAATATTCAAAAGTAATGTGCAGAGGAAACGATAAAAAAATTTAGTATAAATTTAATATGTTATCGGAGGGCATGTAATGAGATGTCTAGTACAGTCCCCGGTGAAAATGTTAAGAAAACTAATAAATGAACTGACTTGCCTTAAATCTCAAAACTATAAAATATATTATTCTATTCTTGTTTAACGCTGGTGCGTGAGTCCGCTTCCTAACAACAAAACGTCTCAAAAATCATATTACATAGTATTGTGGATTCAATTGTAGGACAGGATCAGATTGTAGGACATAGCGAGGCGTTTCTGCCTAATAAAAAGGCAATGTCTCAATTTTGGATCGCAAGTGACACCTAAGTGTTTGATACGAGTACCTGCATATCAAAGTACATACATAGATTGCAAAAAAGTTTTCTCTCTGTAATATTAAGACGGAACGGAAAATTTCGACCCGATTTGTAGTAAAAATAAGGCGAGAACGCACTTTTCTCTAAAAAAATGAACAGTATTTTAAATAGGGATATCTCCCATTTTGGTCTATCATTATAATATGTTAGAGAGAGAAATGCTTCTATGCTTTTCTCTGATTTAGAAAATAAACGCCAGAATAACATGATTTTAACAAGACATTAAAAATCCTATGAACAGGAACGAACATACAACCCATCCATCGACTTAATTCTTATCACACGCTAGTAATGCACACATAATATTGCTAAATAATCTTGAACATATAAAATGTCTGTATACAAACTATAAAACACTCGTAAAAATAACGGTTTATCGTTATTTTCCCATACATCATTCGTTCATCCGTGCGGTTCACATGGAAAACGTTGGGTGAATTGAATTTTTTGCTTAAGAATTTGTGTCCTAACATCGGCTCGTTACTCTATGGAACTAACGACTTCCACTTGTTCAATTAAAAAACGTTTTTTTTTCTGTATTAGTTTTTGTATATATAGAGTCCGTTCGATGTATGACTTAAAAAAATACCGGAATGCGGGTTCTGGGCAGATAATTTAAACACTATTTTGTGAACATATTTTAAAAAATCCGAAGTGGGAATAACACTAGTATTGGTTTTGTGAATTTTTCCATGACCGTTCCCTGACCATTCCGTTGATTATAAACATAAATGTATTATAATTCATATTGTACGATTTGTTTGGCTAAGCATAGACAATGTGTCCGGATACAATTTAATAATAATAATACAATATTTTCATAGCATGAATTGAATCAACTTCCAGAAAGAATGGAATACTAGAAAAGCAGTTAATATAGGTTTTTGTAAACTATTTCTTAATTTTCTAAAGACACATATACACAGTGTCATTTTCATTCTTTTTGTTTTTTTATCAAAATCAAAATTAAAATATTATTTATCAAGTAGGCTATTACGAGCACTTTCTGATCGCCAATCAACACAAGCCTCATCTATTTAAACTATTCTGTTTTCAAATTTTATAACCATAGATTTTTTAATTGATTTAGTATTAATTGCTAGAGTCTTCATATCCCAAGCATCGGACTGTGCACCAAAAAATCTCAGACATTATTCATACTACATAATCTATAAGTAACAATTTTAGTTTTTTTAATTGTTAATTTTCATTTTTAATCAAATAAAGGCGGTCGTTGAGCTCACCATCACACGCAAAAGATCAACAATCCGTGGAAAGGGAAGTTATGGCGTGTCGTGACATAGGTTTACTTGCTGTCTACCCTGCTATGTGGATAAAAGACGAGAAACTTAAAAATAATTTTTTTATTTTATAAAAGTTTTTTTTAGGGACGATTTTAAAGGGCATTATTTCTAATGGTTACTACTACAAAATTGATGTACATCGTACTGAAGACAGTGCTAGGGAAAACATCAGTGTTGCATCTATAAGGAACTGTTTACAGTACCACAAAAAAATTTTTTTGATTAAGTAAGTTAGCGTCCACTCTTTTTATCCCGGTAGCTGGGTAGACAGGCAGTTCTAGTGTCAAGAAACGCCGTAATCTGCTTCCGTAATTTCGCGATATTGCGGGGAGTGGCGAAAATCAAAACTTGTATTCTAATAGAAAGAAAATAAAAAAATAATTTAAATATAACCAATCTCTGAGTGGGATATCGAACCCCCAACCGGTTACGCTAAGTCACGATACTGTCTCTCAAAAAACTGTTTACATCCATAATCTTTAAAGTACAAAAAATTACACAAAAAAATACAAACAAATAGAAAAGAATAAGGTTAAATATAATTCATGAACTAGTTTTAGTGGGCATTTTTTATGCGACGTTTCAAACAATTAGAGAAGTCCGTGGTCACGGCTATTCCATTACAGTTACCGCGATGATAATATCCGTGAAACAGTGTAGTTTCATTTGGATATGTATGCGGTGGCGTAAAACTGAACAAGCTTAGATAAATGAAATGAATACTATAGAAATATATTATAGTATAGGTAGATGTATGAATTGTAGCAACGTAGCTAGTAGACGAAATGCGGTGTAGAACTCGCTAGCGAATTATCATTGTCTAAAAATCTGACAGAGACTGACCTTGGGACAATCGACAATATATTTTTTGTTTTATAGGAAAAGGAGGAAAACGCGAAGCACGGCACCTGAGGTAAGTAGCCAATTTTAGCCCATGACATCATGAATAAGTTGTGGATGCGTTGCCGGCCTTGAGGATGGAAGTTGAAAGGAGGTAGCCAGAACATCGATACCACACAACTGAGTAAAATGATGGGTGGGGAGGGGCATAGGGAACAGTGGCTTACATGACCTCGAACCGGAAACACAGCATAAGAGATTTGGCGAGAGGTCCTTTTTTTCCATAACAGTGATAAGAGCCACTTGGAGGATTAACCTTCTACCACCAAATAATGCGATACCCGCGCTTAGGGACGCTACCCAGCAGCGGAGGAGTATTCTATAGGAGTATTCCCATCCCCGCACAGGGGAAAATCCCACGGGGATATGCCAAAAAAAAGTAAACACATGTAATAGAGATAGAGATAGCCATGGGCTCTCTTAGCAGGAGAGCGTCGACTATATACATGATGATTGTAGATTCGATTACCCACAAATTTCATAATTAAATAAAACTGCTAATTCGAGATATTCGCGTTTCTTTCAAAAGGTCGAATCCGGAGGAGAGGGGAACGGTGTGTCTTGACACTAGGTTTGTCTACATGGTTATGAGGGGGGGGGCGGGGGGGGGGGGGGGGCGTTGGGGGGGGGTTTTTTTTTTTTTTTTTTTTTTTTTTTGGGGGGGGAAATAAAACAGAACATCCAATTAAAAAAAAAACATAATGTTAATGCTATCGTATTAGTTATTGTTCAGATCTGTGATACTTACATATTATTATGTTTAACGCATCACTAACTCGACTTGAGTAAAATTAACAGGCGCGCGCGCATCATACTAATTATTACAATATTTTTAAGATAGGTACTATTTTTGAATAACCTATATGGTTTTATTCAATTAAAAGTATGCTAAAAGTCAGTCACATGTTAAATATTTTGGACGCTATTGATATGTTCTTAATTTCGTTTTTGTTCGATTTGTTTATACCAGAAATGTATTGTTATAAAATCGGTAATCATCAGGCATAGGAAGGGCCCATATCCCCATTGGACAGAGAGGATCAGTCCAATGGGGATTAGGCCCTTCCAGGCACACCATGCGCAGACCTCCAGCTCTTCGTTCTACAGGCATTCGGACTACGACGCGTCAGTTCACCCCCCAACTTGAGGGCATCTAAACTACTCTGGCCATTCTCGCAGTTTCCCAATTAAAGCAGGCGTCACGTTATAGAGGGACAGCCTGTGGTAAGACAATTGTTGTTTGATTTCAACGGAAGTCAACGCCATTGGATCTGTTTGTGACAGAGCGAAGAAATGGAAAATAAATGTTAATATAATACAATACCCGCTTGGGAATTGAAACTCAATCTCCAATCGTGTTTACAGTCAAAAGCTGTCTCACTGCACCACAAGGCATATAAACTGTATAAATATACTTCAGTATTGTTAAATAAAATACTTGGGTTTCCCTCACATGAAAATACGTACATACGTAGCTCACCATAGTTCACTTAAATATCATTTATTTTCCCGCTCTAGCTTTAGGGGAATGGCAATATATTAAGGTGTTGTAATTATGTGGCATGTTTGTCTAACAATAACTTGTAGCCCGTTGACGCGTAGATAGTGTTGCTTAGCAAGTGAAAGAGGATTATGTCAAACTCACGGTGGTGAGTTGGTTTTCGCCCAGCTAATGATTTCTATGCTATTTTATTTACATTTTCCAATTAAGCTTTAATACCAATGTCCATCCTTTTTTGTATGTAAACTATTTTAAACGAAGTAAATCGTGGTCACAAGCAAAACTGTACTAAAGCCACGGGCTACGGGAAATAAATCGAAACGTCGGATTTTAAAAAATGCTATTGTCAATACCAAAGTATATTCAGTTTAAATATTTTTTTAAAAAGGTGTAAACGCGGACGTCAAAGATCTACATCCTTTCTCCGATTAAATTATAAAAAATAGGGCACCCAATATATATGATATTAGATATATATATATATTATATATATATAAAGTATTGTAAAATCTATTTCATAGAAACTGCATTGTTTTTTATATATTATAAACCTTTTAAGGTCCCAAGCTTTAATACATATACCGGCATTTCAATAAATAAATTGGCAAGTTTTCGCTCTATACAACGATAATTTTGGATTACACCGTGAATCGGGTAAAAGGTAGTCAAGTCATCAAATAACAATGTATGAGGTATATTACGGTGCTTTTATTAATTTTAATATAACTTAAATTTTAACAAAATATCTTGAAAACTGAACTAAATTTGGTAAATCAAGAATTTTGAAGTAGAAGTCTTGTCATCTTCAGCCGTTTAGCATATAATATTTTTGGATTTGATAATTCTAAAAAATAAAAGTGCCTACGTCACTCCTTTTTAACCAGCTACCACCAGCCATTACTAAATAGCTTGAACAACATACAAAACAGAATAGACAGATAAAATGGAACAAATTATTTTGTAATACTCACAGTGTATACATCCACACGCTGGTAAATAGCTAGGAAAAGATAGAAACTGAGGCAGGGTCTCTGAAACTCCTGGTTGCCTTAAATATTCTTCCATTACAATAAAAGCCGTGAAGTCTAGAGTATTTAAAAAAAATCGTATAATTTTACTTTCAATTTCTACATTTTTAATTTGAGCTAAACTGAAAAAACTGGTGTAATATCACTGCACTTTATGCGGACTTTGCTGGATGAAACACCAACACCTCCCCTCGGCCTTTATTAAAAAAATTCAATTTTCCCCTAGCATAGCAATTTTTACTACAGCCGCCCGTACAAAACACGATCAGCGAGGTATTTTATTTGGGTAATAGAGATTTATTTATTATCTATCACATATTAGGATAAAAGAAAACTGTTAATAACAATAATAAAATGTCGTTTTTAAAAAATCCGGTCGTGGAGCAGGTGGGACATCGTCCTTCTGACTGCAAAACAAAACACGTCGGTTGTGGGTTTGAATGCCAACTTGAGGAATGATTATAATTAAATTATTTCATTCTCGCTACGGTTACGACAAATCGCGGCGTTGAGTCTAATAAATCAAAAAGCAATGTCTCGAATTCGGCGAAAAGCGGAGTAAGAAGTCTTTGAGAGGTACCTGTCTAGGAATGTCTTAACATAGGTACCTGTCTATGCGGTATAAAAGCGGGGAGCTAAAAAAAAAATAAAAAACCAAGTTAAAGATAATTAGAACCAAAGCCTCATTCCACTTATCCCTGATGAACATTATGAACATACACACGACGTGACCATAAAAAAAATTTTAGTCGTCAATTACATATAAACCAGAGCGGGTGAGAGGATTCGTTTTTACTAATTGTTGTAAAAAAAAAACCAAAATATGAGGTTTTTTTTGACAAATCGTGAAGTGTGTTACTATTTGCCAATTATAGTTAGCAAAGTACAAACAGCTTCTTAACCCTCCGTAGATTTATTGAGACAGGGTGAGAAAAAACACCTGCTTCCCACTTCATTTGAGTGCCAATATTTCTTTCATGAGTTGAACAAGTCACCTGACAAAGGAAGGATTTTTTATTCATTTTTTATTAATCTCTATGTTCTGTGCGACACATTCTTCACGTAGGGAATTAAAGGTTAAAACTAATAAAGGTAAGCGATTATTTAAACGTTTAGTGTTGACTTTGGAAAAAAGTAACAAGTAGAAATAAATAGATCTGTAAATCGGAATGTACTTACAAATGTACACAAAATAATTTTATTTTTTGGATACTATCAGAAATAAATTGAGGCTGATTGTGACGCAAGGGAAGTTAGGGTCGATTTTCGCTCGGGGACGTATTATTAACGGGTTACAGGTGTCTCGACAATACTTCGTGTGTACAGTACACAGGAATGTGTGCAGGAAGTGTGTGTCTGTGATTTTAGTTAGTAACGACAGCTTCAAGCCATATCTAGCATAACATCCTTGCTAGGCGAGATATTCAGGAAGGACCAAATGTCAAGTACTCGTTTTCATAATTTAGTGTCTTATATTGAAATAAAATTTAGTCAGAGATAGAGCTATATATATATATATATATATATATATATAATATATATATTAGCTATATATATCCTATAATATTATATAATATATTATATATATATATTATCTATAAAAAATAACCCAATAATAGGACGAGTGAGCATTGACTCTTCCTCTTATACAAGGTCGTCAGAGATTCCATTGTAGAATATTTCTCTTTGAATAAGATAATATGTTGTTTTTTTGGTTAATGAAGGCTGTGACGAATGGTTAAAAAATAATGAAGAGCACCACTCATCCGATGCGCGAGGGCCTCTACATTGTAATTTGGCCTGGTGCTATCATCTTTAGAATAGCTAACAAATTATTTAGCGGTTTTTGGCGGAAAAACAAGACAACGAAGTGCTGGACACTAGGTGTTCCGTTTGCTTATAGCAGTGATAAAAAAGGAAGCTACTTTGTAATATAACGCCACAATCGTTATTGCTTTTGTGTGATCAACACACATAAACAACTAAATACAAGAATAAAATATCAATTCTTCACGTTGTATTTCTCTAACGTGAAAATAATAATGTCAATATCTTCAACACGCCATGAAGTAACAAGAAATAAGAACGAACTCAAATGAATAGGAAGTTAGCCAGTTAAATTGCTTTAGCAATTAAATTTTCATATTTCTTTATATTTATTTGTATTATGAAAAAATAATTAAGGAGCCACAAACCAGTTGAGTAGTAGTATAATTAATATATATCCACTTACTATCGTTCATTAACAGATAATATATTAATTGGCATTTCAATCACAACCGAGCGCGTTTTACTGTCAGGCGTTATCCCACGCGCCCCGACCGCCTCTATGCTAGACCAAGTACGGCGTTTAGGCGGCCACTCAAATCGCAATGTCTCGATTCGGCAGAAAGGCAGAAAACGAAATTACGGAGTTCTTGATTTAATATACTTTTTCTATCTACCCTGTTAACGGGATAAAAGCATGAAACATATATATCATTATAATCACTCAAAATACTTATAATCAATAAGGCCTGTTTTTTAAAAAGTTTTTTTAGCTTCACGCTTATCACGATAGCAGGGTAGGACAGAAAGTACCTATTGTCAAGACACACCGTACTTCGCATTCTGTCGGATCAGTTCGAGAATTGGTGTTGAGTGGTGGAAAACTGAACGCCGCATTGTCTTTTACCAGAGCGAGGATTTAAGTGAGGATCGAATAAAACTCGATAGCGTTTACAGTCAGACGCTTCCACTGCGCCACAATAGACGGTCTTAAAAAACTCGGCCTAAACGGTTTTAAAAATTCGGTAATATAAAAATCAAAAACTAAAAACTTTCACTAGTATATATAAAATGAAACAATTTCACTGATGGAATGGCATTTTTTCTTACGTGGTGTGTGTTGCGTGAGGGGACGAAGCGCTACTAGACTAGGACCGTAGACTAAAGGGTAATTGCATCTTGTATATTTGAATACAGGCAATCCCCCACTGTTTCTACTTCTGCGAGTAGAATTGTTGAACTTATAGTTGCAAACAAATAAACGTAGAAATATATAACTTTCTTACAGTACATCATGCAAGGTTAAGGCCACCATGGTTGCAGGGGGTCAGGGCAGTGCGGGACACTGTAAACGTGAGTTGGTTGGGGGTTGCGATAGCAATCAGGGAACATATACTTATATTTTCACTTCTCCGTTCTGGTAGCTAAATGCGGTGTTGGTTTACGCTACTCAATAAACAACATCATAATTGCGGGGGGTAGGGACGAGTTGTTCCCATTATTCAGGGAAAAAAACTAAAACAAGTTTATCCCAGTTACATATTATGTATGAAAGCATTGAATGTGAATCGAAATGTACTATTTGTTCGGTTTGATTCCCACTTGAGAGTATTGTATTTTAGTCATCTACTCTTCCTCGCTTGTTCAGACCAAAGCGCGGCAGTTGAGTTCCGCACCAACACGCAAGTCTCAAAAATTCCGTGGAAAGAGATGAACAGAATATCGTGAACTAGGTACTTCCTCTATCCGGCTGTGAAACGAAAAATAATTTAAAACTAAGTAATTAATTAATTTCTTTTCGTATATGGATGGACAGGGATAGACCAAAATGTTATTATATATATTATATATATATATATATATATTTCTAAAAATAATATTATGATATATCTTAATATATATATATATAATTATTATAATATGTATATATATATATATATATATATATCTATATTAATATAATATATGCTATATCTATCTTATATATATATATATATATATATATATATATATACATTTTGTCTATCAAGGTCTAAGATATCGATGACAAATTTAGGGCAAACTAAAAACGTATTAAATTTAAACTGGAACAATGTTTACTTACCAAGTGCAATATAAAATAAAAACAATTAATTTTACAAGTTTACTAAATTACACTGGTTATTTCCCAATTAATCAGGTGATCAGTCACACGGTTATTAATAAAATAATTTCAACGCGTACACATGTTAGTTGTTTTATCATTGCATATTAAATACATCTCTGTGTGTATATTTTGTTAAAAAATACTAGTGTATCAACTCTATTTATATTGTTCGCAAGTCATTACTTGCCATTGCCAATTAAGCAATGTGATGTAAGCTGATAATAGAATACTGATGAATGAAACAAAAATTTAGTTTAACGTTATTGTATTCGTTCATTTTTGTTAAAAGTTTTTGGTCTTTATTTATGGCCAAAATAAATGCCTTTTCTTGTTCATTATGAATGTAAACCTGGAATCTATTTGATAAGTAATTCGCCATACGATCTTAAGCCGTAAGACTGTCAGGGGAAAATGTTTTTTTCGAACCTGCGTCTGGGAAAACGTCTCCAAGCGATTTCCAAATTACTATCGCAATCGGTATAGTTCATTATAATATGACTGTAACACACGATGTTGTGGCTTCGATCACCTATTGGCGATTAATTAAAGATAATAAGGGGCGTTTGCGCTCTTACAGGCAAGTTTGAACAACTTAAGGAATTTAAAAAAAAACAGGTATCTGACATAGGATGACTGACACTGTGTAGTGAACTAAATCTATTTTTCTAAAAACTATAAAAAACATTTAATTATATATCTTATAGACTATATATAATATATACTATATATATATATATATTTATTTATAATATATATATATATGTGTTACGTTTAATTAATGTATATGAACTCAAATTGAAAGGAGGGTATAAAAACATTCGCGTTTCTGTGGACTAAAACGATTGTACAAGTTATGTTCAATTAGCTAAGTAGATTTAAGCGAATATAATTGGACACGAACGGGTCGGAAGACAAAATGGGCAACGGAATTAAGTGTAAGAGGATCTATTTTTTACTATTTTTAAAGTGTTATTCCCACACTAGAATTAGAAAGTTTTATGAAATAACGTATAAAAATTTGGCCGGACATAATTCACTAAGAGTTGAAAACCAGCGCAATAGGAAATAAATTTATAAAAATATTATATATATATATATTACTATATTATACTATATATATATATATATATATATATATGGACACATTGGCCATACTTGACTCCGAGGATGTGTTGATCCTAATTAAAATGATTTGATTTCCTTTATTTAACTCTAACATATCTCAATCTAACGCCCGCTCTAACTATCCCAGCCCCAGACCTTTGACATACCATGTTCATGCCCTTTCATATACCGTATCGGGGGGGTCCTCATCCTTTTACGTAAATTCCTCTAGTATCTCCGATAACTGGGTTTCAAAGGTCAACCGAAGGTTATCCCCACCTCTCTGCCACTCACATTTACTACAAAAAGTTTCTTACATCTTATGGTGAATATAGTATACAATTATCTCCTTAGTAATAATTTATGGCTCTACACTTAAATAATGTAATAACGCAAGTATTTACAATCCGGATACCAATTAATGTAATAATATAAGTATATGTGTTCTCTAAAAAAATGATCTTGCAAAACAGTGGTTCTGCCGGTTTCACGTTTTTTGTTTCAATACCTTTCTGGCGAATTTGAGACATTGCGTGTGAGGGCGGCGCCAACGCCGCACTTAGTCTTACCACAGTGAGGCAAGTGAAAAATATTTAAAATATCTACCATTGTCTTAGTCCTGATTACTTTACTGTAATGGTCGTAACATGCAGGGACAGATTGGAATAGGACAAAACAGCCTGACAGGTTGGCGATGTAAACAGTGACAGTATGACAGCTCATTTAAAGAAAAAAATATAACGTGTAAGACATTTAATTAGCCCTTTTCAGCCCGAATATATTAGTAACGCAGAAAGGACACTAATTGAAACATTATATATATATATGATATATATAGATATATATATAGATATATATATATATATATATATATATATATTATATCTATTTCTCTCGAATTTTGCAATTGAATATACAACAGCCGTTTACAGTCAAACACTGTCCAATGCCATTCGGTACAAATAATTTAAATAATCAGATATCTAATATAGTTTAATACAAATCAATTTGAAAGGACATCATTGATTTGAATCGTAGTGTATTATCATTGTTAGTGTGTCGGCACTAAAGAGTATGTATGTAGGA
The DNA here is from genome assembly GCA_032432895.1 of Dryadula phaetusa. Taxonomy (NCBI): domain Eukaryota; kingdom Metazoa; phylum Arthropoda; class Insecta; order Lepidoptera; family Nymphalidae; genus Dryadula; species Dryadula phaetusa. The sequence goes on from JAOYRS010000001.1 coordinate 12,762,071, forward strand.
AACGTCGCACCGGGGTGTGTAAGCAGTGGGCGTGGGACAGGCAGGCTAACTAGATCGGCTTCCGGTGCACAGTGACAGGGGTTAAGCGAGAAGTAAAATTCATTTAATATATGTATTTATTAAATTTTAAATTAAATTATGTATAATTTTGAGCCGCGTTCGACTGTAAAACGAAAACGGTTTTGTTAAATTCGATTAGACCCATGGTAATGAATATATTTAATTAGTTAATTGATTTTCCTCGGGGGGTTTGTAAACTAAGAGCGGCCCCGTGAGTTCGCCACTCACATGTCTTTACACTCTCAATGTCTCACTAGATTCTTACTAACACCAATGCTATCAGGGGCAACGTGCACTGTTAAATACATTAAATGTATTTTCTCATTCTTCGAATTGTAAGGTATTATTCATTATATAAAGTTAAAAGTTATATTTAAATTAATTTTATTTCGTCCCTAATATTTTTTTTCGAAAGGAAAGCAAACAGAATGACTAGATACTGGGTTATCTGCAATTACTCTACTATGACGTTAATATTAACATCGCACTGTCTTAGCCGAGCAGGGGAATAAAATTATTTAAATATAAGCAATCCTCTGAGATCCATTCGTGCTCACATCCAACAGATCTACAGTCAGACACTGTCCCACTGCGCTAAGATGACCTTCAAATCAATTTGGAGATAGGTATAGATATAATATAGACAACGTCATGTACCACCTTTATCATTATATTAACCTTTTTTTTGCGTTTATCCCACAAAGAAGGATAGACAGAAAGTATTTAGTGTCAAGATACTCCGTACTCCGCTTTCCGCCGAAATCCAAGTGAACTATACGCCACGCTTTACATACGAGAGCGAGAAAATGAAAATAATTTATATATATTCATTCCCCCGAGAATAATTTTAGTTTTAAAAATTGAATATATAAGAATGTAAACCTATATTTTTTTGTTTTTTTTTCACGCTTCATCCCTGGCGGGGTAGTCAGAGAGTACGGAGCGCCAAACGCTACGGTCCCTGCATACCTCTTTCGCCTCGTCCACAGTCATTATCCTCTTCATGCATTCGGGGGGTCCTCACACTTTTTACGTGACCTTCCTCCAGTATCTTCTATAGTGTGTTTTCGAAGGTCAACCGAAGTCTCCCCCGACCTCTCGTACTCCTTACCTTGGCTTCATAAATCTTTCTTACCATTCTTTCATCGCTCATTCTTTCCACGTGCCCAAACCACCTGAGCACGTTCTTCTTCATTCTTACTGTGACATTCACGCTTACACCTGCCATTCTGCGTATCTCCTCGCTGTATATACGGTCAGCTAAGCTGACTCCGCATATCCGACGAAGAGATCTCATCTCTACTGCATCCATCTTTCTTTCATTCTTCTTTTGACACATCCACGTTTCGCTGCCGTATAACAACGTCGGTATCAGTACTGCATTGTGAACGGCAACACGTGCAGGTACGCTGACGAGTTGCCGTCGCATCAGTGCAGCAAGAGTACCGTTAACCCTGTTACTGGCAGCAACACGCCTTTCCACATCCATTTCGTATCTTCCATCTCTACTAAACATACTTCCCGGATATATCACCTCATTCACTTGTTCTTATATCTTTCTATCCACAATAATCTTGCATTCTGTTCTTTCTTCGTGCATCATGCATTCTGTTCTTTCTTCGTTAAATACAAGAATCTTAGTTTTACTATTATTTAAACCTATATAAATAATGAAAATAATATTTTTATATGCGGAGTCAAAAGTACGAGTAAATTTGAGATACTAATTTTTTTTTAAGTTTTAACATCAGATTTCTTAACAAAATTTTCGCCAAAATCAGGTTGATTGTATACTAGATAGTGGATGTGAACTAATTTGGATGTTACATTACTCAAATGCAAGGCCAAATCCAAAGCAGATGGTCCAGCTCCTATTAACAATACTTTGCGATTTTCATACGCCTCTGACTCTTTATAGTCGTGACTGTGGATTATACTATATATTTTTTAAACATATATTTGTTGTTATTTCTTTGGTATAATTTTATGTATTATTATTACAATTTAAACACATGAAAATTACCATTGAATGTATCTAGCCCTGGAAATTTAGATACATTTTTTTTCCTAACGAGTACTTGTAGTATTATGCAAGTCTACTACAACTATTTTCTCATAAATTACATATTTATAAATATAATAATAGCACAGTAGGTGTCACGCGACGGATGTTCATGTCTACACGTCTGAAGCCTCGAGGTCAGGAGCTAGCTCCCCTCGCAATTATCCAGTTTATTCCCATCCTCACGAACCCCCTTTGTTTATTTGAACTATATCTATAACTAGATATTTTGTACTTGAATGTCACCGGTCCGTAGATCGCTCAATATCACAGAATAAACATTATTTTTTCACAGCTTCAAGCTTTTATCTCGCATAGCAGGACAGAAAGTACCTAGTGTCAAGACACTACGTACCTCAATTTTCGCCGAATTTGAAACATTGCATGTTGAGTGACAAAAACTCAATGCCGCACTTTGTCTTACCAGAGCGAGGAAGTGACAATAATTTAAATATAATCATTCTCTGGAGTAGGAATCGAACCCATGACCGATCGCGTTTACAGTCAGACGCCGTCGCACCGCTCCACGACCGGCCACAACTGCTACTGTTTTTTAGTTTTTACATTTATATATCTGTTGTAATCGGTTAAGACCGAGTGAATATCAGGTTTCGGCACCCATTAAACAACACTTTTGAATTTGTCACGACAATAGAGCTATGAATAGTACTTTTTGACAGTTTGTTTTTTTTATATGATTTTATTACATTGACTTTGGACTATTGTTTCTAACCTTTTGCTACTTAATACTTTCTTTAATATTATTTTACATTTCATTTGTTTTTGACATTAGGATTATACAGAGACTTTAGTGACATAAGAAGTTTCTATAAGTTTCTTTTCTGTCAAATTCAAGTGTTGTTTAATGGGTGCCGAAACCTGATATTCACTCGGTCTTAACCGATTACAACAGATATATAGATTCGTTTAAATATAACATTGAAATAGTAATTATTCTGCAAACAGTAAATAGTCAGTATATTTATTTCATAAACAAATTTTCCAGCACAAGGGAAATAAAATTTTCAACAAGTTATGCTTTTACACTTTCTTTAAGTCCATGATCCTTTATTCATAATATCAAAAGGCTAGCTAGCTTATTCTCTTAAACAGACTATCGTAGCGCTGTAGTACCATCTGACTGTGAACGCGATTAGTTATAGGTTCGATTGATTATATTTAAAATTAATTAACATTTCTCCGCGTCAGGTAAGACAAAACGCGGTGTTGAGTTCGCCATCCAACATGTAATGTCTCGATTTGGTACACGAAGCTGTCAATGGTGTATCATGGCAATAGGTTGTCTCTGACTACCCTGTTATCCGGGATAAAGGGTGAAGTCGCACAAAGTCTTATCTCATTGGATTTCTATTACTACATCTATTAACTAAATCAAATGAGCATACCTTTCGATAACTTGAATATTCATTGAAACGTTTAATTAAATTCATATGATACCTAACTTATAATGTATATAGACACTCTTTCAATAAAGAACTTAATATTTCTTATATATTACAATTCTAAAATTAAATTAAAAACATTAATTTAAACGCAGCGGGATAGCAATCCGCACCTCTTGGGCACAGTCCCAGCGATAACCCAACCAAGAGATACCTACTTCATATTGAAGTTTCTTGTATCAAAATTTGTATTTTTTTCCCTGTGTGTGAATAACATTTTAAATATATATTGAAATTACAAAAATACTTAATTATCTTAATATATATGTACTCATTTTATTAAATGTCAGTTAAAGGTTAACTAATGTCGTTGTATGAGACTCACGCATATGTACCTAATACCTACCAGTTTGCATCTATTGCATATTATATTATATAAACGCATTTAAATATTTTAAACAATCTATAGTAAAACATAATTTCACACTTGAAATACATTCCCTTTTTTAGCTTCATGCTTTTATCCCGCATCATAATAAGAAAAGTACCTAGTGTCAAGACACTCCGTACTTCATTTTCCACTGAATTCGAGACATTACGTATTGAGTGGTAGAACTCAAGGTCGCACTTTGTCTTTACCAGAGCGAGGAAGTGAAAATAATCACTCCCCCGAGTGGGAATCGAACCCACAATCAATCAGATTCTGTCCCACTACGCCACGACCGGCCTCTTATAGTCATACAAAATATATATACATTCATACATAATATAGATACATTCATGATAGCTATTTTTAAAAATAAACTAAGCAAATACGTTATTTATTTTTTCTTATTTTTCACATTTGACGCAGTTGGTAACATAATCATCAGAATATTACTATGTATATGGATATGAAACAACACTGAAGGCGGACTACAAAAGATTTGTAAGGAAATAATGAGACTCGTCAAACGCTCATCCAATGATTTTCTAAGACTACAATAACATAAAGAGTCCAGTGACTCTAACGTCCAAGCATTGTCCAGTTTAAACCTTAAATAATTTATTAGTATTATTACAAATTTCAAATTTTATACTTTTTGTTTTTTTTTTGCTTTAATTGTCATTTAATAATATATTCATGTATTTCTTTATATAAATATTTTCTGCAGTGGGATTTGAACCTCCCTAGTGTAGTCTGCACCATTATAACAAGGAATTCTCATAAATAGTTTATAAAAAAAAATGTTAACACTAAAAAGAGAAAACTTAAAATAAGTAATAAAAAAATTATAATAGTATTTTCACGCTATCCTGGACACATAATGCGAGAAGGACGTGAAAATAGCGTTGCTGGTTTTAAGCATGAAGCTAATAATATCGCATAAAGTATATTTCAATAAGGTTATTTTTTCTAATTTAATGCCTTGATTTTGTGAAAAAAGGTACTTATCATAAATTACTTTGTATATGGTGTTATGAATAGCGATGCAGATTTTTTTAATTAGAAGATTGAAGAAATGGTAGGAAATATTAAGCCTTATTACCTAGGTAAGTATCTACATAGCAAATTTCTCATATATCAAAAAAACTGTTGCAAAGTTTCACTAGCAAGTAACCATTATTTTAAGCGATCCATAAGGCACATAACGCCATCTATCCATGAATAGCTGAGGCTGCCATTGACTTCTGTCAAAAGGATTGTTTTAATAATGTCATTTGAAAACGTTCAGAAATCAATTTGTCATATTAAATTTTTTTAATATAAACAACGTAAAATTGTAATTTAATATATTTAATATACATATATAATTTTCAGTTTACGTAAGTTTCATATATTCTGGTAAAAACATTTTGAAGATTTGGCTTATACGTATACATTTTTGTTATAGAAATAAATACAAAATTCAGTGTTCTTATTTATTATTGAATAAAATATTGTAGTGAGTAATTAAAAAATAATATAACTAAGCCAAGTTTTTTTTAACATGTGTAAGGTTTGAAAAACGATAACAGCTGCATAATATTTTTGAATAAGTACATAACACGATAAATTTTTATCAAAACGACTGAATTTAAAAATGTATTTTCATTTCTCCGCTCTAGTCAGACAAAGCTCAACGCGAAGTTCGTCATTAAACATATGCAAATTTATATACTTATATCACGATTATTCCATATAATACCATTTTTCTTTCCATTTTTTTGTTTGTTTCGGCAAATATTTGGAAGAGCTGGATTCATTTTGACGAGATTCTCATTAGCAAATAGCAGATGTAATAAGAAGTAATTTACTCTATTATTAAAATTTCACATACAGTCAAATATTAAAAAATAACCATATTAATAATGTCATTCTCATGACGAAAGTAATTTTTGTGACCATAATTTTTTATTAGCATATATAAAAGAATTGGAATCATTTTATTTTCAAAGGGCAGGTAATAAATAAAACACTAATTTAATAATATACATATATTTTTGCAGAATATAATTTGGGTAATACATATTCAACATTGGGACATACTGCGACAGATAATTTAGGAACGAGAGAAGGGACGGCTTTGCCGCTTACAATATATATATATATATATATATATATATATATATATATATATATATATATATATATATATATATATATATATCCATACATACATACTACACATTTAATACTACGTACCTACAACTAAAACAGACATTCATATTTAAAAACATTTTGAATTTATAAACTTGTGCATCATTAAAGAATATGAAGTTAAATTAATTATTCTTTTTATTATACTAAAAATAATATTCTGATAAAAAAAAACATTAGATTTAGACCAAAATGTATATGACTATTAAATACACTTTGAAATAATGTGTGTCCCTATTAAATATGATAAAAAAATAAACCATATATTATGCAATTTACAGTCTTTTTTCTTTATAATAAAAAAAATCATCTCAAAACTTGCCTAAACACTAATTCATAGAAACTCCTTAAAACTAAAATCTTAAATTAAATCTAAATAATACTTAAACTAAATAAAATATTATAAACAAACCCAATCACAGAGTTGTCATTTAAAAGGATTTTTTAAAAACACAAATAACAATATAGTAACAACTTAAAAATTATTAAAAAAAAAAAACAAAAATAATAAACATTGAAATTTACATAAGAAGAATTAAATATATCAAAATAAGTTTTCCTCATGGAATGCAATAATAGTTGTAAAAGTAATATGTCATAAAGATAATTTCATACAAAGTAATCATGGTGCTGGAGATACAGACTTTACTCTCTAATCTAACAGATACAATGTTACATATATATAATTTTACTTGCGAGAAATCAAGGGAGGACATGAAGCATGGGATGGGTACTCGATTAACATGTCCATATTAATCTAATTAATCAGTTTAAAAAAAAAATTTTTTATTATTTCCAAACATAATATTGTATTATCGAAATATTAATTTTTTTGATATCTTTTTTAAACCTAAATATAATAATTTTTCTGAACATGTCATCAAGTATACACTCATTGGGTTTGCGTAGGGGTTGTATTCGCTGCCAGTTGTTTAAGCTGTGCGAAGTATAATGTGATAGCCGGACTCAGTCTCAATAATTGGACTGAGTTGCCCAACACGCAGACCAAAAGCGGCATCCTCGAAGGGACGTTGCATCTGGCCACGTTTAAAGCGGCCCAAATCACCATCATGTTTGGCTGATGAGCAGTCGGAGAACTGCTTGGCTATCTCCACAAATGTGACCTCTCTGTCAACGATCTTCCTGCGATACTCTGCAAATTTTAACAGGTATAGTAATAAATATTTTTAGGTGGATTTTTTATATAAACAATTCACACTCTATCCTGTTTAATGCCAGAAAGAACATAGTGTCGACGCACTCTGTTTTATGTTTTCTGATCAAATTTGAGACATTCCATTTTACATAGGTGAACATAATGTCGCGTTTTGTCTTACTAGAAATGAGAAATTTATATAGTTGAAATACAATTACTTCCCGACTTTGCTTCAAACCCACAACTAATTGCATTCAGTCAGTTACTATAGTCTTAGTAATATCTATTGATATTTAAAATATATTAGTATTAGAAGGAAGTATAGCTTAGTGGTCAGACTGCTAACAGGATCTCCAAGAAGCGCAGGTTTAAATCTCACTATGTTTAAGTTTTATATATATATTTTTATTCCCAAGGGCTGAAAAACATTTTAAAAATAATAAAATACCTTGGATAGTCTCTAATGCCTCTTCCTTGGTGCAGACAATGTTTTCATTGCGCCAGGACGATGGACGACGGCTGCCAGCATGTTTCACCAAGATATGGCTGCATTGAATCTGATTAGGATTGCCCTCATCCTCATCGTTCTCTTTCCGAGGCGCTGGGGAGGTTGGCTTGTCCCATTGAGATCGCTTGGTATGGGTGTTCAAGTAGTATGTTAAGCCTGGAATTATAGTGATTTTATGAGTTTATGAGATTTAATTATTTTTTGATTTTGAAAATACTACGAATTTATAGACATTTAATATGCTTTTCTAGTTTTAATCATTTGGCTGAGTTGATGTCTTAGCAAGTTAATAAATTCATATAAAAATTGGAAAAATTGTCTGTATAATTTTTGGTAAAATTAATTATACGTTTTTATTTTCAAATGTGCTAGAAATGAATGATATTTTTTTGAGATTTTTTCAGGTATTTGAAATATTTTGGAATAGGCAAACAAGTTATTGCCTCTGATCCTTATTTTCGAAATTAATTTTATTTATCAATATTGGGACGTAAGATACGACGCACGTTTACAATATTCCAAAAAGCAATGATGTCCAACAAAAAACAATAAATAAGCATAGAAATGATGCCAAAATATTTCCTATGTTTATGAAGCAACAAGCTACGCAATTGCCGGCAATCGGCGGTGCAATATCGATTGGCGTTGCTAGGCAACGGCCGCGGTGCATGGGAAGGAAGGGTGAAGGGTGGGGTGAGCCACCCCAGATAAATCAATTGAGCTTGTCCGGACCTAGATGACCTTTAGGAAATAGCTCTAGTTATCATGTTTTAACTTTAAAATTGATTTTAAATAATATTAAATAATTTCATTTATTATTATTTTTACTTGACTTGTATATTATATATTTTTGAATTGTATATGCTGATTTGATTAATGGATGGAATTATTGATAACTTCAATATGATAGATTGAGAGGAGCTCTATGATATGTTGAAAAATGAAAAAATATATTTACTAACATTGGACTTCCCGTTATAAGGTGTTAAGCGGGCTAAAAAAAGTTCCCTATTTGATATAAAATATTTCAATAATAACTTTATTTATATCACAGAGAATTATAATTCTGGTTATAATAGAACCAAAGTATGGTTATTATTATTATTTTGCATATGTATTAATAATTGTTGTATTAAGTTTTCAGAATATTGAATCTTTTTAAGAATATACCTTTTATCCAATCTCAATTTCTGAGAAGCAATGAGTATGTATCATGAGCCACCCCATTATATAAAATTAAGAATATGTAGAATTTGAAGCTATGCCTAGCAAAATGTTTTGTCTACAAACTTATTCTCAAGATTAATTTAAAAAAAAATGTAAATAAAACAGAAATAAATAATAAAATTCTATCATTTATTTTAGTAATATAGTTTATTCCTTTTAGGAATAATAAACAGGAATGAATTATAGAAATAAAATAACATGAACTAGTTATAAATATATATAAATCAATAATACAAATGATAAATTTTCTTACCAGTGCTTCGGCTTTTCCTGGCTTCCCATCCAGACGGCAGTGGATCAGGTTCAGGAGCTGAAGCCATTTTGGACAGAATGATTGCTTCTTTTATGCGTCTATTATAATTTAAAAGGATATTCAAAGATTAAAACGGACGTATGCACCTAGCAGTGCGTCTAGCGCAACAGAAATGCACAAAGATATTTGGTCATGCGCGGTAGTGCTTTAGAAAATGAGTAGAGGAAAGATCAATAAAGTGTAAACATTAGCAACAAGTATACAAAGGCCAAGGAAAATAAATAGGGTTGGCAATAAGCATACTGTCACAAAGTCAGAATTAATAAACGATTATTTGTTAATCGAGTTAGCATAAATTACAAATCACAAATTTATTTCTCTTTTTTTATTAAAGACTAAAGTTATTAAACATTTGTCACAATAATGTTATAGAAAAAATTAAAATGAAAAAAAAAACGGTTAACTAGAATAGGATTTGTCGTACTCGAGTTAAACCAATAATCCTGAATGTCTGTGTTTACTTTAATTATATAAATCCAATTGTCATAAATAACAGGACAAATAACACGCTCTCCTTGACTCTTTACAAAGTATAAAAATGATTTTTATCATTTCTATCATTAAGAATCTAAACAAAGTTTCATTCCATTTGCCTCAATAATTATGATAAACAAATTTAAATAATATGTGCTGCTAGTATATTCTATGGATTTATTTCAAATTTAAGTCTTTTCGAGTTAAAAAGACAAAAAAAATATAAATAAATGAATAGAGTTATCAAATTATTAAAATTAGATGCAAGTTTTAAGTTATTAAGATTCTACCCTAAATAAATGTCAAAGGTGTTGTCAGTAAAGTTATGTTAGCTGCGTCTCCATGGAAAAATAATTAATAGCTTTTGTGTTGTCGACATTTGCTGATGACAAATCCTTCTTCGATTATCTAATTATTTTACATTATAATAATATTACGTTAGCAAAATTAACATTATTTAAACAAAAAACAAGTAATGATTAATCTTAGTATTGCCACATTTCATAAAATATATGAAACGTCATCCTAATGTCCACAATCAACGTACCATAGACAAATACAGCTGGTCCACAAATTATTTATTTTTAAATCGTTTCGAAAGCTATATATATAAATATATAGTATTTTTCTTTAAATATATATTAAATGATACATAATTAAATGTTGTATTGATCGAAATAAAATCTGATTTCCTTCGTTTTATAACAGTACTATGATAGGAATATAAAAACTTATGAACTTTTTATCCGTTAGATATTTTGGCAATAGACCCATATTTTCAAGTCATGTATTTTCTTTATTTAGATATTTTTATGACTTACTTTATTTGTAATTTTATATTTTACAAATATTTATTGTTAATCTAAAGGTAACTCAAAACCGTTGAAATCCATTCAAATACTATTGTGATTGTCTAAGAGTAATTACAACAAAGTGGAGAATTAACAGCTTTGATTTTCATAACTATTAAATGAATATGAATAAATATATATGAATGACAGTAGTTTTAAAAAAATATAAATTTAATAAATATCTGATTATTTTTTAAATAAAATAGCAACTCTTCCATGCATCATAGAAGAGTTCATTTTTATACTGAATGTATACTTTATACAATCAAAATACCTTTTCAATTACAATAGTTTAATTTCTACATTAAAAACACAAAGGTTAAGGACAAAGAACAAAGATAAAAAATATTTTTAATACAAACGGAAAAATAATTTAAGTTAGGAATAAAAACGAATTTTACTCATCCACTTTACACGAATTGGGGAAGGGGAAAAAAATCAGTGTACTTCAAATTATAACATTTCATTTACTTTAACATATTTAATGCAACGCCCATGAGAGTGTAAATGGCATAGTTCAAATAATTAGGACACTGTGATGCAGTATTGATTTATCCCTGGGCATAGATACCATATATCTTTACAATAGCCATATGCGGGCGCAGCCCTGCGCCACGTTCCTAATCAATAAATTCGCGCTTGCGTTAGGTCAGTGTTGCTAAAGTGCATAATGTTTAATAACATGCAAACTTATTAATTTGTCCGTCGCCTTGTCATTTCATAAATTAAAATGACTATTATATTCTTTTAAATTATATTGTTATAAGCAATATATTCATTTTATTCGTTTTATGCTCTTGTATATACTTACAAAATACTGTATGTATTTTAAGTTATTATCAGATTTATAATAATCATTGTTCAAAGACAATAATGTACTTATATTCCAATTTACAATACTTCCACCGAATTAATTTATACTATAGAAATTTAAACTTGAAAATTTATATTAAATCACGCGGCTTTACTTAAAACTAAAAACTTATGTCAGCATATGGCAACACTAAATATTTATCTATCTTTCTCTAGCACAGGCAATCATATAGAAAGGACTGGTGCGGCGATATTCGCCAATTACTTTTCCATTAGAAAATTCTTCGTATCGAGCGTGGGTTCATAATTTTCGTGTCCTATGCAATTTCTTGTGGTGCACGGTGATAAAATATTTTAATTGCGTTGCAGGTGTATCTTTAATAGTATATTCTGCTTTGTGGAGGTTGTTTTTACATGATTACCTGCAAAAATGATTCAGTTCACGATAAAAACGCTGGACTCCCGAGACCATCCTTTTACCGTGGACGATGAGGTAAGTCGAAAGAAATAAGCGATTAAATATCTATTGTCTCTTTATAAGAATTGGTCTGTTAATGAATATTCCGCATATCCACACATCTGCGTTTCCAAAAGAAAATATAGGCGTGGTATATATCATAGTAATGTAAAAATGTTATAGGTAGATATTATATGTATAGATCTATATCGATTAATGTGATACTGCCATATAGGTGTCCATGTCACTAGCTTATTTTTATTTCAACAAGTTAGTAAGTTCTCAATATTTCTTTGTCTTACTATACATGTATTGTATACTACAATAAGTGTCAATATTATTGATCATAATGGTACATTTATTATTTAATTAATTATAGTAATATTAGTAATAAGGAAACTTAGTGATTTCTATCATTCTATGCATACCTTATGTACATATACAAAAATACATTAAAAATCTATATAGAAAACAGACAAACATACAAACACATAAATTTCATATCATACTTTAACTGCCATGGCTTAAACTAAGGACAATAGAAAAATATTAGGTCCTAAATTCATAGGGTGGGGCATGGATAGACTAGGGGAAGGGTGGAGGGATGAGGTGGGGGTGTTCTGGGAGGTTGGTGGTGTGGGGTCTATAAACCACCATCTCGCTCTGACTATGACCTGATTTATTGATTAACCTATGCTCTACACTATTTCTTATTTATATGTTTAATAATATTTTAAATATTTATTTAAGTTAGTTAGTTAGTTAAGCAGAATTTGGTAGAAAGCTGAGCGTAAATTATATAGGTAAATGTACATGTTATTTTGTCTGAGGCTATTTATGGTATTAATAGAAAAATTTAAATGCAATGCATGCAACTGCATTTTTGTAGCACTTGTGAACAAAAAAATAAATTCTCTTTTCTTTTAGTTATAATGGAAACTGAACTGACTTTTGTATTATTTGCATTGTTATCAATGCCTACAGATATAATATATTCCAAATCATACAATTTTTTTACTAAGATTTTATTGTTTAAGATTGCCGCAATGCATAATATTATTAAATGTAAATATTATAGCCTTAATAATTATTCACTGGCAATGTATTGTCAATAGATTATTATTATAGATGAGTTTGTTTACTGGCATCATATAACCCTTAGCATGTAATAATGAAAAATATAAAATTAATAATTATATAATATAAAATCTTTGTCCATATATTATTTGATCAAAATTATTTTGAATATTACAAATTTAATTGTATATATGATTGTGTTGGGTTCAAATCCCATTTAAGTTATATATAATATATTTCTTATACACAATTTTTTTGTATGGCTTAGATAATATGTTCCTCAATATGACTTGATATATCTTGAAGTAGACAAGATCGAGAATCAATTAATTTATTATTATGCTCTTTGTCTATCTAGCTCCAGCTTATTTATATAAGGTTTTATATTATTTCTACATTGTTTATAAGGCAAAATTATGTTCTTATTAACATATGTATATTATTAATGGCGAATTAAATTATGAATTGTAAACTTGCGAAATACATATTTTAGTTTTACTGTGCAATTGATTTATTTTTTACTATTGTTTATAAATATACTTTTTTGTCAAGCATATGTAGTATTTTATAATTAAAAATAATATAATTTTTAGATCACAATTGAGGAGTTAAAACATAAGGTGTTTGAGGAGATGGGAGTGGATGTCAGTCTGCAGCGCTTAATATTCTGTGGGAGAGTCCTACAGGATGATAAGAAGCTGGCTGAATATGGTAATGCACTAGTTTATAATATGTTTTGTTTACAGCCATAGAGTGACAATAGTGGCAAGACCCTAAATGATGCCAGTAGGGCCAATTCACCAAGTGATTAAATTCATTGCTATCACAATTATATGTAGTCAAACAATGTTTTATTTGATATTTTATTAAATATAATTTTAACAAATAGACATTAATGATCTTTATCCCTTGCTTGTATCTGTATATTTTTTAGTTACATTAAAATGAGGGTTTTAAAATACATATAGAGTCTAATTAATAACAATAATATATGATTTCTATATTATATGATAATTAAGTTTTACTGCTTTTTGCATTTTTTGGAATAAAGGTAACTAAAATAATTTTGCTTTTTACAATTTTACTAGGTGTGGAAGGTAAAGTGGTGCACATGGTACAAAGAGCCCCACCATCAGTTGAGGCTAGGGAGGCTTTAAGAGAAAGAGAGAGGGAGAGAGAGAGGGAGAATGCATTCACCAGTCAGCCACCTTTACCACCACCAGAACCAATAAGCCTCAGTCCGGTACACTTAAATAACTTCACTCAACAGCAAATTAGACGACTTGTGGTAAGAATTTATTTAGTATTTTTTTAATGGTTTATATACACTATGGAAATGTGGTCTCGTGGTCTGTAGCATTTGTTAGATATAATTGAATTCATTTATCTTTATTTTTTTTGTTCTGTAATTTTTTTAAAAGAGGTTTTATGTTTTTCTTATTAATTAGAATTAGGATTAATGTGTAAAATTTGCTATTGACCTATTTTTTATATATAGGCCTTTGTGTGGGTTGTGTTTTTGTATAATTTGAATATAGAATTTAATACCATGCTATGTCTTGGTTGATTGGAAAATCCAGATTTTTTTTTATTAAAGGGATATCAAACCTATGAGCGTCGCGTTTACAACTAAACACCAATAATAATACTAATTATTATTATAATTTTTTATAGATATGCAATCAGTTGCAAAGACTATAAATGAGTGTGTTGTAGTTTCAAAATTATTTCTATATTATTTATTTTTATTACTTAGGAGCTTATATATTGCCTGTATATATTATATATTTGTATAGCAAGATATTATATTTAAATCTTTTTTAGGCATTAGCAGCTTCTGCCCAAGGAATTCAGATTGAAGAACTACCCGGTCTAGACTTATCGCCTACAGCATCCAGGTTGGAATTTCTACGTCGGCTCATAACTGAGATAAGCGCACAAGTCGACGCACTTAAGCAAAATGAGAGTGATGTAAGAAATAAAGTGTTTATAGCACAAAAAAATAATATGTGCTTTTTTATTACAAATATATTCAAAGGTGTTTGGTCATGATTAAGGATATCTTGATTTTTTTAACTGGTAACATTTAATTTTGATGGGGTATAAATTTTTTTTAAGGGTATAAATTTCTTTTTAATTATTATTATATTTAAGTGTTTTGTATGGAGATGGAATATCTGGTGCAATGAAATTGGGACGCAATAGTATTTGAGACGTATTTGCAACTTTTATGTCGACTTATGACAATATATAAATATCTCATACATAACTAAAAACCCTGACATATTTTTTTTAGTTATATAATATTTTTTAACTATTAGGATTTCTTTCTACATTGTACTTCAATTCGTCTGGAATTGTTACTCTAAATATTGCATATAGATAGACTCATTACCAATGGGATGTAAGGGTTAATAAAAAATCGATATAAATATTAATATTTCAACAAACCACATGGGAAATTTCATATGTCGTTCTCACGTTGATTCCAATAAAAATTAAATATTCAATTGATAAATATTGATTGTTTGAAGTGGATTGATTAAAATGTTACTATATATTGATGTACTGGTATTACAATTGCAAAATTTTTGTGTGGATGTATGTTTGTTACTATTTCATACAAAAACTGAACTAATTTAGCATTATATGGAAATCGGTTACAATAATTTATCAAGTTAGTTTTTGCTCTTTAAAAATTCTGCTCTTTGAAAGATGTTTTGACGTGCGCTGCCTTATCCTTGAGGGTTATACAAAGATAATTTATGGTAGGATTGTTTATTTTAAATAGTTTTATATAATATTACGCCCAAGAATATATGTCTATCTATTATGTGGAAGCCATTTTATATCCTAAATAGTTTTGTTTTACCCATATTTTAATACTACAATCTGTCGGTATTGTGGAACATTCAGCGGTAGGTATATTTGGTGTGTTTCATTGGCATGTATAGGTAGAGTAACTAGTGTCACACCTTACGAGAAAGTAAATCTTTTGCTCTTACAACAGTGTGTCTGGAGGAATTCTATCTACGCCTAAGTCGGCGCTTGCACTGATTATTATCTATCAATTTTTGTTCAAGTACGTTTAGGTGTTTTATTATTCTATTTTTATACATTTTGATGTGTTTGGCTATTCCGTCTTTGTGGAGTTGTTTGTTGGTGACAAACCAGGGGGTATTTCATTTTGGAACCTTTGTATGATCTCTATGTTGGAGTGAGAGGCTTTTACCCAAAGCGGTATGCAATAGATCCAGATCGGCTAGAGTGTGGCTTTGTATAATAAAAGTTTATTTTCTAGAGATAGCTGAGATTTACTACTGATGAGCTAGTACAACTTTCTTAGTTTTAGGCGAAATTGTTTATTTTATTGTATTC
Organism: Dryadula phaetusa; assembly: GCA_032432895.1. Classification (NCBI taxonomy): domain Eukaryota; kingdom Metazoa; phylum Arthropoda; class Insecta; order Lepidoptera; family Nymphalidae; genus Dryadula; species Dryadula phaetusa. The sequence continues at coordinate 12,778,470 of JAOYRS010000001.1, forward strand.
CCAGTTATCGGACATGGTTTGCTTGGGGATTTCTAAGTTGTTAAGCTTGACGGAGGGCATATCCTTTTTCTCAGCGCGAATGTTACCTGTACAGACTTACTTTTATTTGCCTTGATCCTCCCATTTCTTAAGCCAGGTTTCTATCTATACTGTCTAGACCTGATTGCAGTATTTTCGCGGCAGATTCTGGGTCGTTGTTCACAGCTAGAATTGCGGTATCATCTGCGAAAGTGCCAGTTGTTATTTCCACACTGGTAGTTAGATGTGAGGAATAGGGCCGATGACGCTTCCCTGTGGCACAACTGCTAAAGTAGGAAAGAGGTTTGATGTTGTGTTTCCTACTTTGATCATTAAATAGCGATGAGTTAGGGACTCTATAATTTTTAATAGATATTCAGTTATAAATTTCTTAACTTTGTACAGTAGCTCCTTGTGCCACACTCTGTCGAAAGTGATATGTCTAAAAGGCAGCTGTACAGTATTTCTTAGCTTCAAAAGCACTTGTAATTTTTTCCGACAGTCTACGAACATGATCGATCGTGAAATGTTGGTCCATAAATCCAAATTGATGATCTGGTATTAAGTATTTTTTCATTTATTACTTCAAGTAAGCGTGAAAGTATTAGAGCCTCGTAAACTTGAGATGCGATAGGAAACAGGCTAATAGGTCTATAGGACTTAGGGTCGTCGGGTTGCTTGTCAGGTTTTGGAGTCATTGTTATTTCCGCTACTTTCCATTGCGGTGGAAAGATTTTTAAATCGGTCATTCTATTGAAGATACATAACCTCACTGGTTAGGGAAAATTGCCAAAGTTTTTTTAATAGTTTGCCAGTATTGAAATTTGCCATTTCATGTAACATATTTTGGTCAGTGGTTGGATGTTGTCTATTTCATCAACAAAAATTTTTTGGCGGAGGTTTATTTGATTTAGTTTGATTTGTGTCAGTTGTTGCGTGATCATTGTTTTGTACGAAAAAGTTATTCGAGGTTGATGTCGGTCCAGCAAGCCAATATAGATTTTTTTTTGTTTCTGTGATCGTAAGTGCTTCGGGACTGCTTCTTAGTCTTTTCTTGTTACTAATTTCAGTCCATACCTTGTTTGATTGTATTTCACTATTAGTATTTTCCGTTGTAGAGGTTCTTTTGCAAGTACTGTTATCTGTTGCGTCATAGCTTAGCGTATTTCATCTTGGGCGGTTTATGACTTGTTGATGTTTGTGGCTGGCAATTGAGTTACTCCTGTTTAAATCATTTAATTGAAATTTACTACAATTTTTGAACTGGGCAGTTACAATAAATCTTAGGGATTTGTATGGTAAATATGAAAAAAAAATAGCAAGTAAGGTCTCATTGCTTTGGGTGTGAGAATGTTTACCAAGAAGAGAAAGAAGAAATAGGAAGATTGCGAGAGGCTAACAAAGAGAATGGGCGTGGCATACTAAAGGCTGCAGTGGCCTTTCCACCAAGGCAATGCGCCGGCTCGCAAAGTTACAGATGCTATGGCCGACGTTCAAGAAATGGATTTTGAACTGGTGTTAACCTTTCTATTCGTGAGATTTACTTTCTTACTCCTTCTTTGCCTCAAGGAACACCTGCGGGATAAAAAATATCGGTATATTTTTAAGGCTTTGTTAGAAGTTATTTTTGAGAGTTTACATCAACAATTGTTTTCTAAGGGAATTCTAAGTGTAGAAAAGAGATGAACTTAATATTACTTACTTTCACTATATTGTGTTTATCGTTGGTACGTAAATGCTTTGTTTAAGAATTTTATATTCAGTGTTGAAAAAAAGCTCATATTTTAATAAAACTACCTTCAATTAAGTAAATTGAATAAAAAAGTACTTCGAGGATTTTTTTTTTCGATGTTTAGTATTTTGCTATAATTTACACGTATTTTAAATCTAACTTGCGACGTTTACTTTTCGCTTATTAATTGATACTGGTTTATGTATTTTAGGGTGTGATTAAGAAAATAAACGTGCGCGCTTAAACATATTTGAAATATTTTTTGTTTGAAAAATTAGAGATATTCCTCTACCTAAGCCATTACCCCAAAAACGTTAAATATCTCAATCGACATAATCATTGTGAATACGTTCTCATACACTTAAAACTCAAACCAGCCATTTTGGAAAACCTCGCATATTTCTCGCTTCATATTTAATAAAATCGTGTGTGCGTTTGCGTTATAAATATAATTATGACAACCGGTTTTTATTGGTATACTCAATTCACACGTAATTTTTAAATATACAATTGTGACTATAGGAGCCACCTAATTACCCCGACGATGACTTGGAACCGCCCGCCGGTATGCTAGCGGAGGCGTGTGCGTTACCCAACGAGGTGATGTGTCAAATCCATCAAAGACCTCTGATTTATCAGGTTGACCATAGTGTCTATTTAGTAAAGATTGGTCGATCTGAATAATACTGCCGATTTAATTAACTGTTTTTCTATTTACAATAGAATTCCTATTTTCCGAATCGATTAAGTTCAGTGGATATTCGGATAATCGATTTCGAAGTTTAATCGAATGAGTTTTATTAACCTACTGAATACAATGTTATTTAGTAGTTAGAAGTTAGACACATAATGCGAGTCCGGATAGTTGGATGTTCGGATATTCGGGATTCTACTGTAAAAAATTGAGATATTTTTGCATTTTATGCGTTTTTCATATGGCAGTGTTGTAAATGCAATGAGAAATAAACACTAAAGACCAGCCAATCTTCTCTATGCAGACGCTTGATGCATGGCTTTAGAGTTTTTGGTTTTGTTTTTTTATATTAAGAACAAAAGTTTGTTTTTAATTGTTTGTATGTTGGTATATATTTTTAAATGTATTGTATTAATTGTCTGTCGAGGTGCAAATTTTTGTTCTTAATGTTATCGTTGTATAGCTAGCTTGGTAATGTTCTTGTTATTACTATGACATGTATACTTTTTAAAAAATATAATATTTATGTGTAAAAAAAACCATTTAAGAAAAAAAATATGTAAAGAACCTTTTTCTTTAGAGAAATTATTGATTCGATTTTTTTTAATATTACTATACGTGGTCGTGAGCGGGGGTGAACACGTGATCAGGCCTTCCCTGTACCATAATATATATATATATATATATATATATATATATATATATATATATATATATATATATGAAGTTTCCATTACTTATGAAATATATTTGTTAAGCTATACGACGATATTAAACCTAACAAACAACATTGACGCTTATGCCAATTTATATAAGATAAATATTTTTGACCCAAAAATGATTATTATTTATTTCTTTAAAATGTATTATAAAAAGCATAAGTCAATGTTGATTAAAGTAAATTATTATCTAACCCTCATATCAATCATCATCAAAAATGGGTGTGGATTTTTTTTAATTAGACGTTCTTTAGGGCAGTTTAAAATAAAATATTGCTTTACGATTATAATAACATTTATAAATAACAAATAAAATATATATTCTATGCAATGAATTGGTTAAGAGTATCTTTATTATCTATATATAAAATTGGAGTGTTCAGTAGTTGTTTTGTTTTGCAAAGCATTGTTGCAAATTTATTACATTGTCTATTTTTTTTAATTATTTTTTATTAATGCCATAATGTTTTACAGATTGAACCACCCTCTGGTAGTACCAGGCAGAGTCGGGGTCGAAGGTTAGTGATTTGAAAGATTATTACACAATATATAGAAGGCATCGTGGCGCCTTAGAGCAATGTCTGACAGTGAACGTGATCGAAATAGGGTTCGATTCGACCCTATTCGATCACGTTAACTGGACTGGGGAATTATTATATTTAAAATTTATTTTCATTAAGACTGCCTGCTAAGACATGGCGCGGTGTTGAGCTCGCCACTCAACACGCAATGTTTCGATTTTTGGTTCGGACTAAGGGTGTCTTTGACTTCCCTGCGGGAAACAGCGTGGGGCTCCTTTTCTACTTACATAGTGTGTTCTTTTCCTCTAAAATACTATCTTTAAATACTATATACTGATCATCACCCGTGAAAACTTAACCATATATTTATGATGAAATTTATTAAAGTTAGAAAATTAAAGAATAGAACAGCCGATGTTGCAGCCATTTCTACAGCCGATTTTGTATTCAAATCTAGAGCCGATTTTATATTTAATTCTACCGCCCATTTTGTGGCCAATTGTACAGCCAATGTACAGCTGTTTCTTTCCCTAATTCCATTAGCATACGGGCAATGCGCTCATCATATCACACTCCGCCAGCGGACTTCGGCGAGATCGTCGAACAGTTGCACAATCTAGATGCGGAGTTTGCGCCGTTCAGGGAGTTGTATGTGCGAACTTTGCGCGAAGTTAACAATCCTCAGGTAAGGGTTTTAGGCTTGAGTCATTTTTTTTCTTATATACTGACTGACTTTTACAAGAGTGAGGATTCTATTGTGGCGATTGGGAATGACCTTTTGGCTATGTAACTGGTTGTACCTGTAGATTAATACGAGAAGCAAAAAGTTTGTACCTCTTTTTACGAAAATCGCAGACGCAGGATATTAAATTTTAGGAATTAGAATGCTGTTTTTTGTAATCAATAAAATTAATGTAAAAAATAATAATATAAAGAAATAGGGCAGGCGTATCGGTGATTTAAGTAGAGTCTGCTGATTTGAAAATCGTTCTCTCATATCTTATTGGGAAAAAGCATGAATGAACGCTGGGTAATGCGTTTTACTTATACTCCATATTGAAAGCTCACCTTATACCTCCTTGATTTATACCGTAGATTCTTAGCCTATCCAAGAAAAAACAGGAATTGTGTCAAAATAAAGTTATTATTAAAGTCAGATTGTAAACGTGAAACCCCATTTTTTTTCATTTCACCGCGCTGGTAAAGCAAAGCGCGGCGTTAAGTTCCACTACTTAATACATATGTCTCATATTTGAGTGGAATGGATAAGAAGAGCGGATTGTCTTATCACTTGGGTCTCCGACAATAATGCATCGCGCGAAATACCTTTTTTTATTAAAATTATGTAATGATATGTAGATTCAACTGGAAGAGGAGGAACTCCAACGCCGTCAGCGTACTGCGGAGATTTCAGCGGAGTTGTACCACAGCTTCTCTCACGCATACCATCTTGTTTCGGATATCGGTCTTCTGATGACGCACGAGAACTCGCGTCTTACGTCCGAGGCGCTGATGCGTACACCGTTCCCTGTGCAAGTACGTTTCTTATTTTATATACACACACACACACCCACACAAACACACATTATATATATATATATATATATATATATATATATATGTGCGGATTTATTTGCTTTTATATATTATAAGTAGCTTCGAGATCATTGTGACGCAGTCTGGCAGTCTGACTGTGAACACGATTGGTGGTTGGACACTCACTTAGGAGAATGATCGAGTGTTTTTAAAATTTATTTACATTACTCTGCTCTGGTAAAATTAAACATGGCGGTGAATTCGCTACTCAACACGCACTTTCTTGGTCTTTCACTTTTCGAGATATTGCGTGCTTCAAAGCCGCATTTTTTATTAGTAACTTGTTTGAAGCTATAGTAAGTACAGTTTTTTTGGCTGATTGTAACCGTCATGGTTGTGATCTTATTGCTCATTTGGAAAAATATCTATTTATTAATATTAATAAGCACGTCGTTAAGCGTTTTCAATCAATAAATAACGAATAGTACAGAAATACAATTAGTATAATTTTCTATCAAATATTATATCTAATGATTCCCATATATAAATAGACACACATAAACGTGATACAATCGTCAACGACACGTCGTGTGCCTAACAACGAAGGTTCTTCAAGCCAAGCAGGTGAAGCGACACCTCAGTCGAGCCAAGCTCCCCCAGCCGGTAGAAGCCAACCAACGGTCAATATAAATGTACAGCCAGACCCTATAACGTATCAAGTGGAAATAGAAACGAGGGTTCCAATACCTGTGAATCCGGAAACCCAGAATCAGAATGCCAATCAAAATCAAGGTCAACCACAAAACGTGAATTCGACCCCAAACCAAAATCCAAATCAGAATCAGGACGGACAGGCCAACCGACGTCAAGTAATGCTTGGTGAGGTTCCATAGAATTATCATTTTTAAACATTAAATATATATAAATTTACTGTATAGGGTGAACGTGGCGCAGTGGGACAGTGTTTAAATATAAATGTGGGGTGGGATTGTGGGTTCGATTGCCATTCGGAAGAGTTATTATATTTCAAATTTATTTTCGTTTCTTTGCTTTCGTAAGACAAAACGAATTTTCTATATTATAATATACATTTTGAATATTAATATTTAGACACTTTTGGTTGTCTGTAAGTGCTTTGCTATGTGGGATATAAAAAAATGTCTTTATAATTATTACATCCAAACGTATAAAAATTAGAACGCAACGGAATTCGAACCCGGCGCGGATTCGAATTCCGTTCTGGAAACCGTCAAACACTCTGACCGTTAAGCCATGCGTCCTACCATTGGCTACTTACTGATGGTAAGTGGTAAGTATCTCTGTAGAGAGATTTTTACAACTTTGTGCTACCCAAAGATGATCAAGAAATAATCGTTTGGCAATTGATATTTTACTATATTTAAAAAACGTTTGTTAAAAATATATTCTAATCCAAAGTGTGGAATAAAACTTTAAAAATTGTAAAAAAATAATCATTATTTTTGTACTAATCAAATAATATTCTTCACAGATTTCGAGAATCTATTCAGAGGTCTAGGACAAGTAGGCACACTCGGTGGGGTTGAAGTCGTGATGAGTATGGAGGAGATACCTCCAGGAGCAGCTCCGATCCCGCAACAGGACGTCGCAGCTGGTGGGAATCCCCTTATTGGGTCACAGAGTTAGTTAGATATTTGTGATGAACAAATTTACTTATTATTTTTGCTCTAGGAATGTGTGTTCTTTGTTTAAAGATGTTTCTTGTTTGATGACCAAAAATCACTTTTTTAATCAAGAAGACACGACTGATTATATATGTATACAGGTGACAATATTTAGTATATATGTTAAATTAATATATACATTTTTAATTTATATCAATTTTCATAGCTTGAAAGAAATGAGGGATGACAGGTTAATTGCAAAATAATGCAGTTTTTATCTGTATACATTATATATAAGTATTATTTTCTTTTACTAACTTTTTTCTTTTATATATATTCATATAAGTATCTTTTCTCTTAGTATATCTAGCCCAAATGCCTTGGGGCGGTGGACCGCCAACTGCTGAACTTCTACAGAACATCCTCTCGTCAGTCATCCGTCAAGGACTTGTTCCCGGAATGGAGGGAATTCTTCATGCCCATTTACAACAGATACCAAATCCTAATGCCGCCGCCAATCAAAACCAAGAGCCGGACGACGAACAAACAGCCAATGGGAATGTTGCAAACCCTAAAACTAAAAACGAAGCGTATCCCGGACAACCAGGAACTCAAAATTCAGGCCAGACTGTACTGGACCAGGCTGGAACAAGCCATGGTGGGACAACCCACGCTGGGTCAAACCAGGATTGTTCAGGCCAGAGTGGAGAAAGCCAAGCCAACCAAGGCCAAGGTGGTAACGGTTCTAGTTCCGGTCAGGGCAATACAGATGGGGCAGGCGAAGGTTCAAGTGGTGGTTCTGGAGCAGGCCAGGGAGGTTCCGGCCAGGGTGGTGCAGGCCAGGGAGGTTCAGACCAAGGAGGCTCAGATCAAGGAGGCTCAGGCAATGGTGGGCCAGGCCAGAGTGGATCAGGAGAGGATGGGTCAGAAAATAAAACGGGGCAAAATGGTCAAAGCCAAGATGATGACAGTCAACCCGGTCGAAGCCAGGCAACCAGTCAAGGGCAGAATGTACCAGGTTCGGCTGCATCTCAAGCTGCGCAAGAAAATGGAGGTCCCAGCGATCAAGACAATCGTATGTATATATTTAATAAAATAATAATTTTACGCTTTATCTTGTAAAGTTAACCTGGTGACAATACATAAAATAGTAATAATATTTTATTAAAATATTTATTTACTAATGAAATTATATACTCTCTGCTGCTATAAAAACGTTGAAAAAAAAACATAAGCTTATTTGTGTAATTCAACTAATTCTTAATATAATTGTTTGTTTATTTAGAAGAAGAACCGCCTCGTCCCCAATCAGTCTCTCTACTAAATCTGATATACGATAGATTTTTACCGTGTGACAGCCCTCACGCTAGACGCCAGTTGCAGAGACGACGGTAAGTTGGTCTTTGTGATAATTTCGTTTAAATTTTAATTTTTATGACGGTAGTGACCTCTGATGTCACTTGACTGTAATATGTTACTTGCTTTAAATTGAGTTTGGATAATATGATGGATGTTGGGTTTTCGCGATTTTTAAGAAACAAATGGCGGTAGATTTATAATTACCTGTGGTGGCCACGGACTACTGTAAAGTGTTCGAACGTCAGGTTTTCAAAAAAAAAATGTATTTTCGAATACACAAATATACGCGATTAATCCGTTTGAAATAGCTTAATTTAAAATGGTTTTGGATAATTTAGTGTAATAATGTTAATATTTCTTTTTTATTTATTTTTTTTTAATTTAAAATTAAGTTGCCTTTATCAAGTTTGATATTTTAAATATTTACACTGATTTGGCAATTTAGTTTGTGTAATAATTATGAATTTTGTCTTTTTTTTTCAGATCATTTTGAATTATTTAAAACGAAATAATATTGTTGTATTTTGATATTTTTTTTAATATTATTTTATCTTTCTTAAATTGTTAATTATTTTAAAATTATAGGGAGGATACTCTCAGAGCTGGTGGGCCTCGACTACGCGATAGCAGCACCAGTCGCATACAAGTAAGTTATATTTTTTAATTTATATATATTTTTTAATTTTATAACATGTTGATTTTTTTTAACTATAACTATAAAATTTTTAAATAGAAAAAATCACATAATTTATTTGTTTGTTTTTTATTTCTTAAACTTTGTATATTTGACTTGTATTACGTGTTTATTTAATTTAACTAATATTTAGAATTTTGTGTTATTTTTAGAACAACGTTGAGACTTTGTTTGAGAGATTTGACAGGAATACCATTAATGAAGAGTCGCTCATGATTGCTGCTTTCTTGACTTTGGTATGGATAAATGTTATTTTTTTATTAATGATTACGTGAAAAGAAAAAATTGTTAACTTTATATATATATATATATATATATATATATATATATATATATATATATATATATATATATATATATATATATATATATATATATATATATATATATATATATATATATATATATATATAATATTACTATTAATATAATTTACTAGCCATGTACTACATGGTTAAAAATTTCAATAATAAATTAATAAGTATAACTTAATTTATTTTTTGTCTCTACCTACCATATTTTATATTTTTACTAAAATTAATATTTAAATTCAAGCCTCAAGTTAAATAAATATCATATTTTAGTTCATGTAAATATTATATAATATTTAATTATAAATAAATAATTACAATTATTGTTTTCAATACAGCGTGAAGCGACGGCCTTCTCAAGTGGACGCACCCTGGTGCCCGAAGAGCTTTTGCCACTTCGTAGAAGGTTACAGCATCACATGAGGGAAATAATGCAAGGAGATTATGAAGCTGGTACTCAAGATCAGCTAGCTGAGCTGATATTTGCCCGCCATGCCGTTTTTATTGCTAGGATGGTGGGTTGTTTTGTTTATATAAATGAATCTTTGTTTCATGTTGTGGAACATTTCCATTTCCTCACTCTGGTAAGATAAAGTGCATCATTCAGTTCCATCACCCAACACGCAACGTCTCAAATGTCGACTAAAACCGGAGAACGGTGTGTCTTGATACTATACCTAGTATTACCATTTATGAGTATACCCAGAATTCACCATTTCTGTCTAAATTAAGTATTAGAAATTAAATTCCTATTTTTTTTACAGCAACTTATAACACCGATACGCCCCAGCGTCGATCTTGTGGAGTCGATGAAAGCGGTTGTCCTCCGTTTTCTTAACGAAGCCATGACTGTACTAGAAATGGAGAATAATGACATGTTTTCTAGAAGGTTCCGCATAGTATACCCGAGAATGTTCTACGAACTTTGCGGAGTACTTTCTTACTGCTGCTTGGAGGGAATTGAGGGATTACGTCGTATTTACCGTTCGTTTATTGTGAGTATATTGCTTTATGTTTATTTTAATATTATTAATAACTAAGGAATTTTGATAATATCGATTAGTCCTTGGCTTTTATTTATTTCGTCGTTAGTAAATTATCAGAAAATGCAATGCATGTGAATTTTTGATGTTGCTTTTGTTGAAAGTATATAAAAATAATTAATTATCTGTACTTTAGTTTAAAGTTAATAATAAATTCCACAGAGCGATTTGATTCAAAACATTGATGAGCCTGTACGCGATTTGCTGTACAGTCTCGGTATGGAAAACTTGAACACGGCCATAAGTCGTATTGAGACTAACAAAGTGCATTGTGCTCAGTTCATACGACGCAAGGGAAGTTCCCAGGGCGATTCCTCGGTAAGTAAATGGGGAAATAATAGAGAATTATGCATTTAGTGCCTTATAAAACTTAGTTTTACGTGTTGTGATTTTTGGGATATATATATTTTAACGTATGTTTTTCCATTAAATTATGTGAATATGTAGGAAACTTCATCCGAGACGGCCATGGACATTGGCGACCCGTTCGCCGTTCTCTCACAACCAGAGGCCATGGAGCGATCACCAGACGATATTGACGCGGAGTTTAACCCCTATTCATGCGAAACTCCCCCGCCCCAAGCTGAGTCCTCTGCGGGCATCGTACCAACCATAACAACCCTTGTAAACCCATCCAGCGCGTCGACATCCCCAGCTATACCGCCTATATCCCCCATTACCATCACGTCCGTGCCAATCGTACCCACCGTGACAACTGTACCCAACGTCTCAATAGTGCCAACCGAACCAACTACCGCTCATTCTCCAATAGTACCAATCGTTTCGAGCACCGCACAATCAGCCACAATAGCACCGAGCACAGCGACCACACACTCGGTCCCAATAGTGCCAACCGCACCAATAATCCCGACCGCGCCAGTCGCCCCCCTTGCGCCATCTGTGCCGGTTGTCCACGCGCAACCTATAGTGCACACCGTCCCGATGCTCCCCACGGTGTCGGTACTCCCGCGCCCCGCCGTCCCCACTCCGCTGGTATCAGCCACGCCTGTCCTGGTGCCGGCGCCGATAATGGTCCCCGCCCCAGCCATAGTCCCGACAATACCCGCTATCCACGCTCTCCCCATCTCCCCGAGTTATGTAGACCGAGCGTCCAACTCGTCTCAACTACATTCGCCAGGCGCGTACGCAAGAGACAGGTAAGTCTCATAAGAAATTCCTCTCAATTATTTTTACAATCGATTGAAAGCTTGTCAATAACACATTATTTATTATTTAACCAAAATGCCTTGCACATATATTAGTACATTAGTCTCCAATCCGTCCGTCCTTTCGGCAATGGGTGAGTTTAGGTTCGATTCGTAAATATCTCGAGACATTATAACATTGTATATACATATACAGTTTATATAGTATATCTATAGTCTGAAATGTCTAGCGTATAATAGTTGCGGTGTAGTAAGATAGATTTGTTAACTGTGTAGTGGTCACGCTTTCATCGGGTGGCCCGTGAACGGCATACGATGTTACGCACATCACTACCATCCACTGCACTACAGGTGAGATCCGACTCTTCTTACACTAACAATGTGTTTTTATTCTATAAATAAAAAAAAATACATATCATACAATTCTCGTCAAAACTTGATTGTAAATAATTGATTTTCATGTCATTTAAAATCATGGCGAATAACTAGAAAAATAATAAAAACCCGTTGGTGATGGCGTCTCTACGAAGGTTTAGCTGAATTATTCTTGTATCATGTATAATTATTTCTTAGCGCACCGATATACAACGCCACATTGCCGATGCACCTCAACGCCTATGGTTACCTAAGTGTCAATCAGTAAGTGCTTTATTGAGACACACACGCCATTACACATTGTATCTGTATGTACATGTACATTTATATATTATACACAAACTCGTGTACATCCATTGCATACATATAACACATGTATAACAAGATGCACAAACGCACATACTATCCAATTTGGTGTCTTATATGTCTGATTGTTGTGACTTTATTTTTGTTTAGGGTTTATTCAAAATTTGTCAGGGAATTTCCGATTCTTTTTTCTTTTGTTGTTTTTTTTTTAATTTTATTTCAAGTGATTTATGCTTTTTGTGTCGTAGGAAATTGTTCTTCAATCACTGGTATTAGACATTGCGTGTAGAAAATGTCTAGCATTTTGTCTAACTAAATAATTTTACTATTATTAATATAAAAATTGTTAGAAATGGAGTTTTGAACCCGCTCTTATCGTTTATTCGTCCAATTTGGTCCGCAACGTTGTATTTAGAACAATTAGTACAAATACATGTATTTATTTGTGTCTATGCGATTTTTATTTACGATCTGTCTATCTGTCGTTCATATCGATTGGCTGTAAAATCAGAACTTCTTCGTTTTGCAAAAAAAAACGTTTTTTTTTTGGAAATAATTCAAGTGTATAAGACACGTTCTAATTTCAAATCCCAGTTACGACTTGATGCCGGAGATGCCGGAGCAAAGCGACCATGATTCTAACTCGGACATGTCAAACCGTTCCCGCGGCAGAACGTGAGTGTGGCTGTATTTCACACACTTGCCTTTTTGTTTTTTTTTTATATTTTAAAGTTTTTTTTTTCTAGATATTATCTTAATTAACGTCGTAAGGGCTAAATTGATATTTCGGTCTTTTCCTTTTTATGTATTAGTAGAGTTTAATATTTAGTGTTGTTAAAGGGCAGCTTTCCAAAAATGTATTATCGAATACCATAATATAGGCGATTAATCCGTTTAAAATAGTTTAATATAAAATATATAAAAATCGCGAAAATCAATGATCTTATTAACTATCTCTATTTTCAAAAATATTTAAATAACATTAATAAGCTGTAACAAACATATAAGAATTTGATTTTTTTAAAATCTTATTTAATCCTAATTATGGAATAAGCTACACTTAGTGAAAATATAAAACTTTTTGTCTATTTCTCGTATTATTTTCTATTCACTATTTTATTTATTTACTGTATATCTAACGTTGCATTTGTAATTGGCCCTTACGAAGTTATCTCATTTATTTTGAATCAATAGAAAATAATACTTAATTACTATTTTTAAAACTTTTTTATACTTTTACTATACACTATTTTTTAATATTATTCATGAATTAAAGAAGATTTTTTTATATTATTCATGAATTTTAAGATTTATTTTAGTTATGTGTTAGGTGTAGGTTTTCGATCAACTATCTATTAAATTACAGGTCGTATACAAACTCGGTTCAAAAAAGTGGTACCAGTCAATAATAATAAAATGTAAACGGAAATACAGACTATTATTACGTACAGACTTATGACATAAAATAATTTTAATACAATCCAACCTTATGCTAGTCTATTAAGGTTTTGTTTCGACTGGCGCGCAAGGGATATAAAACATTTTACTTGTAAGATCTTATGACAGTACCCAGTGGACACAAATTAAAATTGTAATAGCAATTCTTCCAAATATTTTTAATTCCGTGTTAGAGAATGGAACATAAAAGTCATAAAGTTGACAATATGTTGACAATTTTGGAACATTTTACTAAAAATAAATAAAAATTACGACACAAAACAATTGCTGCAAATATCTTACAAAAACTTTAAAATTTAACATATAAGAACATATTGTGGAGTTTTTTGCTTGGCTTGTAAGTTTTTCCTCTCTTTCCACGGCGGCATTGCTGTTAGTTATTTCTGTACAGCGATATCAGTAGGAAACCTATAAAAGTAACAAAAAAAAATAAAACGCTCCACCACTCCATGCATTTCTTAGTCCAGACCAACCAACATTCGACAATTTGTTGATAGATATTGTTTATTTTTTTTTAGCTTCACGTTTTTTATTCCGCAGAGCAGGGTAGACAGAAAGTACCTAGTGTGACGACACTCCCTACTTCGTTTTCCACCAAATTTGAGACATTACGTGTTGAGTATATAATAATTGTAAATATAATCACTCTCCCGAGTGGAAATCGAACCCACAACCGTTCGCGTTTACAGTCAGATCTTAATTTTTTATTGTTTCATAATTTTTTTAAACGTTTATTGTTTCAAAATTAGCATTTATTTAGTTAGCTTATTAATTTACATTTAAAATGTTTTTAATTACTATTATACTGAATTTTGAGAAAGACGCTTTTTTATTTTTTTTTTGTTTTTCGGTGGTTATTTACGTAGTTCTTAAAAGCACACTGAGGCATTTCAGTACGTCCGCTGGGTTGGAGTATACTAAAATCAAATAAGAACACAAAACATTTTGTGCTCTTATTATACTGGCCGTTTTTTAAATCGTTACCTTTAATCTAGTGAATAGTTGATCGAAGGTGTAGGTCAGGTTTCGTAACCTAATTTCAAAGAGGGCCACCGCGTTTCAAATAGCCACTAGTATTGCATTAGGTCTTCGAAATGTAAAACACAATGGTAAATTTGGTAACTGAAGAGCGTACGCGGTTTTATTTTGTTTAATTTTTAAATATTTTTGTGATATATGATTAATTATTATGGCGAATATTAGGATAGTATTTTAAAAGGCTTTTGTCTTATAACGAAGACTCCTTGCCATTAGTTGAACAGTGCTATACAGTACATAGGTAAAGTAAATATATGCATTCCATTTTAACGGTATTATAAAATAAAAAATAAAAATTGGCGCCAAATTTCTAAATTTGATTTGTGACAGTTTGTTAACGGTAGCCCTCATTGCGTAACGTGAAAACTAAAGTTAAACAGATAATAAAATTGAGTTAATTAATCAAGGTTTTATTTTAATAATTTATTACGAAATCAAAGTAAATTTAGTTAAAATAATGATATTTCGATAGTTCGGGCCGGCGTCCGTGCCCCTTCGTAGAGAATTACGATGATTATTGGGATGGCGATCTATATCGAGGCCGGCGTACACGATATAGGTGAGATTATATGTGTATGCATAATTTTGTATAACATCTATTTTTAATCGTTATATTGTGAACGTAAAATAATTAGTATATAATTTATTTAAATAAAAACTAATTTGATTCAGGAAAGGAATTTATAATACCGCTTATATTCTGACAGAGATATACCGCTTACAAGTACGTTATATTACGAGAAACATTTTCCAATCACATACTTAAAATCGATTAATGCCAATAAAATAAGTTAATTATGAGTTATTTATCGATTTAGTTAACAAAGCAATATTTTATAGCGCTCCATCTACATCATCGGCGCCTGTGCCTCTCGATGTTTATGGATTTGACGACAGTATGTCGGAGTCCCAGTAAGTTAAATATTTAGAAAATTTATGTCTTCTCACATTTAAAGTAATAAATATTTTAGAAGCGCGTATATTTTTAAATTAATCGTAATTTGTAGAGCGTCGGCCTCGGCGTCCACTTCGCGACCATCTCGCCCATATGAGCCACGTGGACGTTACAAGTGAGTCGATCGATGTCGTTCTTTATATATAAATATATATTATAATAAATGTCGAAATATTGCACTAACCATATAATGAATAAGATACACTAAAATATATATTTATTGATAAAATATTTATTAAATATTTTCTTATTTATCTTTTTGAAAAAAAATAAATAAATTTTCATTGTCTGTTGGTTATCTTTAGGCTATACATATAGGCTTTACGTTTACGCTTATATTACTTTTGTACGTTTTTGTCCGGCTGAGTGTCCGCTTTGGTATATTGTTTTAGTTAACTTTTTTTGCGTTTTGCATTAGTAATGATTTATTTTGAACCTATAAGTCTACTGATGTATGTAGGTTATTTTAATTGGTATTTTATATAATAACGAGCAGTCAGAAATATTTTTATTCATATAAAACTAAACTTGTCAAAATTTAAATCTTGTTTCACATAACGAGTTTCGTTATATCGACGTATATAAAATCTTTAATAATAATTGGCGGAAACAATAATATGAGATATTAACAATATTTCGGACTATATTTGTATGAATGAATGAATTAGTAATATTAATATAATTCGCAATAGATCAAATAAACACTTTTTATAGTCCATCCCGCCCGTCGCGCCCGGAGCGTTCGTACGACAGTCACCGTGGACGACGCAAGTGAGTAATACATATATATATATATAGGTATATATGTGGACAGCTTTATATGGCATTATGTACTGGAAAATCATTTTTAGAAGCGATTTTTTTGTTGGACTTAACGTTTTTTTTCTTATTTTATATAAAAAAGTTTTTAATTCGGATTTCTTTAGTTATTATTTAATTGATCGTTTTATACGTTTTAGGGAAAGTGTTGTTTTTTTTCTTTTATAATTATTTTTACTGTTTGAATTGAATTCTTGGTTTCTTGGTAGCTTTCCTTTTTTCGGTATACTTTTAATTTGAAAAAGAATTCTATTCCGTTACAACTTTTAAATCATATTATTAGATTTTTCGGTTCGAACGTTTTCGTTAAATAATATTTTTTTTATTCTTTATTGTCAAACGCTTTAGATATTCGTTAATTGTTATTGTTAGATACTTAAAAATAAAATTGCAATATTTATAATGTTTTTTTCATAGCGCTACATCCACTGTTACTTCGTCGCGCTCGGATCGTAGCCATGAGCACAGGCATAATAAGTGAGTCTACAAATATATGTCGTTTACTTCTAGTATAGTAGTAAATTTATAATTATTTATACAATTTTTACATTATTTTCACAACTCTTTCCTCGTTTATAATAAATTTATAATCGTTTAGACAATTGCTGAATCGATTTGACCAATGTATTCATATTTGAAATATCGATTTTACACATTCAACTTGAAAACAATGTGCATTGGATTTAATTCGAATCATATTCACAACGTCAGATCATTCTCTAGTATAAAGAAGCTTCACGCTTTATCCCTTATAGTAGGGTCAGAGAAAATATTATGTATATTATATAACACGTATAAAAAAGGCTAAAGCGTATTTTAAATAATTTTGCAAGTATCGAACGTAAATAATTGGTTTATAGTGCGTCGGCGTCATCGTCATCATATCGTTCAGATCATTCCCACCATCATCACACGTACCGTGGGTATCGCGGGCGGCGCTCCCATCGTGGATCTAAGTAAGTCAATTGACATTCTCGTTGTTTTTATATGGTTATTATGTTCGAATTATTCGTTATACAAATAGGCTATAAACATAACTCATTTAAGTATTTCTTAAACAAGTAAAGTAAATTACATATTCTTTTCAATTTGAAGGAATTTAGCCTTTAATTATTATCACAAAGATATTTTAATTTTTTTTAACTCACAATTAAGATAAAAACTAGTGACTATAATTAGTAATTTATCTGGCTAATTGGAATTTGTACGTTAGTAATATATATTATCAAATTACTTAAATATTTAACATATTTTTTTCTATTTCTCTTATATATAAGAACGATTATATCAAACGATTCTTATCACATGTTTGTATGTTTGTTCCTTTGTTTAGTTTACATATTGAGTTAAATGACCGGAAATTTAGGCGAATATTGCCATATACGAGTATTGAAATATAATATAATTTTATTCGAAGTAGAAATAAAAACGAAAAAATAATAATAATTAATAATTAATAGAATAATAATATAATTATTTATTATTGAAAATTTCTTCGTGGCAGACAATTGCTACTTATAATAAAATAATAATTATGACTGTAGTATAAAAAAAATAACTATAAGAAATATTCATTTTATCTATTTGTTGAAATTTGTCGTTTAATTTGCCTTTCATTGGCAGTATTGAATATTTTTTACTGTGTTTTTGTTTGTTCATCTGAAATTTTGGCAAATATTGCCATATCAAAATAATTGATTACTAATTGGGCTAGATATTAATTTTGAATAAAAATTTAATTTATAATTCGTAATATATACTGTTATTAAATCTCTTTCAAACTGATACTTTACATGCAGCATATATGACACAGTTCTCTTATATATATAAATAAGTTTTCATATTTGAAGTATCCACGTTGATTTACCCCTAAAGTGTTGCTAGAATCGCTTATTTTATAGCCAGCCGTCGAGTTCGGGTAGGATCCACATCCACCGTCGCTTGATCCAAATCTATCGTAACAGGTACAATTTTAACACTCTTTTCCTTGAGAAATGAACACTTACTAACTATTCTATTTTGGTACCTAACATTTTAATTTCAATGAAAGTCTTCAATGACGGTAATTGGCTATACATATCTGTTAACTATTGCAGCCAGCTCGTATCGTTTTTAAATTATTATTTATGTATAGTTATATTAATTTTTTTTTACTTCGACAAGTGAATCTTGTTACAGATGTCATTAATATACAGTTTATGGATTTATGGCTTCCTTTAAATAATTTATGAATTTATGGCTTATTAATGGCATATAATTTCTTGTGGATTATTTAATTATTATTATTTATATTTTAATGCACATTTAGGTATATGTTTATAATGTGTTTAGATTATTTCAATGCTGCTCACAACTGAATCTACTATTATTTTGAAATTCTAAAACAACATTTTTGTATATAGCTTTCAGTCTATGCAATTTTACACTTCTATTCTACTTAGTACATAAGAGACGCACTACGTTTGAATACATAATTTTTTATATTTTATATACAATGCGAACGTTTAGTTTTTCTCATAAAATGACGGTTTTTAAGTCAAAGCTTGCTTGTACTAGCCACCCCGGAACATCTCGTGGCTCCCGTTCGGATAATCACGGCAATTCAAATGGTCACAACCACTACGTCTTCAACGGAAGACACAACAGGTGAAATTATTTGTAAAATATTTTAAAAATATAATAATTATATAAAAAAAATCTCATATTATTATCCAATTTCACGAATTTTTTTTGTTTTTTTTTAAAGTATTTTATGAGGTATATATAGAGGGAGCTCGGGCATTAAGGATATTTAAGGTATTAGCATTAATGGGAATAGCTTAGTAGCTGTCGGTGTATAATTGCTTGTATTTTTTTCTTTGGAATAAGAAATTTTACACAATACTTTGTTCTCGTGCCGTTAAACGTAAACAAGATTACAAGTTATATAAATACGTTTTTGGGAAATAATTTTATTTTTGATTCAATATTAAAAAACTTCATATGATGATTCATATTTATCAATAAAATGTATCATCGTCTATGGTGCAAAACCTCACGACCTCACGGATATTTTATTATTTTTATATCAACGTAGTTACAATTCGGCTTCTATTGAACGGCAATTTAATACCCTGTCGTGATCTTAGATGGAAACAATAATTCTACTAAAATTAAATCTAATAATTATTTATCACTTTCTTATACGAAATTATGAAATAAACTTATATTACAACATGTATTGCTACTCTCTACCCGCAAATGCCCGGACTTCCCCTATTCCGTTGAAGAAATTTCAATATAACGCTTTCAATAAGCTGAATAATTAAGGCTTTGTAAATCTTGTTATATATTAAATATCATTTTAAAATAACATGTTATCGTTCCCATACACACCGTCATGATGATTCGAAACGCCTGCCTCTTATTTCATTGTTCATACATTTACATGCTTAGCGCGCACTTGGCCGGTCGCCCTGAGCGTCAGTTAATTGGAAACAGTTACGGAAGCATAAGGTAAATGCGTAAGATTTTTAAACGTATATATATATTAATTATTTAAAAAAAAAGAACATTTTGTACAATGCAAAGAAATTTCCAATATGACATTTATAAATAAATAACATATTTTATAAATGGCATACAAACTGTTTCTAATGCGTTTTACATATAGCTATAGTTCCGATGTCCAATATCGGCTCGACCCGCGAGCCAACGGCATCGTCCGCCGTTCCTCGCACAGGGGAAGACCCCGGTAAGACCACGTCGTAGGTGCATGTGCGATCGTTTAGTGTACTAGAACAACACTATTTTCAAGTTATTCAAAAGCTTTTTTTTTACACTTTTTCTCGCAATCACTATATTGATTTTCCTTATACAGGTGTCGTTTTTTTTGTTTTCTTTTTGGTCTAGATTTCGTTTTTTTTTTACTATATTATAGATCTATCTTACTACATCAAGACTTGTCGGTATCTACACTGATTTGGTGTTAGTTTATTTTGCCTATTTTTTCCTAATATTTGCATGTTGATGTTTTTTTCTTGTTTGATATAATATGGTGAAATGTAAACGTTGTGTTGTTGGTATCGTTAGGCACAACCATCGAAATAATCACACCAATCAGAACAATCACAACGAGCCGGCCTCGCCCCCGTCGCCGGATGATGGCAGTAATCTAAGATTCGTAAGTATAATAAAAGTGAATATTTACTTTATATGACAATGTTTCGACATTTTTTTATAGCTTTTTTTTATAATAATTTGGTAGGTGTATAGGTTTTTTGCTATATATAGCTGGAATTCAAGCTGTATGCTTGCTTCCCCACGGCCAGTCAATTATTGACTATTTGTGCAATAATATATGCATTAATTCATTAATTCATGTTTTTAGTTATAAATTTTGTTTTGCCTATAATAAAATTAATGCTGAACCGAAAATGATGATAATGTTTAGTTAGCTATATTATATAGTAGTTAATAGTAAGACGTACATAGTTTTGTGTACAAAGATGTAATCAATGTTTATTATTAACACATCTATCTGTTTTTGAGCTATTATATTAGCTGACATCTTCGGAATTCAAAGGTAATCAGTTGATTTCTCATAACTTATTACGCAGCTTTGTCGCGGTTGTAGTACAAATGTATTGTTATACGCTTATTTTAGTCGTATCTGTGTGTTTCATCGGGCGATATTTATTATTTATTATGAGTAGTTACGTTGTTACAACGCTAGTCGCCTAGAGCTAGAATGACGAAACAGGCAGGTACATCTATGTTGTATGTAGTGCCGGATTAGATGTATAGCAGAGACCAGTAAATGTTAGGCGCCGAGTCTTCCCGAGCTCAGTATTGAAAAAATTATCAAATTAATTAAACTAGATTTAGATGTTATTTGTTACAACTAGTGAAAACGCTTTATATCTATATTTTTTTCATCTAAATTAAAAATCTGAATAGATAATGCATTTTAAGGGCCGTCCGTTGTCACGTTCGCTACGGGCGCCGCCAGCTTTGTCCGGCACATGTATTGTCGTGTAGTGTCGATGTGTAAGGCATATAGTTGGTGGGGTTTCTATTTCGAAATTGTTGTAGGTGCCACCTGCGCAGATAGCGCAGCACTGGGGCGAGGACTGGGTACCCACTTTTACTAGGGACTTACAGCGGCAAAGTGAAACGTCCGAGCCTTACAGTGATGCGTACCTATCCGGTATGCCGCCCAAGAAGCGTCGCTGCGTGCGACAGAACCGCCCGCCCACTACCCTCAACGGACTCATCGGAGGTGAGTTGAACAATTTATTATATTTGATACTGATTATTTTCTATTAGACATTAGTTGCTGTAGTAATCCGTATATAAAATTAATATAATAAGTATCACACTTACCAACTGTATTTCATTCGTTCGGTCTTTTTTTAGCTTCACGCTTTATATCCCACATAGCAGGGTAGACGGAAAGTAACTGGTGTTAAAACACTCCGTACTTTTACTATTCAGTCTTTTTATTATAAATAAATGACATTTACGTTGCTATCACAACGGATCCTTTTTAACTATAATAAAAAAATATAACAGAGAGTGTAGGCGAGATATCAGAACGGCTGACATCCCACGAGGAGCTCCGCGCGGCGTTCAGGGAGCACGTGCGCGTGGTAGCGCGTGCGCGAGCGTCCTCCTCCGCTGAGTACGAGCCGAGGCGGTTCACGGCCACCGCGCGCTTTCTCCGTCAAAGCAGGTATTGCACGAACTCAAACATATATAGACATTTCGCGCTTTACCCCGCTTAGTCGTGTTCTATACAGCTTGGTTTCAAGATAAAGATTTTCCGCGTTGAATTGCGAACTGCAGTGAGAAGAGAGCATTTTTTTTAAATATAATCGGTATCTGGGGTGGGAATCGAACCCACACTTAATCATGTTGTCGCTTACCCATTTACGCTGAGCTATTGTGTCATGATGGCCTCGAACATATGTATTTTTAAACATATGTCTTTGCATAATCGTCAGTATATGAAAATCCACATTAAAAATATATCATACGTATAATAATTAAAATACAGTAGCATTTTGTTAGTCTTCTATTTTACACCAATTTAGATTATTTTCATATGTGAAACCTGTCACATTTACACATAAGTATATAACAATCCTTTTAATTTAATGAATTTACAAAAATTGCATACAGTTGAATTATATTAAATAAATTTTCATAAGTTAAAGTTCAGTTAAACACATCTAAATCTAGACACGAGACTTTAGGCAATTTAATCCTGCTTTCCTTCGGCTGGTTGTGGGTTCGATCCCCACTCGGGGGAGTGATTATATTTAAAATTATTGTCACTTCCTCGCTCTAGTAAAACAAAGTGTGGCGTTGAGTTCCACCACTTATCCCGCAATGTTTCGAATTCGTTGGAAAGCGGAGTACGGAGTGTCTTGATAATACTTTGTACTTTCTGTTTTGCTATGCGGAATGAAAAGCGTGAAGCTAAAAAAATTGTAACCATTTGTTAAAAAACGTATAAATATTTGACCGCAGTGGGATTCGAACCCGCGCCTCTTGAAATCCGTCCAAGCGCTGTAACCTCTAAGCCATGCGTTCTACTATCGAAATTCGTATACGTTTGTTACAACTTATTTATATTGTTAGCATCTCTCTGTACAGAGATTTTTACACATTTCTGCTATCCAAAGATTATTAAGAAGTAATCGTTTAAGGAGAGATATTGCTTTTTTATTTCAATATTTTATTATTTTTAAAGTGTTATTCCACACTTTGAATTAGATTTTATAAAGTTTTTCAAAAATGGTTTCTAATCCTAAGTTTGGAATAACACTTTAAAAATAATAAAGAATGTATTAATAAATATATATAAAAAAAATGAATATTAAATTGTTTTGTTTGTCCATTGTAAATGTAGGCCGAGTACGCGGAAATCGGCAGAGACGCCAACCAGCGGCAACGAATAAGGAACGCATTTTGTAAAAGGGATGTCTTTTATATATATATGAAAAATAAGTTAAACATTTAATCACAGTTTGTCGCTTCACATCTGTCTCCCTCTACTCGTTCGAATTGACGAGTTGTCACCATAAATGTACTAAATCCTCTTAAGAGTCCTTTTGCTTACCTGTTTACCTTTATGTTGTACTAAAATGTAAATATTGTAGGAATTTATTAATATTAATAATACATTTAAGGTAAATTAACACGAAAATTTTGTAATTAAATTTATTGGATTTCTTTTTTCTTGAAAGTTTATCTACGACATGTGTTTGTTTATTTATCGGGTATATCGGTAACAATATAAAATTGATATTTGTAAATAACATTGGTGTATTAATAATCGATTATTATAATAGATTTCGATATTTAATCGCACTGTATAATACTAATTTTCTATGTTTAATTCACTTTTTAAATAAGTTGTATGTTATAATGTAGTAACTGATTAATATACATGTACATATATGATTAAATATTAAAATAAGTAAATAAACACTCGATCAAGAAGAAGAATATATATCTAACAAGATTTGAACCTGCGACCTCGGCTTCCGATCACAGCAACTGAACACTAGAGTAACACAACAGTTTTCTTAGTTAAACATATAAATAATATTAAAAATACATATATATTACTAATGTAAGTTTTTGTTAACTACTAAAAGGTAACAGGTAAATAAATTGACGCTGAGAATGTACATTTCAGTACAATGTGGCCTTTACAAGGAACGGTCGGCCAATTAAAATGATCCTTCTGACCTTTTCACGATTTTTATATCTACAGTATATTTTTTGATACTTTATAATTGAATTGTTTTTCTTTGATTATTATTTTTTTTACTACTGTTTATATTAATTTTTTAACTTCACCCGAACGCAAGTAGGCTTTTGCCGCGCCATACGATAGGAACTTGAAGAATTCGAATTCGCTTCCGTTTCACGACAGTGGAATATTGTGTGAAGTGTTGGACTCTAAACCTTTAAAAAATCATTTAAAAAAAAATTATAGTGTAATGTTTAAATTGTTTCCATGGATAACCCATGTAGGGATGACGTTAGGTCTTGAATTGGTGTTCTATTATATGTAGTTGAATATTTTTTTTTATATATATATCTAATAATATCATGATATATGCTTCTTTAAAGTACTTATATTTGTTAGAATTCACAGTAGTTTTAATAGCTCGATTTCAATATTGATGAATATTTGATGTATCTATCTGTCAATATTATTATTATTATTATTATTTTATATATGTTAAAATATTATCAATGTCATATATGTTATTAGATATTAACTATATTATACCTACATATTTTACATGTAATTTAGTCGTGTAAAAGCTTGAAATGCTATATATATATATAATGCTTTTGGTACTAATCTGTGAATAACCTGCCTATGATGTTTTTTTTTTCGTTTTAAAAAATTGATTCCATTTTTAAAAAAAGAAAAAATATTTAGAATTATGTTTTTTATTTATGTAATAAATATTATATTATATAAAATTAATTAAAAAAAGCATTTCAAGCTTATCTAGATTCATTCACTTGTGGGAATACCCCCTTTATATAAAATACAGTTAAAATATTATAACCGATTACGATTAAATATAGAATAGATTTGGTGTTATCGATGTTCTAAGCTCAATGGGTGTTGTTATTTTATTTAATATTAATTTTGCGTGTCATTTTTTTTCTCTCTTCCTTCCCCATTGTAGATTGACAGTAGGGTTCCTTAGGAGCTGTCAGTTAGTGCATTAGGTCCTGTCAATGTAAAATTAAATGTCAATTTTGTTGTTTTTTTAATTTAAATTTGTTTTTAACGCCCAAGGCTTGGTGTTTAATTATGTAGCCAGGTTTTATTTCTTTGCATATGTAAGTTATTTTATCCAGATGGGCGTGGGGTCTAGTACAGTACGCATTATTGTACTTATTGTTGTTTATGTTGACGCCATTTTAAATTGTCTATGGCTCATTAAATGTGTAAGAAACAAATGGTGATTTATTTACGTTTACATTCTTTTTCTATTGATTTTTTTTGTATATGTAAAATTATATTAGAATTATTTTGATTTCCCCTGTCTAGTTCAGTTTTGCGTTGAGTTTTAGAGTATGTCTCGATTTTTAGAAGATATTATATTTTATCTGAATATAGGTAACATGGGAAGAAAAAAAATTATACAAGTTCCAACTCTTTCAACTTTGTCCCGCTGATATAATGTTTTTTTTTTAAATTAAATTATTAAATTATAGTTAATACTTACAAGTTAAACTTACAAGTTAAACTTACAAGTATTATATTATAATTATTTATTATAATAAGTAAGATTCCCGAGAGGCCAGTCGTGGCGCAATCTATCGTTTGTGGGTTCGATCCCCACGCGAGGGAGATTATAATTTTTTATCATTTTAACTTCCTCTTTCCACTTCAAAGTGCGGGGTTGAGTTCCACCACCTTCCTGCTATGCGGGATTAAAAGTGTGAAGCTAAAAAAAACGTAAGTGCTTGTAAATCTTTTTAAAATGATTATAGATTTTTTTTCATTTTCAACATAGATTTGAAATAGCAACATCTTTCGGTTTTAATTAATTTTACAGTGGCTCTATCTTGTTTATTTTTGAGGGACTACGTAATACAAGGTTTAGTTTCATAAGTAAGAATTTCACGTCAATACTACCGCCATCTATTGAATTTATATTAAACTAGTTAGGTATAAAAGTAATATTTTAATATATTAATGAGCGCCATCTATTGTAACATTTGTATTTTTAACCTAGTATATCTCACATTACCGTAGCCCCGACTTTGCCTGTTATTTTATTTTTGAATGATTACAGGCCATTGTGACGCAGCGGGATAGCGTCTAACTGTGAGCGTGTTTTGTTGTGGGTTCGATTCACACTCTGGGAAATAATTATTTAAATAATATTTTCATTCTTCTGTGCTGGTTTGGAAAAGAGCTTCGTTTAGTTTCGCCACTCAACACGCCACGCAATGTCTCGATTTTGGACGGAAAACAGTCAACGGAATGTCTTGACATTAGGTTGTGTCTGACTACTTGTAAAAGCCATTTTTTTATAAATTGTTATGTAAGATTATTACTAAATATTGTTTATTAGCTGGAATATAAATAATTATTCAATTGAAAGCTTATTTAATTTATTCAAAGATTTTTTTAAGAATTTCATCAAAATTTGTATAGTTTTTTTGCTTAGTTTGCATTTCATTTACAGATTTGAATTCGTAACAGTTAATAATTGAGGCGATTAAATCCCTTACTGCGAAACTTACTCACCCTATACACTATAAGGTTAGGTTAGAAAACTACGTACATATATACATGTATACGACGAAGTTATATTCGTAAAATAATATCACAAAATTATAAAAATGATATTATAAGAACAGCACGTGGCGGAGTTGTAAATAACTTGTTTTATTTTTGTTTATAAAGTTTAATATCAACGCTCCCCTCAATGTTCATGATACTTACTGCAAAGTAGCTGGAATTTGCGATATTTCCTAACTTATAAAGGTTTTTGTTTTTTTAAGGTAATGTAATGTGCAAGATAATGCAGAAAGTAAATGGAAGACGTAACTTTCATAGAAAAAAAAACCACCCTCAAACTGCTCAACGGAATTTAACACCGCAGTTTGTCTTAAATGACTAGCTAGGGTAAATTCTAATTGCGCAAAGATAAGACTGATATACAGTTTCATACATCGCTCGTAAAATAAAGTAGCAGCATTTTGCATTGAATGATTTGCTGTGTTCGCGTCTCGACATGTGTAGTATATATTGGGTGGGAATCGAACCCGCAACCAATTACCAAAACAGATCTACGTGCTCAATCTGTCTTGATAGCCTCTTAACCAAAAATTTTTTCAAATTTCATTTTATAAAAGCCATTTAGCCCGTTTATCAAAGATTTATTATTTTAAATAATGCTCACCACTAGCTTGTTTAATTAATCCAATAGAGTAGGGTCAGCAAGAAAGTATTAGTAAGTCAGCAGTCTTCATAGTTTTGTTCTAGTGTTAATACCTCGACACACCTTTTACAATACCAAAACCACTAGTTGCAGTATTTCTATTCTATGTTTTATCTAGTGGTTGGAAACAATAACTTCTTTTATATATACTTTCATTTTGTACGTTAGTATCCAGGTGAGATTTGGTTGTCTATTTATAAACAGTACAATGGTAGTGTTGCTATTGTTTTAATAGTTTTGTATGCAGCGGCGTTATAACAAATTCATATTCGAGCAAGGAAAATCGATTTCGCTGTGCACGATAAACTCGACTAGTATATTGTTTTTTTTCCATAGAGGAGTGTTTTGACATTAAGTTCTCCCTGACTATCCTGCTATGCGGGGAAACACGCGGAGTTTCTTGTTTTATTAATATTTAATATAAATATAATCCCTTCCCTGGAATCGAATCCAAAACCCAACCTAATGTGTAGATAGAATTTAGTGACATATTACTCTATTTTCCTTTTTAATATTTTTTATTAGATAATGTAACTTACAGATTCGTTCAAAAATATATGTCTAATTTTAAAATTGCCATATCTATCTTCTTTACAATCATATACTTCTCAATTATGCCATAATGGGATTTATTATTATTTTTATTTCATGTACTATATATTTCATATTAAATATTTTCCATAGAGTGTTTCCGGTCTGGAGGTTATTTAAAGAATACATTATAATATTGTTTATACAAATATTATGTTTAATATATTGGATATGTTTCATATTGTTATTGGAATTATCATATAAAGGCATATTATTGACTTAATATTCGATATTTAGTTATATTTCTTTCTATTTTTTTTTTTAATATCAATAACATACTCAAAGTATAGTTCAAGAGATTTTACTATTTTATCATGTGACACTTACACACTCCGAGTGGGAATCGAACTCACAACCGATCGCGTTTACAGACAGAGCCTGACTGTAAACGCGATCGGTTGTGAGTTCGATTCCCACTCGGAGAAATAATTATATTTAAATTAGTTTATTAACCTATTCTGGTAAGATTCAACAAGCTATAATATCTTGAATTCGTTTGAAGGTGTTTGCTAAGCGAGATAAAAAGCGTGAAGCTAAAAAAGAGAAAAGAAACTGGTACTTTAACGTACTAGTAGAAGTAGTAGTAGTAGTAAGTTACTAGGGCTGCTTATGGCATTGAAATATCATAACGCCTCGCGATATCGCGTTTTGACTTGTGGAACTCAACGCTGCGCTTTGTCAAATCAGACCTGTGTAATATTATATTTGATATTTACTTTCAATTTCAAAAATGATGTGTGACTGTAAAAGTGATCGGTTGTGAGTTCGATCTCCATCCGGGGAAGAGATATTTATAATATTTTCACTTCCTCGCTCTGGTAAAGACAAAATTCTGCGTTGAGTTCCACCACTCAACACGTAATGTTTCGAATTTGGTAGAAAGTGAAGTACAGAGTATCTTGACACTAGGTATTTTCTGCCTACCCTTCAATCGGAATAAAAGCGTGAAGCTAAAAAAAATTCCATAAAGTTTCTAGTACTTTTGTATTATTGTTATATAATTGTTATCAATTTTTGTCTATAAACTTATGAAACGCAACACAATACACGAAGAAAAAAAAAACACATGATTGGATTTTTCAAATTTTTATTCATTTTCTACTTCCACGTATACATAGATTCAGTGACAACAAAATATATCTATTAAGTTGAAAACATTTAATAATATATTCATACGATTTATTTAACTACAATACAATTTTTCATATTGGTAAATATTTTTGATTAACACTAAACATATTCCCCACAAACATATTCGTATAATAATATAATAATACTTTTTTTTATTTATATATTATAACATCAAACTACCGAAAATTTATTGATTATTGAAGTTATAACAGGAATTAGTTTATTTTAACACATATTATTACGCTACTGACTTTCTAGAGTGCAGATGGTGACGCGACTTGGTGGAATTGTTATCATGGATAACATTGTGCTATTAATCACGTGTATCGTGTCACCCTCTGCCTTAAGCCTAAGTACATTAGTACAATCAATATTATATATTTGGATCTACTGACATATTGAAAACGACAAACTGCAACGTCTATGACAACGAACGAGTACATTAACATTTATGTACGTGTAGATAATTATATATTTGTATAAACGTGAATAAACATTTCTATGGAACTTAGCCCGCTGGATACATTACACACGCCCTCGCACGCCGCGAAGCGTTTGACGACCGTGTAAATCATCCCCTTGCGTTTAACAATAGATCGTATGTTGAGAGAGGAGTGTGACATGATGAAGATTAACTCTACATATTGTCAGTGACAAGTGTGTTTAAAGCTTTAGATTGTATAGTAAAGAGCTATAAATATATACAATAGGTGTATAAGGAAAGTTCTCCTAAAAATAAAATACAGGTCATATAGAGGCTACGTCTTTTGTAAGCTCACATTTTATATATAGATAAAGAAAGCCCTCGCCAGCGACGGCGTAGACAAAATATTGTCGTTTGTACGCCCGCAGACAGTAGCCGTTAGATACGTGTAGAAAGATCACAAGGTAGCACATACGTGTTAAAGTCTTAGAAGGCTTATAAAATTTATATAAACAAGTATCATAATATTAGGGTAAAGAGAAAAATTTCTTTAGGAAAAGGGCACGAGAATAAAATGTGCGTATGTATATATATATATATATATATATACGTATGACTAACAATGAGCAGTCACCACAACCGTTTAAAAATAGTTGCAAATAATACTTAAAATGAAAATGTAAATGAAAAATTGAACTAACCGTTCTAATTGTATGTCGCCCAACCAGTTACTATTCGATACCAACACCTCATACGCACACACAATACCATACGACGTCAGTACATAACTACTGTATATTTACGTCGATTAAATGAAGAATTTTGAAATATATACAAAATAGATTATTGCAAATAAACAAGAATATTTTCCTCAAAACCTAACTACATCACTTTGCGTCGACTTTCAAGTCTCTCGTCAGATCTAAACGCTCCACCATTATACGCATATTAAATATCATTTATTTTCATATTATATTATATTATATTATATTATATATACATATAAATATAACATATATTTATATTTATTATTATAATAATTTTTTATAGAATTTATATAGATTATATGTAAGATCAATAACAATGAAGGCAAAAGTTTCTTTGAAAGATTCACAACATTAATATATTATTATTATTTATAAATATATATATATATCATGAAACTCTTAAACACCGAGCTGTACAGTTTATTCCTATTTCTCACTTTCTGGACATTCTTAACCTAACGTCGTACAATGTACGACGGCTCCTTTTAAATTTCACTTCAAATAAGTCTTAATTTTTAAATAATTCAAAAGAAAGGGATTTATTCATAGCCCAAATATATAAATACTAACATTGATAGGTAAATAAAAAAAAAGTATTCGTTATTCTCTGTAATGCGATATTTAATATCGCTTCTGCCATTTTATATCATATAAAAGATATATCAACATATATAAACCATGACAATTGTAAGTACAGCAAATATAAACGAATAAACGACATATATAAAACTAAGAATATCTATAAAATCACAGACCGTTCACTAAATATTATATTTTAATGAGTAATTCTTGGTAACCTGACGATGTTCAGTTTCTCATACCTATATATGATAGATTTCTTATAAAGCTTTTAATATTTTTAATTGTATTGATTATTTATATTGAAATTTAGATGTGTTGTGTTGAAATTCAGTGTGAAATATTACATGTGACTGCATACTTTAGCTTCTGTTGATTTATTTGAAATTTTTTATTAAGAAAAATTGGGTTAAACGTTTCAAATCAATACGATTCCCTCAAGATTTTTATAAAATTCAGCCTATAAGTTATTGTAGGTACGTAAATAGTGAATGTGCATAGGCGACAATGTCATGTTAGATGGGGCGTGTGCAGTAAGTCGTGAGGGACGCGCTTACTCGTATGTCATGCATAGTTTAGAGATAACAACCGAATATGAGTCCTCTGAAGCGTGTAAAATGGTTAGTGAGTGGAATGTTGTTTCCGTGACATGGGAGGTAATGTTTTAGTGCAGGGAGCGACGCGCGTCGGAGCCGCGCGCCGCGCCGCGTCGTCGACCCGCTCCCCCTTTACTTAATACGATTATCAAATTCTCTTTACGTACGCCCGGAAAACAGCTGGTGCTGGAAGCAACCATAAACACTCATTAAAACCTACGCCCCTGCGAGGTCGTTTCGAATTTATTACCGTTTGTCGACTCCAGTACGCTAGTCATCGCGATTTGAGCATTTTATTTGATACAATTTGAGTCGATTCGATTTTTTCTTGGTTTTAGTTTGAAATTGTATTGTTGTTATGATATTTTCACCGAAAATAGTAAAAAATATCCATAACAAACAGCTACATATAACATTTGTTTAAGATTTTAAGTTAATGAGTCGAAAAACGCTAATAATTCAGTAGCAGGACATTGGTCGTCGCGCGGCCCCCGCACGCTCTACGCTATGACACTAGTCTACAACGTCCTAGGCGGTACTACCGGCCTAACTACCCAACACATCGCACTCACAAGCCAACAAAGCAAGCCTACTCTACGGGAATCATGTAAATATTTTAAGAAAATTTCATATTTATTTTACCGGAAATGTCGAAAATATTATTAATGTTCTGATTTATGGTACTAATGATTTTTATGAGAGTATCCAAAAGTAAAAAAAATATATTTTAGATGCTCAATTAAACTATGTATATTTAAAAATACTTAATTGATTGTTAATCTTGAAGGAACCAGAAATAGCTTTAGATATTTATTTCAGAAGTAATTTTCTAGTTTTTTTATTAGCTTTTTTTTAATGAAATTGAAATTAAGATAATTAATACAAGAAAATAATTATTGTTTGAATACGTTGAATAAAATATTTTATATCGAATATCGTTTGACGTTGAAAAAAAATTCATATTAATAAATATTGTTTTAAATCATTAATATGGTATAAATAAATATAAAAATATAAACATATAAGTATGTATATATCGGTTAAAGCCTAATTTTAATATATATAAATTATATTTGAAAAGTATTGTAGATTTTAAGCTATCAAGAAATAAATACAGTGTTCACAGAGTCGAAAAGAATCGAAAAGTCAAGAAAGACATCGTATATTGTTTATATTGTAAATCATAATCAAGAAAGTTCACGTCAACTATTTAGAGCTTTTTAAGCTTGCATTTGGCACATTGTATAAAGCCCAGAAGTTGAGCCCTTTTAAAATTTTCAATTTTATAAACAAAATAACAAACAGAAGAAGTATTCTTCATATAAATAACAATACCATATCACAGTACATATACAACACTCTACTGTATAACGTCACTTTGGTAACGCACTCAATACTTCTATATTTCAAGTATTGATTTTTTTTTAATAGTTTAATATATGGACATTAAATTCACGTTTGCAATCAATGTAGAAGTGATATGTCCACATTATATCAATTAAAGCTTTCCCATTTCTTACCGCAACATACTTTAGAAGTACAAAGAAAATCAGATTGTTCTAATAAGCGAATCAGTCTTTATTTTGGTAACACAAGTGAATTTTTTATAAGATATACGTAATAGTGTAACTCAAATGCAAACTAATGACGTCAACACTTTACAACAGCGATGGTAGTTCTACTATACTAAATATGAAGGGATCGGGGAGGGGCTGCCGGGCGGCTGAGAGGTGTCCGAGGGCTCAATCCCGCACACTCGAGGCGGACTGTTGAAGTGGCAGTATTTACACACATTCGTTAAGGACTTAAGGTAGGAATTACACGTTGGAACAGATATTTTAGAAGAAACAAATATAATAATAGTAAAGGGATAATAACTTAATAATAAAACGTAAAATGACATGTGAATTTGCATTGTAATAAACACGATGGCTATTTGTTTCTTAAAGGAAATATAAGAGATCAATTTTATATTTTATTTAAGAAACATATTTATTTATATTTTCTTCAAATAAAATATTATGCAAACTGGAATATTTTATTAAAAAAATATAAATAAATGTTACGTCCTAAAAAAAATATCAAAATCCAACAAAACCAGTAGGTAACGGGGGGAGTCCTTACGACTGTGTAAACATGTCACCGTGAAAATCAGGGCGCTCGGTCCACAGTGCAGAGCGAGTGGGTGAGATTGATTCAACGAGTAAGAGTGATGTTGAGGGAGGGGCACTTCCTGACTGCCATCGCAGTGTGCCGCAGGGCGCTGTAGCCCGCGGACGTGGCGCCCTGCAGCGCGCCCCAGGGCTGTGGAGCGTGCGGTGCACTGGCGTGGGAGCCAACCGGGAGGTGCCTTACCATGCCGCTGCTGATCTGCTGCAGGATGCCGGAGCCCTGTGAGCCGCTGAGGCACGTCGACGGACGCCGCGATCGGATCGACTGCATTGATGATGTCAGCAAGAACGGAACGCTTGATGATGTGTTCGGCATCGACCCACCCTACACCCATCATATTATTGTAATATCTGCCCATATTACCAAAGTTCGCGTGAACTTCGGCCTCCTTTTAACTTTTATCCCATGCAAATGAAACATTACATCTTTCCAAAGGGAGTTTTAACAGTGCCCAAGTATGACATGCGAGATGTGTACTGAGAGCCAATATGTACTGCACAAATGGCAAGCAGTACATATTCAACAGGATGTTGTAAATTTACACAACTTCAAGTTACATTCTTTCAAATAAATGGAATGTTATATATATGTATAATTTTTTTTTTGGAAAAGTATTTAAAATGAGACTGAATTGTGCTCATTAATAATTACTAATTTGAAAACGGGCAAATATTAAAAATTATTTTGGGAGTAATTTAATTTCAAGCATTTTCAAGCGGTGGGGGATAGAGGAAAAGATAAACTTAAAGATCAATACTTAATATTTCTTGACGTATAATATGATAAGAACACAACTCACAATTCACAAGCTGTGTTTGTACCTAAAAGCAATTAGTAGAAAGTACTATTGCATGCCTTGAAACGAACGTATATAGTTTCAGCATTCAGCGCTCAAGTCGAGCTTACTTTCATGTGTATTAGAATATAATTAGCTACACTACAAATTTAGCTTCAAGGCACGGAGATGTTGCCGCTACTTGACTTTACTGATACATTTTCTATGAGACTATAAATAACTTCTGAATTGTATAAGTTTGTATAATAAATAAAAACGTTTTCGGGCAACATCAAGGTGATGCTAAAAACATATAGAACGATGACCAGAATACAGAAGTCGTAATTGAACGACATACATGTAATAGAAGATCATACTCACGATCATGCTCCGTGCAAGCTGCGTAGAAGAACAAATAGCAATAGTATATGAGACAGCGTATATCATTCGGCCGCAGCCACGAGATGGATGGAATAATGACTTTGACCTGATTCCTTTAACACTTATTAAAACATAAAGTAAGCGCTAGCAGAGCCGAGCTCCCGTCGACTGTATATTTTCATTGAGATGTGTAAGTGTTTCCACGTTACAGTCTCGCGAAAATGTCACGGAAATCTATCTGTTGTATAAATTATAAGTTTTGAATTTTGAATACATTATTAACAACTAATTTAAAAGTTTATTGCCAATCGTATTGCCAATTATTATTAATGATAAAACACAGCATCGACGAGGATCCTTTGGAAAACCGAAGAGAGAAGAGAATGGTAGCACTGATAGCCAGGAGAGTCTACACTCCCGGCGAGATGGGTTGCCGGTGACGATGGAGCGACTGGCGTCATGCATCGCGAGTCGGTAACAATACAGTATGACGAGCATGCACTACTTCATTATTATTGAAGGTTAAGTCTCCTTGTTGGAATGGAAGTAGCAGCGATGCAGATGTGATACAATGAGAGACATGGCTTGACAGAAGTAGTTCGCAATGTATGATAGAACGCCAACCAGGTTCGTGCAGATGGGCGTGTGTGATTGTGATGATGAGATATGATGCGATCTCTCCCAGTCCACGTGGGAAGAAGACCCGACCGCAGAAGAGACATCAATTTAAGCCGTTTCAAGTTGACATTCAACATAGGATTCAGGAACACGTTGCGAGGCGGGTTTGGGTGAGACACATCACTTACAACGCAATGCGAGGTGGATGGCACGGACAGGCTCGAGCCTGAGCCGCCCCGCCCTCGGTATTGGTGGACCTGTCAAAACAATACCGTCACTTCACCATTAACTGACGCTGTGGGCTGAAAGAGATAACTGCTCCATCCCGTCTCACGCTTATAACATGGCGATTATTTTATATTATTAAATGTGGTAAATGATATGTGTTGAATGATTTCATTGGTTGCAGTCGAGCGACTTACAGTGGGTGGCGACAAGTTGACAGCGGACCCGCGGCGCTCCTGCGGGCCAATGCTGGAGTGGCGGCGAGTCGGTAATCCTGTTGTGCCTCCGGGAGTGCCGCCGGGAGACGACGCGCAAGAAGGCGCAATCTTAATCTTTGGAGTCATCAGAGTGTTATCGGACAAGCGGCGGTTGGGGAACACGCTGGCGACCCGCAAGAAGTTGCTGTCATTATTTGTAGAGTTGCTGGATCCAAAGAACCATTGTCCGATTCCTGTGCCTAAAAATAGTAGCAGACGTTTTTTTTTCAGATGAATAAATGACATACACCTATTACATAATGTTAACTGTGGATACATACCTTTGAAGCCCCCGACGCTGCCAGTGGTGTTGGCTGTAGTAGTAGTTGGCGGGGCGGTCACAGAGTTCTTGCGCGCCATGTCTTCCGCGCTGGATGTCTTGCGCTGTTCGACTCGCAAGTTGGGTATGTTGAAGGGGGGAGCGGTCACGTTATCGGTGCTTATCTGGTGTCGGAGCGCACGCCGCTCGGGGCTCGGAGCCGCCGGGTCCGGTTTCAACTTGAGCCGTTGCGACTTATCAATGTTTTCCAGCATATCGTATAGTATCTGTATTATTATATGACATTTATAAAAAATTTAACATATATATATATATAAATATATATATATATATATATATATATATATATATATATATATATATATATATATATATATATATATATATATATAATATACATGATAAATATCCAATTTTATCAAATATGTTTTGGTATACAAATAATATATGTAGGATAGGAGACACTTCTCAAACTTATTTCGTTAATCTTGTCACAAAGTTATTATTAAATATCCATTCAGAAGAGAGAATCTCTTTATATATTGAAAGGTAAGACTTTTAGAACTTTTAATAAATGTACAGATCAAAAAGTGAGTAACTAATAATGTATGAATATATTCAGATGGTATTTAATATATTTTATTTAGAAGTATACTAATAGTTATTTTTTTTTATAATAAAGTAAGATGAAATATATAATATTTACTTTTGAATAAACCAGACGTATGTACACAAATCAATATTTAAATCAAATACTACATATATATATTTCATTACTTTATATGAAGCGTTGCAAAATGAAGTTCATTTATTGGTCCCAAAACATAAATACTTATATTTTAATAGTCATATCATGACTGATGTATGATTTAAAAAATTTATAGTTATTTTTAATACAAAATTTGCTAAATAAGATATATAATTTATAAAACATTTACTATACGAAGGTAGTTACGATATAATATTTTACTAGTAAACGATCAGCCGCTCAGTAAGGGAGAGTTATAGTGAGGTGTTTAACGGCTAACACGCTTTGTCTCAAGCAAATAGACAGCTAATGGAATTGATGTTAACGACATTACCGTCCTCAGTGTCGGCATACAGATTACATTGTCATAGAGCTAAGTGTTTTTTTTATAAAACAATTAAAAGTTGGGATTATCGACTAATTTTCTATATATTATTAATATGTGAAGCTAAAATTTATCTCTTTTTAGGAAAATTTATAGAAAGGTGCAGTATAGAATTAAGAGTAAACTGCTAATAAATTTAAAATAAATAATACTTAAAAAAAATCATTAAATTAATAATTAATATGTATATCTGTATAAATTTTTTTTTTAGAAGTTGATCAAATCAGTGTTTGTTTTAATATGTGATAAATTCAAGAAAATTTGCTTGAATTATTAGGTTTTAATTTAATCGTCAACTTACCTCCATTAGGGTCCCAAATTGATCGAGACTCAAAGACGGATTAATTGTCTGCGGGGCGAGGGACGGTATCATCTTAGTGGCCATCACGTTGGTGGTAAGCGCGAATTTCCTCTCAAGAAGCATCGACTTGTACAGTTCTGTAACAAGTCATACTTTAAACAGCGCCCCAATAATACCATTTGACATGGGAAAATGTATAATACAAATTCGCAATAGATCGAAGTATAATCGCAGTAACAAGCGCATTGCATTGTGAAACTCAATTCGCTTTGGCCATCTTACATTATATTATCAATATTAGAAAGAAATTTTAGAACAAAAAGCATTGTGAGATAGCGAGTTAGTTATAAATGTTTAAAGTGAATTCGAAACACGATGCTTTTTGTTCTAAGGATGTTAAAAGATTTACTTACTGACGACTCTAGTTATAATATCAGGATCAGTCAACCTCATGGAAAGGAGAGTGGGGATCACTTCTTCCAGGATATGATTCCTCTCCAAGCGAAATAGAACTTTCTCGAAAAATCCAAGTATCAAGCTGATGACTTTGACATCGCTCTGATTTTTCTCAAGTAAAATTTTAACTTTACCCAAAACGATGTTATGTAATGCTCTGTCTGTTATAAATTCTGATATATTTTGGATAGCAATAAGAGAGGACGTCTGTGAAAAGGTATAAGTCATGTTTAATTTTCACAAACAAATGCGAATCGCTCAACACACAGTACATACATACGTTGTTATTTGTACGCTGTATTTAAGTTTTATAGTAATATATTAATTATTTTAAATAATATGTTTTAAATTGTCAAACCTGAATGCTGTTATTGTTATGATCCATCGCATTGTAAAGTAACGGCATCATTTCGTTATTAACATCCTCCCGGGTACACTTCCGCATGACAATGTGCAAATTTTCCAGTAGCGTGACGGCTGCCTGTTGAGTCTTAGGCGAGTTCATAACGTGACTGAAATCTACCGACCTACATCTCAACATAGTATACGCTCTTTGTTTAGATAAAAGTTTATTATCAAATTTATGGCAATTTTAATAGAGACATGGCACAATTTATATATATTTTAAAGAAATATCATTATATATGGCCAGTTGTAGTAGCCTTTAGTTGGATGTTTTTTAGATTAAAACTGGAGTTATAAGTGTCATTGATATTGATAAATGGATAATTATAAATATTTATATGGTAAATAACCATCATAGTGCCATGTTTCCAAAATCATTTAACCCTACCACCAACCTTAACGCCGGTAGCACATGTAAGGCAAATTCTTCTGGGGTTGCCTCGTTAGTCATCCATATAACGGGTATTAACACCGCTTCTAACGTCTCAATGCATCTCACTTCAAGTTGCAATACGGGCCAAACGTGTTGCCATCGCAGTTTCTGCAATTTATTTAATAATTCAAACCACCTGCCTCACTGTAACCGTATCTCAATACTACGTGATACGTCGCAGCCGCCAAAACAAAAAGTAGAGCAAATGGATGTTTTCGCATTACAGAACGTTCGCAAAAATATGCTTGTAATGGAAATAAAAACATTGAGTATGAATAAGAAACTACTAATTATATATATATATATATATATATATATATATATATATATATATATATATATATTTATATATATATATATATATATATATATATATAATAGATATCCTATTAGTAATATAAATAATAGAAGATACATGAGTTTTGAAACATTTCAAATAAAAAACAATGATATTAAAGCAGACGAAGCAAATATTGATAAGGCAAAATCAAATGCGAATTGATGTTGGTAGAGCAGTGTTAATATGATAATTGTATAAATTTGTAACTTACTACTCATACGTTGCATAAGCTCAGAGGGTGTTAGCGTAGGCGACAAAACAATATATCGTTATATTGAAAAAAAAAGAAAAAAATAAAGAATTTTAAGAAAAAAAAAGAATTTTGAAAATATAAATGGTGAATTTTGCTTTAACTTATATTACTTGTTGCTACTTGCTCTATGTAATACAGGAAGGTGTAGCTTATATATAGCGGCTACGAAAATGTATGTAGCATTAAATCTAAAACTTCGTAGGACTGGTAAATATTTTGCGAAAAATAGAGGTAGCTCAGATACTTAGGTTATAAGCTATGGAAGTAGATAATATTTTTGAAAAAATAGTTTTTAATCTGTCTAGCTTAATAGGAAACTTTAATGGACGAATTATTTTTTACTTTTTTATATATTTTTTTACTGTATGTTTGGCTGATAAGTGACAGGAGCACATTTCGTGCTTGATGATGGTAAATGACAATGACGATGATGGAAATTTCGTTATTGATGATAAAATAAAATAAATTGCCAATTGTTGAAATAAAAAAACAAAAACAATTTTTACTCTATAACTTCGTAAATTGGGTAGAGTCTCGTGATGTACACACGGTTCTCCGATACAACAATATTTATATCAGTTCTAAAGGCAGCTCGCCTTTTGAATCGTTTCGCAACCTTCGGAAGATAATTTAAAAATAATTTATAAAAATATTCATTAATTCATTAGAAATTATTGTGATATATTAAACAGCTTCTCGCTTTATCCCCATAGGGTCAATCAGAGACAACCTAGTGTTAAGACACTCCTTAGATTACTTTATATAATATTTCCAAATATGACCATTTTACTTTATTTTCTTAATAGAAGTTAATTTTACCATTTTTTAATTATTTCGCTTTGCATACCATATTAATAACACATCGCAAAAGCAGAGCCTGTAAGTTTTCATACTCTTATTTCATACATAGATAGAACCTAGTGTTAAGACACTCCATTTACAACCTTTAAAGTCTTTGTAAGTAATTAATAAATTCATCTTTTATACATTATTATAAAATACTACGTAAATTTTGGAACAATATTGTCTACATCTTTCTTTATTTAACTTAAACAATGAAAGCGATTTTCTAACAAGGCGCAAATTTATAAGCGAAATTACTTTTCAAGTCAACTCGAACTTTGTAACGGGCGTCTCTCTTGTTAGGACACCGGAAACAAGATGTTTGGAAAAAATAAATTGCTTTATAAATAGCTGAATAGGGTGAGCCTTTGACAATTTGGAAGTGATTATAATTTAAAATACACCATCTTGATACGAACTCGATTTAATATACAAATATGTGATCTGAATCTTTACAAGAAGAACTGTAAAAGAATTACCATTTAAGTATAGTAGGTATATTTTATATTACATATATATAGATGTATGAAATTAGAATATTCAAATTAGAATCCTATATAAAATGCTATTTACAAGCACATTCGAATCATCTTCGAATCATGAAGTTGCTATCGACAACATTACTTATTAACATTACATTATTATGAAGAACTCTATAATTGAAATAAAAGGAAAATACTCAATATGGAAGTAACAATTTTAAAACATGTCCCAACAGGAATAAATAGATCGGCAATCAACTTTATTTCGGGAAACAGAATGTGAATACCTAATATATTGGAAAAAATCACTTTACAACAGCTAGAGAACACTAAAACAAGCACCTAGGGTTGTTCAGCTATAAATATATATTATTTGTTACCTTCGGGATAAAAGGCAATGCCTCAATTAGGGCACTGCGGTAGAAGTGGCTTTTTTGCGCCGGATCCTTCATAGTGATTACATCCAAGAACTGCATCGCCTGGATTGCGGGCTCGCTCTGGCATCTATTAACATTTCCGTCAAACTACAGCTACTTTTTTGCTCTTAATGGCCATTTGTCTTATATAGTTACCTTGGTTTAGTGCCTAGTGAAATATAAATTAATAATCGAACTTAATGTAAAGGAAATTAAAAAATTAATAATAAAAATTATAACATAAGTAAATTTTGTATACAAAATAGTACGTAAATTAAAAATATATTAAAGACAAAAAATATAAAGTTAATTATTCAACTGGTCACACAACCTGTAACATTATAAAAAAAATCACAAGTATCATATTACTTACGTAGGTAGAGATCTTATATCTATCTATATTACAAGGAAAATATTCTGAAAAAATATAGTTTAAATATCATTAGTCAAATTAATTGAAAGGTTGATATTACTTAAAATAGTTGATCAGAGGCAGCAGTTGTGTGGAGGGCCGGGGATGAGGGTCGCGTGAGAGCAGACGCTGCACAGCCTCCTGCAGACCAACCGGGATGCGGGGAAGAACCTGGTTCACTTGATGATCCAACTAAAAGTAAAATTCTCCTTAATATGTAATACTAGTTCTTTATTCTCGACGTTAGTTAATTTTTGAGATGTTTGTTAAGACAGCCATAGTCTAAAGAAGACTTTTCAATACATGTCTAAATACAATCAACCAAGATTGTGAAAAAAATCGAATACAATTTATAAATTATTCTACTTATATATAGCTTCAAGCTTTTTATCCCTTCTAGCAGGTTAGATTGAGTATCAAAATACTCCGTACTCCTCTTTCCCCTAAATTCTAGATATAGCGTGTTGAGTGGTGGAACTAAACGCCGATCTTTGTCTTTTGAAATGAAAACAATTGAATATAACCATTTCTCCACGTGGAAGTTGAACCCACAACCGATCGTGCTTACAGTCAGACGCTGTCCCACTGCGCCACGACCGGCGTATATAATAATTTTACAAATAGTATGACAAAATGTTATGAATTCAAAAAGTTTTTAATCAGAGTTAGCGATACATATATGTATGTAAAAGCGGTTTGCTAATTTCCATGTTCGTGTAGGCATTTATAAATATGAAAGTATATTGGAATTGAAATTTACTTATAACGTTGTTATAAAACCGATTATGAGTTAAATTATTGTATCAACATGGCTTAATGTGTCGCTCCGTTAATAAATCATCAAGCACTTTATCAATACACTTGTTTGTATTAATAGAAACGATTAATTTTGTTTTCGAAATGGAAATCGTTTTTTATAATAGATATAAAATTTACTACTTTACAAGTTTATTTTTTATCTCTCATATAACCAACTGAGATAAATAATGTTTAGACAATCTATAAAGTTTTAAAAATTAATTTAAAAATTGATATAATTATTACTTTTTAAATGAAACTAATTAAAACTATCTAAAATACATTTATGAAAATACGTTACTTTGAATACTTTGAATTGGATCGCTACTGTACTGTACTTCAATATATATATATTTTATATTATATAGAACACCACAATGAATACTGAGTATAATCCTCACATGACGAAAGGCCCATTTAATCTGTTCTCGATTGCAAATTTAATTGGCATTATCAATTTAAAACGTCGATCGTTCCACGTAGTTGTATTTGCTCAGTAATTTCACTGATAAGATTACGCGGCAGAAGGCAGGTATTCACAATTTATAGTAAGCTTTAATTAACAAAACGCTTAGTGGTCCGTATTGCTACAGTTCGAAGACGTTATTTATTCAAACGTTGTTCCAGACTTGTAAGATGTTTTTACATTGATTGTTATTTACAATTTTCTCTAATATCTTTTTAATTGTTACAGATGAGAAATTATTTTGTTCCTATTTTGTTTATTTCTATATTGTAAAGAACTGTTTATTTTTAATACGTTTTATGTATATAATAAAATCAGTAGCAGAGTTCAATGCCGTTTTAAAACGATACTATTTTCAATAAGTATATCTTGTTTAGTTTGATAATTCTGCAAGCATATAATACTACAATATATATATATATATATATATATATATATATATATATATATATATATATATATATGATGTTTGATTGATATGATTATTATTTGATCATGATAAAGCGGCACGGGTTAAGTTATTAAGTGAAAATTAAGTTTTTATTTTGGCTGTTAATAGCGTGAATTGATTTTGGCACTATATAGGTAATTCAGTGTTAACATTGTTAAAAATATTAAATTTTATTCAATGACACTACAAAAAATGAATATTGTACAGATTTCCACTTTAGACTACTATAATGTAGCAAATATTTAGTTAAAATAGTACTTACGCATTCTATCTGCCTAAGGTATAGCATGGGGTTGTTGTTAGCCTGTAGGAGAGGTCTGCCGTGGTTGAAGAGTGCGCAAATGATCAGTCCGAGAGAAAACATGTCGGACAGTATGTTGCAGTGTGCATTCAATTGCACTTCGGGCGCTGGGGGAACATTCACGTGATATTAATTTAAATGAATCAATGACTCTTGGCGCAGTGGCTCTGGACGCTAACTTTGTTACAACTATTTCATATCACAGAATTGCTGAAGCTGGGAATTGTTAAATTTGTGTTAAATATATATTAAAAATAGTTTTCCATATAGGCCTTCATAACACCTGAAACTTGCCTATGTTAATGACTCATGAGTGATTTCGTATTAATTAGGTTTGAAATAAATTTGGCTAGTTCTGTTTTTTATATTCCATTCCTTATTCAGTACCAGCGACATCTAGCTCTACATATTCGATGGATTTCGATTAATTTGACCTATATGTGGCCCCCTGTGCCGGGAGATGGAGTTGAATTGTTAGTGGAAAGTATTTGATTTATTTAAAAGATTTTTTATTTTTTTATACAGAACTGGTACGTTATAATGCTATCAATTACTATGCCACTTGTTTCATAACAGTGTAAGAACTTATTGTAGATGTTCTTTGCTTGTTAGGTGTCATAAAGATACAATTGGGG
The DNA here is from genome assembly GCA_032432895.1 of Dryadula phaetusa. NCBI lineage: Eukaryota > Metazoa > Arthropoda > Insecta > Lepidoptera > Nymphalidae > Dryadula > Dryadula phaetusa. The sequence continues at coordinate 12,822,754 of JAOYRS010000001.1, forward strand.
CTTAAACATGCAATGGATGTCTCAATCGCGCTATTAAAATTTTAAGTTATATCTCATATAAATAAACGGTCCAAGTTTAGTACACGGGGATCCGTTTCCTCGGAGTAAGCCAGTACTTTGCCAAGCTGGTTCGAATTGGCAAACATCTTATTCGGATGAGTACTTAGATGTTTAAGAAAGATTCACAAAAATAAAATATATTACGAAAGATTTGACCTGACATTTAAATAGATATAGACCAAGATTAGAAATAAATAATTAAGGCACATTAGCTAGCAACTCCCGAGGAAAAATTGATCCCTTTTTTGTCTTCTTTGGTGTTTTTAATATTTTTTTTCTATTTGTTTTTATTTACTATTATTTTTTATATCTAAACTCCTAAAAAATAGTTCGTTGCTCATTTAATTTATATCAAAGCTTCAGAAATATGTTTTTTTTGTAAAAATTAGGTCCAAGATAACTTTTTATTAAAACTAATTAACATTACTCCCTTAAAAGTCTAACTGATAGATTTAGTTATTCAAAAAAAGGAAACTAGACATTGATAGACAATTATTTCTTATATAGAAAACAAAGACACAGTATTTTCAAGCAACTAAAATAATATTCTCAAATGTTAATTCTGGTCCATGGGATTTAAGTATGATTTTACCTATGATTGCATAAATAGATAACTTAGTTTCAATTAAATTAAATAAATTACTTAAAGTGTATTATTTTGTATTTTAATTGTATTTTTAAGTGTGTTAGAAAACACATTTAAAAAACCTATAAAAATTTGAACGTTTCCAAGAGGCGCGGGTTCGAATCCTGCGGCGTTCAAATTTTTATGTTTTTTTAATAATGTTTTTTTTGTATAATAATATACTTAAAAAAATAAAATTTTGATAACTTACCCAAATAGTCCAGGCAAGGTTGGCAAATTTTAGCGATTTTGATGGACCACGGTGGCACGGTCACAACATCAGTCGGATCCGGGCCCATGATGGGCTCTGTAGACAAAAAGCAAATGAATTACTATATGGAGGACGATGTTTCTTAACTTGGGATGAACTATGATCTGACTTCCTTTCTTACTATTAGAAAAATTAATTTTTTAGCTTCAAGTTTTTGTCCCCATTATATTCTAGACAGGAGGTACCCAGTATAAAGACACTCTTTACTGCGTATAAATATCTTAATCATTATAAAAATAACGTAAAAGTATAGTATGCAAGAATTATAACCAAAGGTAATTTTGATCAACTACCATATTAGTTAGGCAATCCTATCAGCATTATATTAGGGGTATACGAACAATTAAAAACAGTACTTTTGTTTATTTCAGTTTATATTATATTAATTAAAACCTTTTTTAATTTTTTTTATGAATAAATTGCTTTTATTCATACTTTCCTTATTTTTATATAGTGGTTTAAAGAAATTTTAGGTGCAATGAAAGTACCTGAAAATGTTTTTTTTTAGTTTCACTCTTTCATATAGCAGGATATAGGATAGGATATCATATAGCAGGATAGACAGAAAGTACTTATTGTCAAGACACTTCGTTTTCCACAGAATTCAAGACATTGCTTGTTGAGTGGCGGAACTCAACGCCGTACTTTATCTTTACCAGAGCGAAGAAGTGGAAATAAATTAAATATAATGACTCCCGCGAGTGAGAATCGACACTATAACCGATCGCGTTTATAGTCAGACGCTGTCACCCTGCGCCACGACCGGCCTGAGATGTATAAAAGTTTATTAGGTAAGAAGAAATGATTTTCCAGTCGAGCTGACGTGTCATGTACTGTGATTTGAGATCTATAAGCCCTAGCGATTTGAGAGCTTGCAATAGATATGTATTCCCATTCTGCTGATCTCACAGAATATTCACGTCCTTGTTAACTTGAATGATAGAGGAATTCCATTAAGGCTACTTGTTAATTATCAAGCAAATATTGATCAGTTTGTTGGAATATGTCAATGTCAATGTCAATCTAACGAATTTTAAATTTATCAAGTCGATCTGTAATAATATTGAAACACGTAGAAGATATATGCATCCCAATATTAATTTATTGCTTAAACTGGAGGCTGGTCGTGGCACAGTAGGACAGCGTCTTACTGTATACCCAATTGGCTAAGGGTTCGATTCCAAATCAAAAGAACGATTAAATTTTGAATTATTCTCAAATTGCTCGTTTTGGTAAGACAAAGCGCAGTGTTGTGTTCCGCCACTCAACACGCTATGTCTCGAATTAGGCAGAAAGCTCCGTACTCCGGAGTGCCTTAACACCATTAATTCTTGATTTTTTTTTAATTTTGGGTTATTTAAGGTTACTTTGTTTAAAAATAGACACCCTACCTGTCAGCCGCTTTGTGTTTTAGGACACGTCACCAGCTTCTTTTTCGAGGAGTTTTAAAACGTTTGAAAGTTTATGATAGTTAAATTATAATAAAAAAATTTCATATAATAAAATAATATAAAGCTCTATCAATATACTTGAGTCTCAATTTTCTACCTTTTGCTATGATAAACTATAAGGAAATAGCACATTTGACGTGTATTATATTATTCATATAAATTAATATTGAATCAAAATAAAAAGTTATATATATATATATATATATATATATATATATATATATATATATATATATATATATTTCAAGTAATTCCATTTAAAATGATAGGAGTGTATAGAGTACTATTTTTAATATAACTTCTTTATATGTATTCTATACATCTATACATATATATATTGATAAATACAACTCTTGCATGCCCTAATACTCCAATTTATCCAGGCAACGGGCAACAGGTTAGTATGACATTATAGATGAGTTGAATGGTTTTATATAAAATAAATGGATGTAAAGGTTATAATGTATGTTATTAGTTATGAAATAAATTAATATTTAATTTATTCTTACAATTTATTTGGTCATGGTAACAGTATCTTTGGAGGTATAATTTCCAGGCGGTGGAATGATTATTTTTTTATATCATTTTGATCTTAACAGAGAGTATGACAGATACAGCGTTATATTCCACCACTGAATAAACATCGTTTTTATCCCAGGTGAAAAATGTAGCGCAAATTCTCTTAGCAGTGAGTTAAGGAAAAAACAATAATACATAAATATTATTCAAATTCAACGCCGCACTTTGGCTACAAGAGCGGGGGACATAGAAATAATTAAAAATAATCATTGTCTCAAGTGGATCCCCGTGTCTAGGCCGATTGCATTTGCAGTCGTATGATGTCTCACTGCATCACTAAGGCCTTACCACAGATGTATATTTATTCATACATTGAGATAAACTAAGAGCGTTGTAAACTGTCTCTACATTCACATGAAAATTTCTAGACATTTTACAAAAATTGACTAATATAAATATAAAATATATAACTCTATTTAAATGAAAATCAAAATAAGCCTCATAGTTGTAAAGCAAAACGGATATTACACTTAGATATTAATCCACTACAAATTTAATGAACACAATTTCTTCAGTGAAATTATACAGTTTATTTGTATTATGTATATTAATAATTCACCGAAAGTAATCGACTAACTCCTCGACCGGCCCAAACTCAACTTCACAATTTAATTTAAGTACCGATCACTTTGGTAATATTAAATTAGTGTCTGACGCTGTCTGAAGCTTTAGTGAAATATATTAAAATAAGTTATTTAAAAACACATGAGTTTTATAGAAAAATATGCAAGGAATAAGTGTATAAAGACTTAAAAGCTATAAGACAACGATAAAGTGATTATTGTTTTTTACAACTTCACTATTTTTACAGTTTTTATTCTCAGAGAATCTAATATTATGATATTCTGTTCTCTACTGTTTGTCTGAAATTAAGACGTTGCGGTTTGAGTTGCGAAACTTAAAGCTAAACTATATATATATATATATATATATATATATATATATATATATATATATATATCCTGTTTCACGAGATACAGCCATCGCTTCGTTGGGCGTACAGGTACAGGCGTACGTACAGACATATTAATGCATATTCATCTGACGTAGTTCTCAGGCCGGTGCGCAATGTGGCCATAGCATCTCACGCGACGCTCTTGAAGCTTATCCATTAACTCACGGACCCCAAGACTATACTCGGATGAATGTATGTATGCGGTCAGCCCGCGTTACGTCACGCATCCACTTTAGCATCATTTCCATGTCGTGAAAGTCCTGAGTGTGCCGAAATAGTGCTGGTTAACATTCGCGGCCATATAAGAGAACCGGTCGGATTATGCTCTTGTATATCTGCCCCTTGTGCTTGGGCGGTATTCTGCGGTCACAGGCTACATCTGTGACGTCACACAGCGCTGATACGGGCATGGATGTCGTTATAATTTCCCCAGACTCACGCACGATGGATCCGAGGTACCTGAACTTTTCCGACTTAACGAGTGGAACCTATATGCATAATGCTAGAGTTCGGGCTCAAACTATGTATATATATATATAAATATATATATACATATATATATATATATACATATATATATATATATATATATATATATATATATATATATATATATATATATATATATATATATATATATATATATAAAACCGTTTTCTAATTAGACGTACAGAGTAGATGTGCCACGGGTGTTTAGTGTTAAATGTGAGGTAATGCTATTATACTTTGCTCGTGAATGTTGGGTTCTGAGGAGCAATCAATAAATAATATAACCACGTTGTTTTCAATTTATTTTGGGTTTTATTAAACCAATTAATTTATCATCCTCAAACGTATGTTATATTTCGGATAGTTAATTATAGTTTTTAAATTTTAATCGAGAGTTTTGTGTTATGTTCCATTACTTAATAAGCGATGTCTCGATTACAAGAAGGGAAGTGGAGAGCAGAATGTCTTGACATTACGTTCTCCCTGACTTACATTGCTGCATAGGAAAAAGAGTAGTGACTTGAATTATCTTGTATAATTTCACTTGCACTATCTTGAATTATCTTAGATTTGAATTATCTAGAATTATCTCATATAATGACAAAGAAATTGTTAAAAGAAATTGTATTGTATATTTTCTAATAAAGTTTATTATTGATTAATAAGTTATATTATAGTAATATATAATCTATAGAAGTAAGTATGAATAATTAAAAAAAAAACGTTAAAATATTTTAAATTATTTTTTTATACATCGAAAAGATTCGTTTGAAGATTGAAACTATAATGAATATATCGAAATTCTTGAAATAATTAAATATTTGATGCTTAAGTTGTTATCGACTCGACTTAAGTTGTTATATTATAACGCCGTTGCGGCACACAAAGTTGGAAGTACATTTACGAAAATGCAGTGTCTCTTCATTTTTTGAAACTCGGATATTGTCGTGATATAAAAGAAAACGTATATATATATATATATATATATATATATATATATATATATATATATATATATATATATATATATATATTGAATAACAGCAATTTTAAAAGCACCATTTTTGCAGTAATCCTCGTTGAATGTCACCTTGGTTTAAGTAAGTTGTGCGGAAAATGCCTTCTTATCTTAAGAAAATTCTCATTGAAATACTTAATTTTAAAACATTGAAAAGCTTTTAGCACCTTTTATTAAGAATTCCAATAATTTAAGATACATTCCAGATTTTCTAATAGCGAATTATGTATGAATAAATATTATGAATAAATTCACGAATATTTTAAAAATAATGGCAACATAAAGCGTAGGCTTGTTAAATAATTGTAATTAACATTATTATCTCAAAGGGACGTTTTTATTTGTTCGCGATCATGCGATGAATTATTTAGGTGTTCAAACGTTAAATTTTATCGTAATTGTACAATTATGTGAACATTGATCAAATCAAAAGACAAATGAATGCTGTAGAGATGCGTTCTAATTGTTGGATATGTCGAATTAGCTTAGTTGATCATATATTTATTGAGGCGACACGCAGAATGGCAGGCTTAAGCAAAAATGTCATCGAAAGAACAATTCTAGGACCGAAGTGTTTGGTGTTCCGTACACTCTAACTACCCCGCTAGGGTTAAAGCGTGAAGCTAAAAAATATCAATTATGAATATATCAACCAAATTAAGATTTATTTTTACGTTTAAGATGCTTAAATGATTGAACACAATAGTAATATCTTAGAATAAGTTTTCTAATATGCTTTTAATTATATTTGAAAAGATTGTTAAAATATGTATATATATATATATATATATATATATATATATATATACATAATTTTAAATTGCTGAAATTAGAGAACGTAATATTTATAGTTGGATATATCAGATTTTTTAGATATATTGTAAAGAACAAAATATTGACTTTTTTTAGTATTTTTTTCAGTAGATGATTTAAAAAAAGATTTCTTTCTTTTTATTTTAATAATATTCATCTTATCTATTTCTATTTATTATATATATTTATTTTATATTTATTGTATGTTTACTGTATCTCGTCATTAATGTAATATACTTTTCCTACAAAATATAAAGATCTTTATTAAACCTAACATATTTATAGTTATTATTGTTTAACAAATTTACAATTAAATTGAAATTGAACAATAGCGTACAAAAATTCGTTAAGGCAGGTGAAATCAGACGAGCGAATGCATGATTTCCCTATAGGAAACTCTCGTATTGTTTGCAACGAACATACTCTACATTTATATACAGGAATATACAAGAACAACTAACCAATGATATCGTTTAAGTACTTGAATCGCAACGATTGTGGTTTTAATTAAAAAAAACACATAATAATACCTTAGTCTGTTTAGGCAATGTTAGTAGAGATTTTCCGCTAGTAATTTCCTTTAAAGTGAAACTCTATGCTTATTGGTATAAGCAAGTAAAACAACCTTTTTATATCTGGTGAATTCATAGTAAGTGATTACCACAGTACGGCCCCATGTAAAACCAGAGTAGCTACAGATACGTTGCCAGCCTTGTCTCTCCATTACTTTGAAATAGAAAATTTAATTTGTATGTGATTTTGCAGCTTGCTATAATAACGTAATTGCAACTCGATCATATTTTATGTTTTTTTCTGAATACTGCGGATACAACATGGAACATCCATTTGTTAGTTCTTTACGATATTTTAAATCAAATATTTTTGTTTATACTGAACTTAGAATCAATATATAATTAATAATTTCTGAGAAAGCCTAAAATAATAAATTATCTTCGTTTAATAAGATCTTTGATTTTCACGATTGAAACTACTTTACGTGGTCACAGGTAGACTCAAGTCAAGTGTACTTGTGACCACGGACTACTGTAAAGTGTTCGAAACGTCAAGTGTCCAAAAATGTATTTTCGAATACCAAAATTTACATGATTAATTCGTTTAAAATAGTTACATTTAAAAAGTATCCTCGTTTAGCTTAATACATTACTCAATCGATGTTTGACATATTTTGGTTATAGCTATATAATGCTACTTATAATATATAAGATAAGGCACGTCTCTGTGTAACGTTAATTATATTTAAATTTAAAATGTTGTTCATATTTTAAATGCTTGGATCAGTTATTTATCGTCGATCTTTTTATCGGGGTATCGCACAGAAATAGCTTCTTTACTTAAGTGAGTCATTTCAAATGGTTGGTTAAACACGTTGCTCGTTGGCCGTCTGATACGCTTTATGTAGAGCTGGGGTAAGCCTGGAAACTACTAAATAAAAAGTAGGAAAGCTCTACTTAAGTTGTAATCTTCAAGGTTTTTAGATCGAATACTTACCAACATTTTACTTTTAAAATTTTCGTTTATAACATTTTATATTGATTTAAAAGAAAAATAGAGTCACTGCTTATTTTTTTATATTTCGGATTTTGAGGTAAATGTTAGAATTTAAGTGCCAAAACAATAGTACATTATTAGATAAACTAAATTATTTGAATTAATATCTTGCTACAAACCTATTAATAGCCACTCTATAGAAAGTCAAATTTAATAAAATAAAATAAAAATAATTTGTCTATTTTCTTTGCTTTAATTCTTCTCCTATACACTTTTTATTACTGCTAACCAATTATAGTTCACATATTAGACACACATTTAATATTACCCAAATGAATGATTGTTTGAAGCAAAAGCCACAAAAACATATAGCTACAAACTGAACGCTGTGTTATTTTCACTTGAAGTTTGTTAGATTAGAATTTACATTGTAAGGGCGGAAATATACTTGAAATGATAAAGCAGAAAATGAATATCGATCGTAATTTTCAACTGATACAAGCATAGAGTTGTTGTACCTGTCTCAAAATAATTGTGTTTATTCAGTATTTGAGTAACTATTTAAAAGTATAACTGGATATTGTAAATAGAAATATAATGAAATACATATGTATCTATGTAACGTATACATACAAACACGTCACAAACGGCCAATGGGAGACCCCTTTCTGACGTGTTTGATTGATTACAATCGATGAGGATTCAATTAGGGGAAAAATAGAAGAAACTCCATACATTATATGGATGCAAAGTAGTGCCTGGGGCTTTGATTAAATTCAAACGCAGGTAAAAGGGGCCCTTTTAAATTTCACATTAACATTTGCTTCCACTGTTCTGTATCTATAAATATATTTAGTTAATATTGGCTTGGTATAATAATGTACTACGGAATTTACGTTTATGAAGAAAAATATAATATTTTTCTAATTGATACCCATGTTCTGTGTTAAAATGTTTATTGAGAGACAGTATCATGTATATTAATATATATTTTAAGTGTTGACTTCCTATTGGTATTTCAGATACCATACAATGTAAACAGTAGGCCGAGGTATATCCGAAATAAGCGTCATGGCCATTGTGTGGTCTGACTCTAATACGTAGAGGCTAATAGTACGTACATTTTTATATAGTACAAATATATGAATATTCATTTATGATACAATGATATCTAAAAAATATTGAGGTTAAAATTCCGAAAGATACATTTTGCAAAATGGGTAGAGTAAGCGTGTACATACTAACCTAAAGAAAACACCATCGACTTTTAACGACAATTAGAAGAGGAAAAGTGCAAATAAAAACAAATACTACACTTTAGTAAGCTAGAAGTTATTAACTATCGTAAGTAGAGATCTATAACAAATATCATTATAAGGATTAATTTCAAAAAGCATATAATAAGTACATACAATCTAATATTATCTTTACCACAGAGCATTCTAGTATAAAATTAAATTAAATATGACATGAAAACATATATTTTAAGCTGTTAGTTAAGTATTACAGCATTATAGCATTGTACAAATGTAGTCTCCGTAAGGTTCTTATAAACAATAAGAGATACTTGTAACTCGCTTTGAGTTTTGTAGCTTTGTGAACAACTCATCGTTGGCAAACAATGCAGGAACAAATAGTTGTCGTGACACCTTCAATTCTAAGTGTATCACTATAGCAAGTGTATATTTGATATATTTTGAACTCCAAATGCATCCATTTAAGAATCAATTTCAAACGAAAACAATATGTATTAATTTGAATCTTAAAGAACGATTTGGAAATATTAAAATATGTATTTTGAACGTCAAGCTTTCTAAGTCATTTTGGATTTGATTAATTAGTAATAAACTGTATTCTTTCAAGCTCTTTCATTTGACAGCCATATTGGATGGAGTGTAAAGACATATGTTATCCGTTATTTTATTATATCGACCATTTTGGATTTAGCTATTAATATATATTAATATTGTTATCAGTACAAAAAAATTATTTTAAACTTGTTTTTTCTGTTCACTTCGACACTAGAAAGTGGGTCAAACGTAGATAGAAATATTTGACCCAATATTATTCAAAGCCAAATTAAAAATAGATACTTAATGATTTTATGATTGTTTTACTAGCTAATATTATTCACATAGACATGTCTATTCATTTTATAATTTGGGGTAGTCGATAATTTGCGGTTTCCCGACGTCATGGAAATTTATTTTAACGAAAACTTTTAAAGTGGCTTTATAGATTTCTTCTAAATCAGTTGCTCTGTCTTCTTAGATGTTAGTGTTTTTGATGGAAAATTTAGGGGCTTTCCTTCAACAATTATAAAAAAAATACTTGTTTTGAAGTGAATGTATCGTGAGGTTATTTAAGGCTAGTTCTTGACGTTTTAACCTCTAATCAATTGAAAGGCTCTATTTAATAAATAAGTATAAATATTTTTAATACATTTTCTGTACGAGTTCCTACAAGTGTTCAATGTCAATGTTCATATTGTTTAATATTGGCGCACGTTTTCGCCAGCGCGAGGTTTTATTAGCCAAAGTAATATTCGAAGTAATTAAAATTTGATCCCGGTTTTGATGTGGCCTTCACAGGGAAATTTCTACGGTATCGCCGTACTGGCATTACATTTTTCACTTTTTGACCTTGAAGTTTAATTAATAAGAAAAAATGTAATTTAAGGTTTTTTTTTCTGTCTTCACACCTTTCTTATATTTTAAAGTTGGTACATTATTTATTTTTCAAAGGTTAAGGTTTTATGTAACATTTTAACTGTGTCCATTTAGTATCAAATAACTAAATATTATTATCCGATTTTTAGTTTACCTGGTAACGTGTGTGGTGGGTGTAGAGCAGCTTAGAACTATCTAAGCTGCTCTACATTTCCACTAGGAAATGAACGTTAATGACCCTCTTGAAGGGCCTCTCAAGGTTAACACTAGGACTGCCCCTATACCAAATACGTGAATCCATGGAAACCTGAGGATTTTCTTTCCATATTTACTACAGTAACATGATAATCGATAACCCGAGCTTTTGTCCATCCAAGTTTGCTAAATTTTGAGTTTTTTTGAAATGTTATTAGAAGAGATCTGCTTACTACTGTAACATTTGCACTACATATTGCTGGAACGCAAAAAGTCATAGCTGGTAAGTAGACACAAGTAAGTAAGTACAAGAACACGTGTATCAACCAATTAAGTTTTATTTACAACTTGAAAACAAATTTGAATTTATTCAATCGTTATTAATATTTATTTAGCAACGGTGGACTAATATTCTGTTAGAGATTTCTTTGAAAAAGACCTGAGCTTAAACTCAGCGTCAGATAATTTTTAATATAAAATATTTTCTGTGGCAACCGTGGCGTAGTGGGTCAGTATCTGATGATGAACAACATTGCGTGGTTACAGAGAGAATGTTTGTTATACCAAAATATACGTGGTTACACGGTTGGTAGTCAGTTTGATTCCCTTTCGAGGAAATGATTATATTTAAAATTTATTTTCACTTCTTTCTATGTCGGATAAACGTGAAATTGCCTTTTTTTCCCGATACTTGCATCCACAATGGTCAGTGTATTCAAACAGCTTAGTTTACGTCAACTTGGTATAAAATTCCACGACCGAAATTCATTATTAAGATAATATTTTACAAAGAATATATTTTAGTTTAAATTAAAATAAGCTACTGAAGAATTCTATTTAACTTTTTTTTTAATATATTATATAGAATTTTTCGTTCATTTCTATTGTTTAATGAATACGACGCCTACTGTAAATTATTTAATTTGAGATTATTGACTGTCTAGTTGTTTCTATTGTGTTCTAAAGCTTAATTGACTTGTCTATTGAGAGTAAGGCTATTGACTGAAATATTCATTAGACTTAGATATCTCTTTAGGCTCATAAAGTATCGCATCTCTGATAGAGTGGGCAGAGGAAAATCTTGTTTTTTTTTTAAAAAGTGTGGCGTTGGCGAAGTAACCTAACGCCGTTCTATATTACGATAGTTATAAATTGATTAAGTCATTATATATATATATATGCAAAAAAACATAAACTAAAAATTAAAATGTTCTCTTGATAATTTATTAAAAAAAGTGAATTATTCAAAAATCAACAGTTACAAGTTTTGATGGAGGTTGATTATAATTATATTTTGAACAAAATTATTCATTTCAAATTGGTCATGGAAAGTTGAAATGTCAATTACGTAATTATTATTTAATACGTGGATAATAATTTTTAATTAATATGTGAGAAACCATTATATGTTACTTATTTATGATTTTTCTGTGTGATAAAAGAAAATAATTAAAATAGATAATAAATAAGAGATAAAAGATCATCAATAGTTAAAAAAAAATTAATATTCGATTATTTTCCCATTACAGGTTAGTCGAAAGGTGACGTTTGTTCTAACCAAGTCTACTCAAGAAAGTAGTGCCAGATAATACAAACCACTTTCACCCGCAAATCAGTGTTTGTGTAGATAATCCGTTCTCCTCTTTCCCACAAAATATTATTTTTTTTTTAATATATCAATATTTTTTCTTAGTGGGTATGGAATCCATAATCAATCGAGACCAAACTCAGACTCAGAGTACTTGTATTTTGATTCCACCCACGTTCCTGTTTACTGCCGCCGCGAGTAATAAACTTGCAGGCTCCTAATTTTATCGTTTTTAGTTTAGCCGCTTTGACCCGTGTTTCATTTTATTAAAGTGCCTTCTGCGTTTTATTAGGTACATTTTTTAATGATTTATTGATGCACTTTTGTGATTACCTGTTTGTGACTGTATATTAAATTATATATATATATATATATATATATATATATATATATATATATATATATATTCTTTTAATTTATTATTTTAATTGGATTAATCATGTTTATTTAGTTAAACGAAATAAAATTCACCATGTTTCTTTCATCTTACAATACTCCGTTAGTAGATTGATATATAGATAACCTATACCAAAATATATGTCATTAATCTGGTTAAAGTAGGGTTTCTTTTAAAATGAATAAATATGACGAAAAATAAAGTTTTTGCTTTTACTGATCGCTTAGATTTTTATTTAAAATATTACTTAAAAATAAATTAAAATAATTTACCGGCAAATTCCAAGCCGAAAAGCTTCCATGTGCCCCGTTTAGTCACGATGATGACGTGGGGACAGATGTTGCGGTGCACTTGCCTGGTGGTGTAGTGCAAGAAATTCAGCGCCTCTATGATCTATAAGAAAAAAAAATCTTAATGAGTTTTATAATAATTCATGGTTTTTGAATCTAATTACATTAATTACAATATTAGAAATATAACCTCCAGTTTCATAAGAGAATTTACCAAATGAATTTTATCTTTATTTCTTTAACAAAATGGCTACCAAAACGAATTTCAGTTATGCGATGGGTTTAAATATAATTCGACTTATTTATTATGTATTTAATCGATCGGCCAAGATTAAATTATCCACGGTCATTTTGGCTGTTCTGATATCTTTATCAGAAAGAGAGTCAAGTTCATGTTACCAAAATATTATATGATCAACAATTTAAAAGAAAACATATGAAACTAAAGCAAATATGACGGCAAAAAGAGGTTGAAAATAACGTTTCAATATTTCCATATATTGATAGATAGAAAATGAATATGTCACTGACGTGTAGCTTTATCAGTTTTTGTATGTACATAGTGAACAGAAAAATATGAATGTTTACAGGAACTGTGGACTGATTTTGATATTGGAACGTTGATCTTTAAATGTTTTAAACGCCACCATTTATATAAATACGCTACCTGGTGTAGCTTTATACAATTTGTAACTTTTATATAATAAAATTTTTTATTGAGCAACGCATATATTGGACGTAAAGGAAGTATATATGATGCATAAATGTATATTTGAATTACATTTAATTGAGATAATATTTCATTTAATACAGATAATATTTGCGGTCGTGGCGCAGTGGGCCAGCGTCTGTAAACGCGAATTTGTGGTTTCGATCCCCATTTGAGGGAGTGATTATATTTAAAATTATTTTTACTTTCTCACTCTAGTAAGACAAAGTGCGGCGTTTAGCTCCACCAGTCAACACATAATGTCTTGATTTCGGTGGAAAGCGAAGTACGGAATGTCTTGACACTAGGTACTTTCTGTCTGAATAAAAAGCGTGAAGCTAAAAAAAAAACAAAAAAAATAGCAAAATCTCTTTAATTGTCCCCATTTGCATCGTTATCTTGACTTTGAGTCCATGAAACGAGCCAGACAGGTACAGGAGGTATTTAATTAAACCAATATCGACTAAATCTGAGTGTCGTGAAGATTGAACGTACTATTAGTGCTGAAGATCAATTTTCTCAATTTTCTTAGGCAAATTTATTAAGTGTTATTAAATTAAATAATTATTTTCCATGTTATCGATTCCATGTTATGTTATCATTCGATTTCAGCTTTTTTATTATTACAGTAATGTCATTTTTATAATATTTTATTATTTTTTTTAGCTTCACGCTTTTATCCCGCATAGCAGGGTAGGCAGAAAGTACCTAGTGTCAAGACACTCCGTACTTCGCTTTCCACCGAATTCGAGACCTTGCGTGTTGGGTGGTGGAACTCAACGGCGCTCTTTGTCTTTTACCAGAGCGAGGAAGTGAAAATAATTTAAATATAATCACTTCCCCAATGGGGATCGAACCTACCACCAACCGCGTTGACAGTCAGACGCTGTCCCACTGCGCAACGACTGGTCTCTAAATTATATTATTATATTGGCATAAAATCTTAAAGAGGAAATAAAGAAAGTAATCAACGGAGTGTCGTGACTCAAGTTGTCTTTGACTGTTATGCGGGATAAAGCGGGAAGCAGTTTTTTTTTAAATAAAACTTTCTATAATCTTTAATACACAAAACTCAATACATATGTATATAAATATTGTATTTACAATAAAATCGATATTATTCGTACGAATTGAGTGATGTAAATTTCACTCGACTTGGAAATTGGTGGGTGTGCAACTGATTGCCTCTAATCTTCACTAGGTAATCGGTGCCAGTAATTAATCGATCTTCGCTCATCCATACCAAATAGTAGTTTCAATAATTGCAGAAGCTCTACATACGTGTTAGAGGCTAACTGGCAGCCACTCCAGTGATGCGTCGAGGTAAATTATATATATATATATATATATATATATATATATATATATATATATATATATATATATATATATATATATATATATATATATATTGTATGTTTGTCATATACGGTTTTGAATACCGTATCGCAATACTTACTTGCTAATCTAACTCGGCAATGAAAGCTTTATAAAGTTTTACTCAACAAGTTTGCCTTTAGCAAATAACTGCAGTTTCCAATAGGTAAAAGTAGTATATTTGGGCTAGTGAGTCTTAGTATCGTAGAAAATAATTTCGATATATGGCAATATTTCTTGGTATATTCCATTGAATTAATTAATAGACCTTGAGTTCATATATACACTAAAAATCATAAAAAAAATATTTTATATTTAATACATTATTTCTAAGAAGGCTCTTGTACTTATGCAATTTTTTCATTTTTTGTCAATTTACTTTGTTCACATTATTGCAAAGAAGCATTAAACAATCCAAATATTCTAGACTCTATCTTAGTAGAGTCTAGATTTCAGCTTCTTATAGCTAGATCTAGTTCCTAGTTTAATCTAATAAAGTATAAGGCTGCAATAACAACTCATACCAGAATCTAATATTCATAGTTAAGTAGTATTATTAAAATTCATTAATATTTATGGTGTTAACGTTCACAGTGGGCTTTGTCCACAATGTTGTCAACCCAATGCCTCGGGCGTTGTAATATAACTTTTAACGGGCTTTGTTATACCTGAGTTATTTACTTAGGCATAAATAAATATAATAGTTTGTGAGATTGAAACATAGTAATATTGACATTTTGCTACTTACAGTTTCATGAAGAGCACGTCACGTGGACGTTTGTGGGGCTTTATTACATTGTAGATGAATGTTTTATTGGAAAAACAGGAGTTTTGCTTTACGCTTTTCCCTGCATTTTTTAGTCAAAACGAATCTAGAGACTATATTGCGTTAAATCTGTAGTACCTATATTAAGTGCTAAGTTGCAGAACTCAACGCCGCGCTACGACATGCCATTTTTTTCGTTTCAAACAGTAATGAAAACTGCGAGAAACCACAACATGTGGGTACGTAGCCGTTCTAAGTAGTAGGAAGTCTTGCGGCTGATGATGATGATCATGATGGAAAAAAACGTACCATTTTATCACTTAAGGCATATTTAATTGAAAACTTTTATTTAATTCTAGTAAATTGCTTGAAGCTTAGTTCTCTTATTTTTCAATATGAGACTCAATTGTTAGTAAAAATATACAATATTTAATTTTATTTTCAAGGTTTAAAACGGTAGATCACGTCCGTAGCGAATTAGTTCGCGGACACGTTCAGCTTAAATCTATTACGATATATAAAAGGAAAAGATAACCGACAAATTTATCTCTTGCCGGATCAAAGGATTTTTAATTTAATCCTTAAAGGTGTGAAAAAGATATAAAGTTCATTATAAATTCTTAGAAAATTTTCGTGGAATCTTCAATAATGTACATATATTTTTTGTGCTTTATCTATTATCCTATTCTTTCCAACTGCTTAATCTCTAATCTGTCTATATCACTCTGCCTGTCAGTTAGAAAGCTGACGGGCAGGGAGTGCTTAAGAAGGGAGTGTCTGGACACTAGGTGGTCTCTATACTAGGTTGTCCGAAAAAAGGAGTAAGGCTGAAATAAAATGAATGCCCGGGACTAAATTGAAAAATACTATTTTCGTGGTAATTTACAATTTTATTTATAAAACCTTTAAAAGGGGCAGGTATGTAGTATTTCAATATGACATCAAGAGGCAGATTTGTGAAGTGTATACTTAAATAGACGGTGAAGATTGCGAGTGGGTGAACTTATGAACGACATTTGATTTCCTAAATAAAAATATTTGGATATTTTCGTAAACGGCACAGTCGGACAGCGTCTAACGCGTATATATATATATATATATGTATATATATATATATATATATATATATATATATATATATATATTATTCATCGTAGTATGTATTAGTAAGACAAAACGCGGCGTTGAGTTCAGCCACTTAACACGCAATGCTTTGAATTCGGGTGGAAAGCACCTATGGCTTCGGTTTTAGGCGCGGTCGAGGAAGAGCACTGTTAGGTTGGTGGGTAAGCGGTACGTCCTATATCTGCCAGCCCGAGATCCGGGATACATAGCATATCCCGTGTCCTCAATCAGCAAGGTATCCCTAACTAATTTCTTCAAGTTTCAAAAAATAGAAAGGTTATCTCTGACTAATCACAACCACTGAGATCAGTCTATAATAGTCTATTTAGAAAGACATCGAATTTAGCGCTACATTTCGTTTACCTGGCTACATTTTTTAAAATTAAATTACATAAATATAAAATAATCTAAATTGTAAGAGATATTCTACCTATCCTTTTGATAAATCAGAACGACTTACAAAATTTAAAGGTTGTTTACAAAACAGTTTTCAATTACTGTTTCGGAGTCCTTGAAAGAAATGCTTAAGATGGATATGACAGGTGTTAATTAAAACGGCCTTGAAAATTACTCAAGTACATAAATATTATATTAGAAAGTCGATGGAGCTACTCGTTTTTGTCCGTCTCGTCCTATACATAATGGGAATTTCGTACTAATTAATAAAACTGGACTTTCCCTGAGAAGACATAGAGATGCTTAGCTCTACGAGTCTTTTAAACTTAGTTTAGGCTTAAGTATGGATCAGTGTAATGAAAAATGTAATTACATATAGAGACCATATGTCTGTTCTTATAATAATAAAAAAACGTTTGTCTAATAAGAACTTTGATTTTCGCGATTTTTATACATTTTAAATGAAACTATTTCTACCTATCTACCTGTGACCACGGACTACTGTAAAGTGTTCGAAACGTCAGGTGTCCAAAATATATTTTCGAATACCAAAATATACGCAATTAATCCGGTTAAAATAGTTTCATTTAAAACGTTTGTCCATGAAAAAAATCTACTTTAAATTTTTTATAATTCATTTTTTTATTAAGCTTAAAAATAATTGAAGTATTGGATAAATGTATTAGAAATGTCGCAAAATTTGAATTTAGAAATTTTGTTGCGGTTGGCTATGGAATCGATTCCTACTCGGGGGAGTGTTTATAATTAAATATTACTTTTAAATTCCTCGCTCTGGTAGTGCGGCGTTAAGTTCACCATTCGACACGTAATGTCTTGTTTTGGACGGAACGGACTGATTACTCTGATATGTGGCATGAAGCGTGAAGCTTCTGAAAGAAAGCAGTCTACTTTTTAGTACGTAACGAAATTCAAAATAATAATGTTTAAGTTCACAAAAAAAAATTAAGCTTTTCAATTAAATCATATATTTTTTTAAAATAACTTTTTCGCTGTCGAAAAATAAATAAAAATAATAACAGTTATAAAAATAAAAACAAAAATCACACGAATTCCTGAACAAAATTTCCACGACTGCAAAACTTTTTGTACTCTGATACTCAATAGCAATACGCAGAAATATCCATTATGTTGTATATCTCCATACAAAAGAGCAACGTTTGAAAGGCTTTGCTTTTCATAGTCAATAGTATAAAGCCTTAACCCGGAGATCCCAAACACGTGTCGACAAACGTGGCCGATGCAACTCTGGACAGTAATGCGATTCAAACACGCCTTATATCTAAGGCTTTCTGTATACACTTGAAATGGGAAATTCTATTCAAAATCATTTAAACGATTTATATCAGCATTATTAATATATATATATATATATATATATATATATATATATATATATATATATATATATATATATATATAAATATATATATATATATATATATATATATATATATATATATATATTTTGTTAGTATGTTAGTATAGTTAGGATTTATACCATCCATCCAAAGACTCAGATGATACTATCAAAATATATAGAATTTAGTTAATTTTTCTGAAATACACAAATACACCTACAACTTTATAAAAAGTCTTATACAAATAAGCCTCAAACACGCCTTATATCTAAGGCTGTCCGTATACACTTGAAATGGGAAATCCTATTCTAAATCATTTAAACGATTTGTGTCAGCATTACTTATGTGATCGTTTATCAGAGATTCTTTGACAATGTAGGCGTTTTTGACCAACTATCCTCCACTATTGCAATTTATTTCCTAAGTAATTTGTTCAAACTAATTATCTTGAAAAGAAATATCTTTATATAGAACTGATATATACTACTTTAAAAATTACGACGTTTATTTTAAATAATATAACCGTTAGAGCTTAAAATGTATGCTGTCATTTTAGATAAAAGTGTACGTAGAATATATGGTAGTGTTTTTTAGTTTTAATATACCATTTTAATGTATTTATGATAAATATTTATGATATATTTAAACACTAAGTAAGAAAAATTATGGATTTCTTCCTAAGTTTATATATTGATAACAATATATATCTTTTCTTTATGAAAACGATATATATATATATATATATATATATATATATATATATATATAAATATATCTGTTTTATTGGAATCACGTAATTGCAAATTACTTTGATTGTAGTACTAGCGGTCAGGGTACACTGGATATACACAATAATCTTTTTGCACTTATGTAGTGATTAATTTAATTCCTTCGTTTTACTGATATAATTGATATGTGATGTTTATTGTTCATATAGATGAAATTTTTTATTTTAGTTTTGTGTATTAATATAAGTTATACACATAATGTGTGTATATTTGATGCTATAAAGCATTTTTAATATGCCACATAATCAGGCTTTAGGAGTTACTGGATTGAGTGTTAGGGGAATTAAAAATATGAATAGATAGAACTAATAAGGAAAAATATATTGGAGGTCGAATCACAGTGAGACAGCGTCTGACTGTAAACTATATTTAAATTATTTTTTCGTTTCTCCATTTAATACGTTTTGAACTCCGCGGGAAGCGGAGTATGGAGTGTCTTGACACTAGGTACTTCCTATCCGACCTGCTATGTGGAATAAAAGCGTGAAATTGCTTGACTCAAAAACATGCCGTTTACTATTAAATTGTGTTATAAAAAAAAGAATAATAAAAATACTTAATTCACTTTATTAGGTTCGATAAATTTTAGCCCACGCTTGGTTCCAGATAGTGTCCAGTGTGTTCATGTATTATTATGTAGTAGTATGTATGTTAGTTGAGTATCACTTCGCATATATCACGTTGTACGAAAGACATTAAGTATTATTTAAAAATAACTAGGAATTGAAAGAATGAATTACTTGTCACTGAGCTACTTTCTGTTTACAAAATAAGAAGATTTCAGGATTTTTTATCTACCTGAAGAAATCTCGGATAGTATTCCTTCATAATAAATAGACAAGTTTATATTTACAAAATGTAATATAAACAGAAAATTTCCAAGAAGATGTTAGGTTAAATATTGTATAAAAAGCTTGATAGGCTTATCTTATTTAGCCTCCAGTAATCCGGCCTTAAAATGTAGCTAAGACAGTATAGTGACCTTCTGCCACCAGATAAATTGACTAATATAAAAAATATTTGGATTTTTTTTGGGAAAAATTAATTTTGTCTTAAATCTATAAAATGTATGGCTGATTTCTGTCAATGAATATATATATATATATATATATATATATATATATATATATATATATATATATATATATATATATATATATATATGTTACAATTTTTACCATCCATCCAAAGACTCAGATTATTTTCTTGAGGTGCAGGTTCGACTCCCATTACGATCAAAATATATACAATTTAGTTATTTTTTCTGAAATATACAAATATACCTGTAACTTTTTCTACAAAGTGTTGTAACTGTTATTTGTATGTTATACAAATAAGCCTCAAATTTTCGAGAAAGTTGAGAACACAAAATTTCCAACACAAAATATTTAATTGAACACAAAATATTTAACTTTTAAGGTGTGTTTGAATAATATTTTACTTTACAAATTTAAATACTATTAAATTTGGATGTATTTAACATGTAATAGGTTTATATCGTGACTTCTCTCGCTCTCAGTATATGATTAAGGGAGATGGGTAGAATATAATAGAATAAAATACTAAAGTTATTCCAATATTTCAGAACAAATAAGTTTCAGTTAGTAAGTACAGTTATTCGATTGCACAGAGCGTCGTAGAAACCATAAACAGAGCGGAAAATGTAGTAAGGACTGTGTCTTGGCTTGAACTTTTAAAACACGAAGTTATTCAAAATTAGAATATTTTAAAATGCATAAGTTAGTTATATAAAAGTACTTACTAATTTGAATGGTTGATTTGTATAAAATGTAATATATTTAGTATACAAATATATATATATATATATATATATATATATATATATATATATATACTAAATACTACATACTAATAAAATTTCAATGTTCAAGTATTTTACTATGCAAAATGCAAGGCAAAATCTCACTAGCGTGTAACGTCATTGGAGAATTGAAGCTTACGTGAAAAAAAATACTAAACTAAAATCCGCTCTCGTCTTTAAACTGATTATTAATTTATACTTTTTTAAAACATACTATAGTGATACAGTGAGATAGCTTTTTAGTGTAAATGTGATGGTTTTGTGTTCGATACCCATTAGGAAAATATTAGGAAAATAATATATATATATATATATATATATATATATATATATATATATATATATATATATATATATATAAATGATTACTTCGCCTCAACACGCAATTTCTCATATTCAGGCATAGCTCAAGCTCAAGCGAATATCGGAATTTTTGTTCACCTGATTCTCTTTGCCTATTATTCTAAGTGGTAAAAAGAATTAACTTAATGTTCTTTAGTATCACTTCGTAACCGATTTATTTACATAATTGGATGTACCAAATGTATAGTTGCTTTTAACTTGACAATATTTAAAACCAAAATAATATTTATTCATATACAAATCCTTTTTTTTTCTTCACGATTTTATCCCGCATAGCAGGGTAGACAGAAAGTACCTAGTGTGAAGACACTCCGTACTTCATTTTCCACCGAATTCGAGACATTACGTGTAGAGTGGTGGAACTCAACGCCGCACTTTGTCTTTTACCAGAGTGAGGAAGTGAAAATAATTTAAATATAATCACTTTCCCGAGTGGGGCTCGAACCCACAAACGATAGCGTTTACTCTCAGGCGCTGTCACACTGCGCTACGACCGGCCGGCAAATACTTGAATTTCTTAAGTTAAATCTAATTTTTAGTATCACGTATATAGATAAATTTCTATTTTACTATAATTGCATACAGCGATTAGAAGGTATACGTATTTTTTGATACCTTAATACGGGAGGAAACTTTTTTACGGGACATGGGTGAGGTTGTAACGGGCATTCGCCCTCTTTAACCTCATGGTATTCCTCAAACCTTAGCTTAGCTGGTTAATAAGATACTGAATAGAATTAGTACCTACCTGAAGTATTCCAAAGCGCAATTCAATATCCAGGAAGTGGTATTCCCTGGCATACGGCGGTCGAGGCGACGGCGCGTATTGCGGGACGGCAGTAGGAGGGGCCAGCGATATTGGATGCGGCATCACTGGGGGCTTCACACCTGGCGGTAGCGGCGATGAATCCTGGTAGCGGGAATGATGCAAGTATTAATTGAAGTAACAATATTGTTAGCGTAATTTATCTATAAATAGACTAGACTAGACTAGAATAGAATAACGTTGAATATTGTTATTAAATATTAGTTATTAAGGGGACGTTATTCAGTCTTATTAGATCATTTAAATATAATTTAGATATATTTTAGTTATATTTTTCATAATTAACATATATTTTTAGGGAAGTTAACTATATACGTCGACAATTAAAGCCACGTGGGGGGACGGGTGTTTTAATAGTATTATATAAGTAAGTTAACTAAAACAATATTTGAAATGGGATTGCAAAGTAGTAATAAATTATGACATGGCGCGCTATTACATTTGATAATATGTAAAAAAATCATAAAATAATATACAAGGTCATATAATGGTCAGCTATGATATATTTTTGTTTAACACTTCACAGGGTACTGAGAGACAACCATTCCCATTCATCAGGAACATTCTCAAGATGTCAACGTAGACTTTTGTCTTACCTGAGCTGAAAAATAAGTATAAAAAAACCATTATAATACATGGATAAATAGTCATTTTATGGTTTTATTTGTTTACAACAACGAAATTCCCACGAGTGGGAATCGAACCCGCAACCAGCTCGCTTACAGTCAGACTCTTTCACAATTGTCGTATAGATAAGAAATAAATTAAAATATACATATAAAATTAATAATTTAATATACAAAATAAATAATTCATACAAATAGAATTGGACAAATATGGCCATTGTTATGATAATTGGATGCCAATTATAACGAAATTATGTATCAATTATCCCTTATTATATTAATTTGGTGAACTGTATCAAATCAGAGAAATCGCCTTTGTCTCATTAACGCGATGTACGTATCACTGATCTTATGTAATTATCCATACAAACACACATACATACTTACATATATACTCTATTAAATTATTAATTTTCTCTAATAATTCATATGTAGATCTTAAATTTATGTTGCGTGATTTCGATCTCCGTTTTCCGTTTTTTAAGGTGTTGCGCGTTGAAATTAATGCTTCACAGCTTATAATAAATAATAAATATAAAAAATATATAGAAATATTAAAATATAAAATAAGAAATATTAAAAATTATTTTAATTTTTTTTTTAAAATTATTAAGGCCGGTTGCGGTGCAGTGGCACAACATCTAACTGTAAATGAGTACGATTGTCTGTTCAATTCTCACTCAGGGAATGATTATATTTAAATTATTTTCATTTGCTCAATTTGATAAGGCAAAGAACAGCGTTCCGCTATTCAACACGCAACGTCTCGAATTCGGCGGAGAGCGGAATACGGAGTGTCTTGAAACTATCTACTCCTTAAAAGCGTGAAGCTAAAAAAATATTATACCTGAGCGGAGGTAGAATCCACAAACTTTGTCACAATTAATTGTAATGTATGAAATAAAGATTATTTGGAGGTAAGGAGGCAGAGGAATAATAATAAAATAATAAATTTATGGCATTTTTTTTCTTACAAAGAATTGAATATATTATTGATTCATAATATTCATAAAAATCAATAAAATTCATATCTTACTATCTCAGCGCTGTAATCAAGCAAGCGATACGTTCTCGATCGATCTACATTTAAATTCATTTAAATATACTTAAAATATATTTAAATATATTTTAAATATATTTAAATATATTTAAAATATATTTAAATATATTTTAATACATTTAAAATTATTTAAATTGTTATTTTTTCTTTCCTTAGTTTATGAATCATACTTTAAAACAAGACAAAATGACTATATATGAACTCGGTGTTTTATTGCATAACTAACAAAAGCTCTATATTCTTTTTTATAGTTATAAAGATAGCAATGGTGCCAGAGACTAGTGTCAAGTCACTCTATTATAATATATTTAAAATAAAGAACAGATGAAATATTTAAAATAACACGCACTATTTCAAAATAAGTTAACATAATGTGTATATAGGTATCTTCAGCTGTGTAATGTCGCCCAAGAGATTCACCCGAATGAATGATTGAATGCCAGGCGCCTCAGAGTTTTGAGTGCTTTTCATACGTTATTTACCCTAAGAAATTCTTGTTTTTTAATTATTTATTATTTGTGTTTTTATTGTATGAAGTAATTTTTAGCTTTTATCCCACATAAACAGAAAATGCCTAGTGTCAGGACACTCCGTAGAATACGAGACATTGTGAGTAGCTTAACTCGACGCTGCACCTTATCTTATCGGAGCAAGGCGAATGTAAATAATTTTAATATAATTATTTCTCCGAGTGAGAGTTGAACCCCAACCGATCGAGCTTACAAAGCAGGTAAATATGTTATATATATATTCGCAGCATAGCAGGGTAGACAGGAAAAACCTAGCGTCAAGACGGAGTGTCTTACTTCGCTTTCCACCGAATTCAAGATATAGCGTGTTAAGTGAAGTGGTGGAACTCAACGCCGCACCTTGTCTTACCAGAGCGAGAAAATGAAAATAATTCAAAATATAATAACTCCCCGAGTGGGGATCGAACCCACAACCACTCACGTGTACAGACGACCAGCCTTAAGTATATACGTATATTTTGTATATATACGTATATTTTGTATATATACGTATATTTTGATCTTAAATGTGAAAAATATGCATGAAAATATATTTTTTAATCATATTTACTTCCGTTCGCTTCAAACGCTAAACGTAAATTGGTAAAATAATGAAAGTAGCCTTTTATAACGAATATTGGATCACCTTTAATGACTTTTATGAAGTTATTCTTGTAATTTTACTATAAAAAATCCAAAACACTATGATGATCTATCGGAGTAGAGTGAAACAGTGTGTATTATAACGCGCTTTTTGTGGATTTAATTGAGACTTGCTCGGCAATGTTCATGATAACTGTATTTACTATTTCGAATTTTGGACGTAAGAGATCGCAGATAAAGAAATAGATGAGTATCACGGCGATATTTCCTCCGTCTTCCGCTAGAAGTTGAAGATGTAGCGCAATTTAGTTGCGGAATCCAACGCTGTCTTTACCCTAGTGAGTGAACCTTCCGCTACGATGGCCTCACGCCGTGAATTTATATAAATAATAATTTTATTATAAAAATAATAATATAACTGTTAAAAAGGTTTTTTGCTTTTCGTATTTTCTATAAATTTGAAATTAAATTATTTTAATCAAATTAATCGCATATAGTTGGGTTTTCGATAAAACTACAGTACAGTTTAGAATAATCCATAACCACAAATATAATATAGCAAAAATTTGTACAAATAAATAATTATATTATTTTTTTAAAAAACATAAAAATTTTAAACGCAGCGGGATTTTAACCCGCGATTCTCCGGAAACCGTCCATGCGCTCTGGCCGCTAAGCCATGCCTTCTATTACTGGCTGAGTCGAAATTCTTATACGTTTTGTTACAACTTCTTGACATTGTTAGCTCCGTAGAGAAATTTTTAAAAATTTCCGCTAGCCAAAGATTGTTAAGATATAATCATTTGGCAAGAAAAAACCAAAATTTTTTTATATTAAAATTGTTTTATAATCCTAAGTGTTGGATGGTACTTTAAAAATAGTAAAATAAATATAATACTTACAATCCAAGCCAATATGCTCTCCAAGCTGCCATAAACGGATTCCGAAGCAAAGGCCAGGGTGTGGTGGCCTTCCTCCAAAGAGTGAATGATTTGCAGCATCCGAGGATGACGCATTTTGTCCATAGCAATGATACAAGCTTTGATGCGATCAAGCATGGTCTCTTTACGTTTCGGCTTGTACAGCTTGTCCGCGATGCGCTTGTCAAAGACGAACACCGAGCATTCCTGTGGAAAGAAATTGTTATTTTTTTAACAATATATTTTAAGAACACCTATTTAAATAAATACGGATATAAAATTTTATATTCAATGTTATCTTTATTTTACATAGCAAGGTAATAAAGTGAATCTAGTTCTCAATACGCGCTGCTTATCGCTTTTCTTCCAAATTTGAGACATTGCCCACCAGCTGGCGGAACTCAACGCCACCTTTAGAGATTGTTATAACGTATAGTACTTTTAATAAAATATGTAATTAATTTTTAATAAAATAAGTACTTAAAATAAATTTAATATTTTTAATATTTAGCACAGTAATAACTAGTGCTAACCTTCCCGACATGTTTGGTTGACATCTGATGGCATTTTAGTATCTATTGTTGTTACCAGACGAACCAGAATAGCGTGAGCCGATAACTATAGTTTTTTTGTTCATTTGTTCTTCATACTGCATGTGTGCAATATATAGCAATCTTCTAGTTAAAATTTTAAAATGAGATTTTCTTGTTAAATTTTAAGTTAAAATATATAAGAAGAAAATGTACTATCTACTATATATATGACATGACTGAATATATATATATATATATATATATATATATACATATATATATATATATATATATATATATGTATATATATATATATATATATATATATATATATATCTATATATATATATATGTATATATACATATATATATGAAGCGAAACAATTATAAAGAAATCATAGTGTTTCACGCTCATTTATCAGAATACCTTTCTGACAAAAAATGTATATACGAAATTTAACATAGTATTATTGCTGTTGTATCAATATCGAAAATAAATAGTTTACCGATTTATATGAATAAACTCTTTATATTAATTTTTACATGCCAAGATATGATATTAAATAAACAAAAATATTCAATATATTTCTGTATGTCCACTTTTAATATTTATTGTTGACATAACTACATATGACATAGCCGACACTGTGGTGTATATCACTTTACAACAGTTGTAGATTTGATTCCTGCTGGAGGCAATATTCATAACATGTAATAAAGAATTTTTGCCTTTAGAATGACTACAAGGGGAAGTCGAGAATTAAGAACTATTTTCTTTATGCTTCAAGCCTTCATCTCGCATAGCAGGGTACACATGAAGTACCTTGTGTAAGGACTCTCCGTCGCTTTCCACCGAATTCGGGATATTGTGCAATGAGTGGCAGAACTCAACAGAAGTTTACAATCAGACGCTGTCCTACTGGGCTATTACCGAACTGGATGTTATTGATTTATCACGCTTTTATCCCGCATAGCAAGGTCGACAGAAGCTACCTACTGCGAAGACACTCCGTTCTTCGCTTTCCACCGATTTCGAGACATTTTTGAGTGGTGGAACTTCACGCCGCACTATCACAATACAATCACTCCCCCGAGTGGAGATCGAACCCAAAACTGATTGTGTTTACAGTCAGACGTTGTCGACGATATATATATATATATATATATATATATATATATATACACACACATTATATATACATACATACATATTCTACTACAAAAAATATAATTCGTACAATTTAAACATATTAATTCGTTATATTTGAAATGTAATATTAACAATTTTCCTTAACGTCTTTGTTTATCCACGTTCCCGCCCATCTCCATCTTTCTTTCTGCTGTTTTCTTATTTAACATTAGCAACTCATTCAGTCAGCATAATATTTTACAAAAAAAAATGTTAATTATATTTTTTACCAGTTTAAAAAATGAAATAAAAATTATATATATATATATATATATATATATATATATATACACACACACATATATATATATATATATATATATATATATATATATATATATATATTAAGAACAGAAGAGTGAGCAATTTATACATATTTTAAGTTTATATATAGTATAATTTAGATCTTTTAAGAGTTTCTTAAAAAAATATAAATATAATTTCTTTACATATTCTACTTGTTCGAAGTACAAAAAAACCTTTATTAACGTCAGTGCTTATTGCCGTGAAATAGTGTTCTTTTTTTGGTAAAAAAAGAAAATTCCCATTAAATATACACATGTGTAAGCATTGATTATTTTCAGTACCACTTGCCACCTGCAACAAATTTGTATGCGGAACTGTACAGAATTATTTTCCCTGTAAATTGAATAAATTTATGGGTTGTGCGCATTTAAAGCGCATTTGTGGTGTAAATCCGCAACTTCCATACATTTTTCATGAAGCCGCCGTGCCCGTCGTGTCAACTAACTTTTGACTTCATGAATGAAAACGCAAATTTACCTTAGATAGGTACTAGAAAGAAGGGTGTATAATAAAATATTTCACCGTCTTCTTAAATTTCAGAGAAAAAAGTATAGGTTTTTTGTTAAAAAAATAGATTTTAGTATATTTTTTTTAAATGAAATATTTTAATTGTAGGTGGAAAGCCATCAATTAAACTGTCTCTAACAAATTGTACGAGATAAAGCCTGAAACTGAAAAAATATCTTATAAATTTCGTTGGTATTATAATATTATTATAATATTGGCACGGAATTCCTCAACAGAACTTATTGCATTTTATATTTAGCTATGCATTAATAATGCAATGATACAATTTTTGCTTATTACAAGATAAAAGGAAAAATCTAGTGCTAAAACACTCATTTCTCCCATTTTCCGTGCAATTTTGACACTATGTATTAAATGGCAGAACCCAATGCCGACTTTTGTCTTATCAGGCTAGAAAAGTGCTATTTATGTATATAAATAAATAAAAATGGATGTCTGTTTGCTATAATATAATAACTGTGTTCTTTTAATCCATATGTATGTATACACGGTGAGTTACATAAGAAAATAACATTTGTTACAACTTATTTCAGCTGGACCGATTTTGGTAGAATTTTCATTGGCAGATAGCTGAGGGTTAAGGAGTGATATTGGGTAATTTTACTTTAAAATTATAAAATACAGATCAAGAAATGTTAGATTCTACGCAGAAATGTTTTTAAATAAAATACTAGACCGACCCGACTAGAGATTGGTTTCAAAACCCATTCATGTACATTCAAATACTCCAATTTTCCATTTAAATATAATCAATATAACTTTTTTTTTAATTCTACAAACATACGCGGTTAAAATTCTTTTAGTATATACAAAACAGAGGTGAAATTTTAATCTAAATTCATCTATTCATCCATTATAAAGAAAATACGTTGCGTTTTCTTATCACGGTTTACGCTAAGGTAATTCACACGCACAAAAGTTCAATTTTTATCACTCAATAATAAGATAAGACTACTGGGCTATAGAATTTTTTATTTTTTGACAGAATATTTATGGTACATTTTATATATTTTTTTAGTTGAACAGGACTTATAAAGTAAAGTTTATTTTACTGTACTGATATATATTTGAATAATAATTCACTTTAGGTCGCGGCTTTAGGTAGTGAAACACGCTGTTCCACGCTGCTGGCTATAAACACGATCGGTTGTGGGCTCTATTCTCACTCGGGAGAGTGATTATATATAAATTATTTTCACTTCCTCGTTCTGATATGACAAAGTACGGCGTTGAGTTCCATCAGTCAACACCTAATGTCTCAAATTCGGTGGGAAGCGAAGTACGGAGTGTCTTGACACTAGTCCCTTCTTTCTACTCTGCTGTGCGGGATAAAAGCGTGAAACCAAAAAAAAAAACTTTATAAGTTTATGTTATTTGAATAAATCTACCAAATATAATATTTTTATGAGACAGGCAAAACAAACGAGCGTGTCAACTATGGTAAGTGATCATCTCCGCCAATAGCCCCTTGTTACACCAGCTTGAGAATAGAATAATTGAGCTTTTTGAAGGTCGAATCAACCTGGAAACACTGTTGCAGGTAAATCGTTTCATACTTCTGTATCACACGGAAGGAAGTTCCTACTAAGCCACACATGCATATATAAATAAACAATTTATTTGCGTTTATATTTCTGTGTTTGCAAACTATTAATGATTTTCAAATCAGTTGATGCATTTGCCGTTAGTTATTTATGGAAACTAGAGGTACTTGTTCATCTGCATAACAATGAGTGTTAGGATCCTCTAACAAATCATTGATATGCAGAAGGGACAGCACACAGCCCTGTGGGACGCCAGCACCGGTGACAACTCAGGAGCACACACGTTGAGCGCTAAGGGAGAAATGCCATTCAGCCCATTTAACTTGTAGATGTCCAGAGAAGATAGAGCTCGCCGAACAGCTTTTTTCGAGCTCCTCGTGGTTCCTCTGTCATTCAAAGTCAAGTTCGAGGCGAAGAGAATGCCCACGTGATCAGTTTTCTCTTTCACCGCGTGAGCCACGGTGTCACTCTCGATGCGCAACGGCGGAAGTGAAAACTGGCTGATGTTACCATGTGCAGCCTTCAAGAGCGCTCAGAAGTTACGTGTTCCGGACGGGTATTTCTCAAGCTTCTCATTGATTTTAGCGATATGCTCGGTCTTTGCATTAGCAATTTCCCTCTTAAAGTACCTTAAGGCACGGTTATACTCTCTATTAAAGGCTTTAACCTTTGGATCCTTAGTGATTAGTGCCTCAGCCCAGATTTGGTACGCGCTTGCCAATAGTAGCTTGTTTGCAAGATGTACAAAACTAGGGCCGTGACTTGTTACCGATTGGCACCACAGAGCTAGGACGTAAAGTTCCATACCCTCTAGATCCACGTTAACAAGAGCAGCGGCACAGTCACTCGCAACAGGTTAAAAAAAATAAACGTGATGGGTTGCGGGTGTTCTGAAACTATCACGTTTAATAGGCACTACACTCCGTATCAGGCAGTGGTCAGAAGATACCAAAGGGGCAATGATTTTAACCTAATACTTCTGGATGTGAAGTCAGCAGAAAGTGCAGTAAGGAGGCATTGTGGCTGTCCACATCTGGGACACGCGTAGGCGAATTAACCAATTGGGACAGTCCATTTGCCACAGCAAAGTCAACACAGCCCTCCCTGCGTAGTCAGTAGTATCTGATATAAGTCAATCGCCATGGTGCGCATTGAAATCGCCAAGTATTACGACCTCGGCAGAGGGCAGCTGGGACAGCATTCGCCAATAGCCGATTGCATGTGCTCCTAAAGTCGATCCGTTTCTGCGTTACCACTATGGGACCTGTACAAGCATGCGTAGATTGTATGATTAGTAGATTGTATTGATGCGTAGACAGGTCCCGACCTTCAAAATTAGGAAGGTGACCAAAACTCATGTCCTCCCTCACAAACACAGTGAACCTGGCTTGACGCGCAAAATTATGTTCTATTTTGTAGCCGGGGTATTGGAGATAGGCTATGTTGCTTGGTGGGGCATTTTGAGTCTCCGTCAAAAATAATAAGGTCGGCCGTGCCGTCTCAAGATGGTGCGGGACAGCATTCAGGTTGGAAGGGGCTGCCGTGGAGCGTACGTTCTCCTCGCTTGTCTTGTCTCTTGCGTGGTGCTGTGCCCTCCTCAGTATTTGAAGGGTAGCATCAAGGAAGCATCAACGATGCTGGCTCCTAGGGTACAATATCTTTAAGTACCGCTTTTAATTTGGGGAGAAGGAGGGAGTTTGGGCTCCCTGGCCTGGCATTACCTATACGAAACGCAATGGCATAAAGTCATTACTTAACGAAAGTTGTAAATGCTGGGGGTGATGTGGATCATCACGAGTCGAATCTGTCCATTATATTACACGTATGTTTTTCCATTACACGTATGTTTCTATAATTTTTTTATATGAAGGTTTACTTAATTACACAGAGTGGTTTAAAAAGCAAATTGATAATATAACACAATGTTATTTTATAAAGCCTAAAACGAGTTTATAGCTTCAAGTAAAGATCCTTTTACGATAATGACGTCGTAGGTAAAATTTTATTTATACTAAAACTGAACGATGTGACAAAAATTCAAATTTTATTATGTATTTATCTATATATAGTATGTAGTTATGAATCAGTGAAGTTGCTATTGGCGTAAAAATTATAAATAATTCTAATTTATAATAATAAATAAATAAAATTAATTTAATATATGAATATTTACTTGTTTTTCATACAAAAAATGCGGATTAACAGCATGGAAAGCTCGAAATTTGCGAGAAGTCTAATATAATAAAGTCGTATTCTTACGTATGCGTACACACGACGTGGTATCAATAAAGAATAAAAAAAGCTGTTCACACATCGTTTTCATCTTCAATAATTAAATTATTTATAACACAAGGTGTATATTTATACACATTTATACATATTTATTATACGTATTTATACATATTTATACACATTTTATTATACGTACATATGTATAATAAAATTACACAAACAATGTCAGATTTACCACTAAAGAAATTTAAAATTAATATTAAAAATGAATTGAAAAAAGTATATTATTGTATCAATGAATGTTAAACTGATTTAATTTGTGAAATTAATTGCATTTGATACTCAATCAGCTGATTTTTGTCGTGAATTCATTGTAAACTATATTTGAAGTGTAAAGTAAAGTAGAGCAACTGTGGGTTTCTCGTCGGCTCTTCCCTATATAATAATAGGACTGACAATACTGACACTTGTGTTGATCGACGATTCGAAAGTGCTTGTAAACAGCCTACTTAACTAAATAATAATTTGATTTTGATTTGAGTTTGAAAGATTTCCATATATAAATATTTTATACTAAGAGCAAAAATATATTTGGTTAGCTTCACGTTTTTATCATGCATAACAGGCTAGACATGAAGTACTCAGTATTAAGATACTTCGTAGACCGAATTCCACCAAATTCGAGACATTGGATGTTGAGTGGTGGAGCTCAACGCTGCGCTTTGTCTTACTATTTGCCATTTGATATATGTATAAGCCTGCAAAAATACTGATTTAAGCAAATCTACATATGCCATTTGAAATATTATTTTGTTAAAAAAATAAACATTAATTGCTTGTTTTTTTAACAAAATAACCCAAATTGTATTTAAATGATTATAATAACAAACCCGTCCGTCCGTAGGTCATTCGTTTGTTAATAATAATTCACATTTCCTAGAACATCTCCTACACAGCGGTAGAAAGTTAATGCAAAGGCATACAAGTTTAGACTTGGTAACTTCTTGTTTAGAAACTATTCCAGTTGACCGGCTCTTTATGAAGTTAAGGGATCTAAGTTCAACCAAACTACGATATGTATATGTTACTCGTATGTTGATACCATTGAATTATTTTAATGATATAAATATATATACACACACATATATATATATATATATATATATATATATATATATATAAATATTAATATTTTTCATTTCATACAATTTCATAAATTTTTGAACCAGCCAGGTAGGTGGTGATCTCAACTTAGTCACACGTTAAGTAAACATTAATTTGCATATTTTAAGTAAAAATATATTTGCGAATACTTAGTCGATATCGAATATTATATATCGATAACCTTTCCACACGTTATCTGAGTATGTCAACAGACGACATGTAATGAGTATGTGAGATGGAAGACGAAATTGAGATAAACACATAGAGATGATATTAAATTCATTTAGATTCTTAGCGGAATTGCACAGCTTCTGATAATATATTTGAATTAGATTTCTATTCGGGGAATATATTTATATGTATTTTAACTACTTTTACCCTGTAAGGTAAAAAAAAATTCGGCGTTAAGTACCGTGACTTTTGGCTGGGATTGGAATTGGATTTCAGAGTGTTTTCTCTCTAACTGTCCAGCAATACGAGATGACACGTAAAGCTATACAAACAATTTTAAACAAGCAGCTAATAAGTAACGATAAGCAACTTTTCACTTTATATAAATTATTACAACTTAATATTATGTCTATCTTATGTTATGAAACTTTGAAGTTGAAAAATAACTAACTGAAAAGATCTAAACAAGAAACTTGAATTCATTACAAGTTTTAATAAAATACTTAACGTAGCATACTGCGATCGTTACATCATACATGGGATAGGATATATATATATATATATATATATATATATATATATATATATATATATATATATATACTGAATTATATTGATTATATTGATTGAATTACTACTTGTATTTACTAAATACAATATTAATTGAATTTAATACTTATTTAAACTATGGCATGTATGTGTATTTTTAGGTATGTATATATATACATATGTATATATATATATATATATATATATATATATATATATATATGTTTTTCATATACATATTTAAATAACTATTTATATATATAACTATTTATTTAAATAACTTTATATGAACCAAGTACTCCGCCTACCGATTTGGTTTGTCCTACACCTTGAGGTTGCCTGG
Organism: Dryadula phaetusa; assembly: GCA_032432895.1. Classification (NCBI taxonomy): domain Eukaryota; kingdom Metazoa; phylum Arthropoda; class Insecta; order Lepidoptera; family Nymphalidae; genus Dryadula; species Dryadula phaetusa. The sequence continues at coordinate 12,857,491 of JAOYRS010000001.1, forward strand.
CAGAGATCACTCATAGCGATAAGGCCGCCTGCTATAGCCTTCTATTTTATTTTGTTTTTCTTTTTTCTTTTCATGTGTGTGGGGTGCAATAAAGTGTTATTATTATTATTAATAATTGAATGACTTATTGATCGTTGGGATTATGTTCTATATCCTTTATAACTCCGTATCGAAGAATAAAATAGAACATAGAATAATTTAGAATAAAACAGAACGGAAAAATCAAAGTTAATCAAAAACAAACAGGCTGTTTATATTCACTATTAAGCTAAAAACCACATAAAGCAATAGCCTGTATAATAATTAATAATACATCGATATTTCAAAACCACGGCTTCACAATGGGTATAGTGACTATTTATAAAATGAGTGTGTTCGCGTTTACAGTCCGACGATGTCCCACTATTCCACTACAGGCCATGCAGTCTAATTAAAAATATAAGGTAAGTAGTGTAATTTAAAAACTATGTATTATAATGTAAAAATTATATAAGTTATTTCCGCAGAATTATATTCGGCAAGACGTAATGCCTTGAAATTGAGCGGAACGCGGATAATGGACATGACATTTGATACTTATATGTAAAGATTCAACATATAATGTTTATTTGTTTTTCATTTGTTCTTCAGTAGTGTCTAAACTTTCAGAACAGTACTGTGATAATTATACTCTCATGCATTATCTGTTGAACGTATCCCTGTCATTGTCAGTAACAACACAGTGCTCAGTGAGTTAACTAATAAATGTTACAAGAATAAACAATATTGTAGACAAAACTGCTAGCAGACCGCTAGTATATATATATATATATATATATATATATATATATATATATATATATATATATATATATATACAGAGTATGACGTAATTGTATCTTCATTGCCACGTATATATTAGTTTGGTTGAACAATGTTCTCAGTAGTATATCCAAGTATGCAGATGAATTGCTCGGGCAGAACATTATATAATAAATGTATACGATACTGGTATTGTATATGTATTCTACGTACTTGTTTTTATATAAATTTCATGTTTGAATTGAAATAAAAACGATAAACGCTATTGTGGCACAATAACTTAATGAATATATTTTGGTATTAGAAAGGAATTTTTTAAATACCGATGTTTCTAACACTTAGTAGTAAGTGATTTTATTAAGCATAAATCTGTTTTGTAATCTGTCTCACGTAATGTCTGTTAATCAGGCAAAGTGGAGAACGGAGTATCTGAACACCAAACCTCTCTGTTGACGGTGTTATATACCTAATACACGAACAACAAACGTGATTACAAACCAGACGTCGATACGCATATCATAATTGATAGCCATGTAAATGTAGGTAATTCCACAGATCGGTTTCGCAATTCCATCAAATAGTTAGTTATTAAACTGAATTAGAAACTAAAATCTATATAATTTAAGATATGTTTAAGAACTCAACTAAATAATATACAAATATGACGTAAAATTATCGATTTTCAAGTTTATTTTTTATATGTAGAATAGATACGTGACTGGACTTTACTGAAATATTAAGCAAAAAAACGGGTAACTATTTGTTTTTAAAAGTAAACGCCAATTATAATCGCCATAGTGCACTTGAAGAGATTTACGAATGGAACATCAAAAAATTGAAAGTATCCAATCTGAAATGATCTGTAAAACCTATCCGAACGTAAAAAAAATAATAATAAAAATATATATAAAATGAATATTTACTGTCGGTTGCACATTTAGGATGCGAGATGAGGACGGATTTTTATCACTGAACACGTAATTTCGAAGCAGAAAGTAGAGAAGGTAGAGAAAGGAGTGTTTTGACACTAGGTTGTCACTGAAACCCTGCCATGAAGGTGGTCAGACAGAATCTAGTGACAATAATCCGCTAACTACTTTCCATATTGAAAGGCGGAATTTAACGCTGCGCTTCGTATACTTACGTACAAGTACTGGCAAAAGAAATAATTGAATCACTTTTACAATCATACGCTCCATGTTGGCCTAAATAATTTTTTGTATTTTTTTACAGAGAAATCTCAGTCTGATATTATTGCGGTATAAATGTGAAGGGTCCGATTTCTCACGATGGTTTTTTTGTTCGGATCTCCGCTGCCTTTTAATATTATGGTTTGGAATATTAAAAGAATTTTTTTAATAAAAATTTTATTATTCTAAATATTGGGTCTTTATCTATATCTCGTGTAAATGTAATTATAGTTAGAACTAACTAACTATTAAAAATTATATACCAATCCTTCTCGTTTCCGTTGAAATATCGAAAAACCATCTCCTAGTACTTTTTTTTGTACACTTCCCCGAAGAGCCGAAGTATATATTGAATTTCACTCACTCACTCAGTTTTCATTCACTCGATATCAGGAATATTTTTTATTTATCTGTGCATTTTTATCCTGTATTTGTTCACACATATATATACTCACACAAATGTAGAATTTTACACGTGCAATATATATATATATATATATATATATATATATATATATATATGTATATTGTGTACAGTGTACATATGACATAGCCGCATCTCCATCCAATTACAATGCTTGACTTTAACATCAAAATTGTGTGCGGAGACATGATAAATTAATTAATATTTGAATTTATTGTTTAAATCCGTATATCAAATATACGGTATTTTATTTATGAACAGAGAACGCTATTGGTGTAAAACATATTTAACATACAAAATCTTGAATATTAAAATGTTGTCAGTTTCCCAGACAGCGTAATTTATTTTTTGCGGAACTCAACGACGCGCTTTGGTTACCAGAGCGAGGAAATGAATATATTTTATATATGTGTAACATAACAGTTGTTATAAGTATATTACATACATATGTATTATCTCAATATTGTTTGTGTATGTATATGACATATGCACATATATTCATATATTCGTATATATGAATATATATATATATATATATATATATATATATATATATATATATATGTCTATATGAATATTTGGTGTTTGTGTCTTTATGTATGTACGCACATATTCAATTCTATATTATTTATTAAATTTAAAATATTACAGTTAAATTTATTTACTTCTTTTTTTCACTTTTTAAATTTAATTGCATTTTTACTCTCTCGTTTTGACACTCATCCACTTCTACGGGTTGACTGAAACATCAAGATCTCTTTAAGAAATAAGTCTTTTTTTAATCGAACCCGCAGTCGATCGCGTCTACAATATAACGCTTTCACACTGCCCCACGACCGACCAATTTTTTATTTTATTATTGAATATTCAATGTTTCGATTTCGGACAGGAAGTGGAGAACGGAATGTCTTAACACTATATTCTCTTCCTATCCTCACATCTAGGAAAAGGCGTGATACAATATCTAAAGAACAATACATAAATTAAGGCCATAATATTGTTTCAAAGTTAAATTGGCCTTGTAATAATACTAAGTAAATTAAACTAGTATTTTCATTGTCATATATTGTATAAGAGACAGTTTTCGCTAAAATTAGTTAATGATTTAAAAAAGTCGCGAATGAAATATATTTATAAATTCTTAATAAAATTTTTGAATTGCAGAGTATGCCTGTGAGAGACACTAACTAATATAACAAATATATATATATATATATATATATATATATATATATATATATATATATATATATTATATATATATATATATATATATATATATATATATATATATATATATTATAATGAAAATATTCAATAGATAGCGATGCAACACAATTTCGTACTATATGTACCCAGAAGTAAGTGCGAGGTAAAGCTGGCGACGGCAAAGCTTATTTCTCGAAAGCTTATAGTTTAAATAACAAAAGCTCAGGCGTCGCAGGTGTAGTAAATATTATATAAAGTAATACATTTTAATGTACTAAGCATGTTAAATCAAGTGGCTGAGCTCTATAGTGGTCTTTGACTAGATTAATTCAAGTATACCTAAGTAAATTTAATTTGGGTCAGATTTTGCCACTTTAAGATATATAGTATGGTACAATAATGTATTGGCTGAAAATTAATTTTCAGCTTATATAATAGCCTTTGTTTCACTGGCAGTCGGTTTTATTTCCCAATGTAGTGCGTAATACAAAGCACTTCAGTACAATATATCGAAATTGAGCGGAAAGCGGAAAAAAGATCTGTTTTCTAATAATTTATCCTGATTTCGAGATGTATAGAGTATAGTAGTGTAAGTAGAACTCAACGCCGCATATGTCTCACTAGTGCAGTTCTATGCAAATAATATAAACTATAGATAATAATATTATCTTGCGATTAGAATTACAAATTACAATCTCATTATGTACATATATCAGTTCAATTTAATAATAAATAATTCAATAACAATAATTTATCCATATTTAATCTGTTTTAGTCCAATAAATGATATGATTAGATCATTTTCAACTACACGTGTCATTGAAAATGATTATACAGTAATGATTAAATTATTGGAAATCTATAAATACGCATTATAATTTAGTTAAAATTAGGTGTCCCGTTGACACGTAAACAATGGGTTGCCATAGCAACTTGTATGTGACTCCATGTAAAGGCTCATGTCAAATATTGGTGTGTGTGTGAGTGTTTTTTTTGGTTTCACGCTTTTATCCAGCATAGCAGGGTAGATAGAAAGTATCTAGTGTCAAAACATTCCATACTAAACTTTCCGCTGAATTCGAGATATTGCGTGGCGGAATTCAACGGCACACTTTATCTTACCACGCGAGAAAGTGAAAATAATTTAAATATAATCACTCCTGCGAGTGGGCATCGAACCCACAACCGATTGCGTTTACGGTCAAATGCTATACTATTTTTTATTTATTTTATAAATTTATTATATTTTATGCATTCTTTAAATTTGGTATTGTGCACTTTTTCTCTATATAAACAATAACTGTGCCAAATTGTATACCGCCGTTTTTGCCTAACGTATTACGTATTATTTAAACACACAACAAATTGCGCTTATGATGCTCTTGCTATCCCATTAGAAGACAATAAAAAAATAAACACATCTTATAATGTATTAAAGATAAAGCGCGGCGTTAAGTTCTCCACTCAATACGCAATATCTCAATTTTACGGGGAAAGCAAGTCAACGAAGTGTCTTGACATTACCCAGTTTGTGAGATGAAGCGTGAAGCCGTTTTAATAAAAAAATCCATTTACTATCGTAAAGTTCAAGTTTACAATTCTATAATACTTTTACAAGCGTTAAAGCGGATAATAAAAATCGATGTTAGCCTTGATCTTCTCTAGCGTGTATTACAATATTTTCATTTCCACGAAAACTGCACGGTGAAGCGGCGTGGGATGGGGAGCGTTTGAATATGATATCTGTCTGAGTTGAAACGTTCAAAAATGTTTTTATGCAACTTTATATATATATATATATATATATATATATATATATATATATATATATATATAAATTTATTTTCATATACATATATATATGAAACACATGATATGGTATTGTATGTAATTATTATTTAGTTCATTGAATTTATTCATTATAAACATATTGACTCTCTGCACTTCTTCTCTATATATTCTTTAATTGTGCCATTTATTATGTGAGCTATGATCCGTAGTAAAAATAACTAGCCAAAAATATTTTAGTGTCACGACACTTCATTGACAGAGGTATCTTAATTTGTTTATATATATATATATATATATATATATATGTATAAAGAAATTAAATTTTTCACAATTATACTATTTCAAAGAACAACGCTTTAATAAATTCATAGGCGTGTGTTAAATTAATATATTTTGACCGTGACATTGCTGACTTCATTCTTGAACAATAAAAGGCATAATGAAGTAAAGTATTATTGTAAATTGGACGTTTTTTCGTTTGTTTCATTTACACGGCTTGTTTAACAAGTAATAAAAATTGTATAAGTCATTTTGAATTAGGAATTTAATTGATATATTATCTTGTTAGTGGTAGATCCGGTTTATGTTCCTTCTAAAAATAATTTTATTATATGTAATTTTAATAATATTAGCAATACTGGATACTGTCCCAATGCAAAGAGACAGCGTGGGACTGTCAACGACATTAGTTATAGGTTTGATTGCCACTAAAAGAAATGAATATATTTACATATTTCGCTCTTATTTGTAAAAGTGCGGCGTTGAGTTTAACAACACGCAATCTCTCAATTACCGAGAGGGAAAGCGGTGAATGGAGTGTTTTAACATTAGGTTTTCTCTAACTACCCTTCTATGCGAGATAGAACTAAAACTGTAATAAATTTGAAATATTTAAATTTTCCCTCGCATTAATTATAAGAAATTTAATAATATTTCACAACGTTAAATTATATTATAAATAATAACTTAATATGTTTGAGATTTTCACTGCAGCTGGGCGATGCTGGAAATTCGCTACGCTTATAGTTCCCTGGAACATTCCCACGAATGCCTTATACATACATATATTTCATTTTAGTCAGAGTATTTATAAGAGAAAGTTGGAAGAAGCTCGACTGTTATGAATATGAAAGCAGATTCACATAAAATATAGGCACCTGTGGCGCTGTGAGATGGTGTCTGAATATTAGGGCGATTGGTCATGGATTCGATTTGCACTCAGGGGACAATCTATTCACAGTCTCTTGTCATTCTGCCGTTTTGTCTATTCCACTTTAACTTATCAAATAAGCGCGGTGTTGAGTTAGCCACTTAACGCGCAAAGTCTTGATGCTCAGCGGAAAATAGAAAACGCAGTGTCTTGGCACTAGGTTGTTTCTAACTACCTTGTTATGCGATATATTTCGTATTCTAAAAGATGGAGGTTTGAATCGAGAGGAACTCATACCCACATACAAATTTTTAACTGTTTTTCAATAACGGGCATATATACACTTATATAAGTGTGTCGTCATTAAAAAGGCACTTATGGTAAGTAGTTGTAAGAGTAAGCCTTTAATAATATTTAATATCGCCCTAAGATGAAGGTTTTAATTTTTTTTACGAACACTGAAAATAATGGCAGCTATTACAATTAAAAATAATAATTAATTTTATCCCCTAGCAGGGTAGTAAAATACAACCTAATGTCAAGACATTACGGTGGCTGATTTCCGACCGGAGTCAAGACATTGCGTGTCAAGTAGCGAAGTCTACCCCTTACTTTATCTTACCAGAGCAGAAAAATGCAAATAAATTTAATCTTTACATTATAATTTTTAAAATGCAAATGCAAAGCCACTTAGTGGAGTGCTATTGGATAAGTCAATTAAAAACTAGTTAAAGTGTTAGCTTCTAAGTTAACAAAGTTTGCTCCCGAAGAATGTCTTCATTGATATAACTAACTACCGTATTTAATTTTTAAACAGCTCTCCTTTAACTGAAATGATAATGTTTAGTGATAAATCACTGTATCTGCAGTAGAAATAAAAGTATTGTGATATTAAATATTTTTCTTATACAAGCATACAGGTCATATAGATTGTTTTTTTTAAATAATCAAGTTGATTATCTATGTTTATATTATTATTATATTTTTAGCTTCACGCTTTTTATCCCACAAAGTACCTGATGTCAAGACACTCCTTTTTCGCTTTCCTACGAATTCGAGACATTGTGTGTTGAGTGGTGGAACTCAACGCCGCACTTTGTCCTTACCAGAGCGAGGAAGTGAAAATAATTTAAATATAAACACTCCTTGGAATAGGGATCAAACCCACAGCCGATCGCGTTTACAGTCAGACGCTGTCAAACTGCACCACAGCCTATTATTAGCGTTTGTATTATTATTACATACTAAACCTAAAACTCACATTAAAATGAGTATACATCTAAATCACGATATAATTAGTAGGTTCGTTCTGGTACGACAATACGCAGCGTTCAATTACGTCATTCAACACGCAATGTCTCTAATTCAGGGAAAAGCGAAAAAACGAGTGTCTTGACACTAGATTCTTTCAGTACACCCAACTGATATTTAAATCAACAATCATTACTTACTCAAGTCAATATAGCTTTATTATGGTATATATATATATATATATATATATATATATATATATATATATATATATTATTTCATATAATAAACGACTTTTAAATAGATACTCCAAGCAAATAAAGGTATTTACAAAACCAAACGCAACAAGTTACTTCAATGGAAATGCCTTTTGCTCTCACGCGTCCGCGCTTAACGTAGAGCTCTCGTAGCAAGTGCTACGATTTGTGGCTACGCTTTATTTAATGTTTGATGTTGGAACTTTCAACTAAGTGATTGTAGTTGAAATCGGGTATTTTAAATAAATATTATATTAAATCATTGATATATTTTTTATCCTTGTCGTAGCTGGGTCAGTCAGTCCGGAAAATCTAGTGTCAAGAATCTTGACTGTTCTCTGCCCAAAATCCAGACATTACGTGTTGAGTGATGAGGTCAACGCCGCCTCTTATTTTCACTATAGCAGAGATATAAGAAAAAAGACACTTTAAAAAAATCATTTTTAAGTTCATATAGTTGTATAATATATTTATGTCAAATTAAAAGTAATTTCATGTATAGGCCATTTTAAAACAAAAAAAAATTAACTATCTTTAATATATATTTATAAAGCTTCAATGAAAAATGAAACCAGATAGACAAGAACAGCATTGAATAATATATATTCATTTTAATATGAAACGAGAAACTAGATGCTAAAATTTATTTGTAATCTAATATTTTGACCTCTGACCTTGACAAATATCGGACGCAAACCCGACACGCTCGAGGCGCTTTCGTAAACTTCACATAATACGAGCGAGTATTTCAGCCAACTCAAATACGGTGTACCTCATGTCCACAAATACATACATAGCTTATGTATAAAATTGTAAAATTTAAGTAAGCATATTGATATTGATTACAGCGTTTTAGTGAGTTTCTCCTAAAATATTTAGGTCATCGTGGCACAGTGGGAGAGCGTCTGATTAAGCACGTGGTTGAGCGGCGTTAAGTTACTTCAAGTAGTGGGGCATAAAGTGGAGATCATGGTGGTTATGTCACTGGTGGTGACTTTGATTACGTTATAACTATTACAATTTCTTAAAAATTAAAATATTGAAACAAGTGAATTTATAAATCAAATGGCTTGTGCTAGTGCTTGAGTAAATCCTGAAGAAATACAGTGTTAAATTATAAAAATATTTTTAATGTAATATTTTTCTTATTCTAAATTATAAATAATTAAGTTATTATTATTTTTCACTATTTCATTATTATGTATATATCAATAAAAATATCATATAAATATTTAACATTATACCCGATCATATGTTGGTAAATACACTGCGGGCTAACATTGAAATGTCAAAAACAGTGACGCTTTGCATGTTTGCGTCCGCGCTGTAAACCACAATAATTTGTACCTAATCGTGGCGTCGACTGAAATTCAGAATTCGAATATTCAAATATTTTTATTAATCCTATATGTATTGAAATATTAAATACCATATTTAAAACGTTTGTAGAGTTCGATATATTTTAGCATGAATTGCGAGGTATTAATTTTAAAGGAGAGCTTGATCACTAGTATGATATCTACTGTTACTATACAGAAAATTATTCGTCAGAGTGACTAGGCTCTAATAATATTATCTAAAAAAAACATGAAATATAAGTAATTAATTAGATTATATTTTATTGAAAGTTTTGTAGAAAGTCGAACGAATAAGTTGCTAATTTTGCATATAGGTTTTAATTCCTTGTAGTTAGTTACTTAGCAATAAAGCTGTGACTTCCAATTTCGAAAAAAATTGCTACCTAGATTTTTAGTGTTTTTTGTCTAATATAATGTATATTATTAAAGATAAAAAGGAAGTGAAACTTCGCCTGGTAACACTGTTCAATGAAACCCATCGAAACCCAAAAAATATTTTGTTTTCCATAATTTCACGGCGTTTAATTCCGCTTTTCAATAACGGCATTTTTTAACTTAACAGGTGAAAAAAGGAAAACGGATGACCTTGAAGTTCTCTTTGAATAATCATGCTGCTTTTTTCTACTAATACTACTTTATTTTATAATTCAAAAACCCAAGTAATTTCTTCAGTTAAAATCTATCAAAACTAGTCCAGCCGTGTCAGAGATTAGCTGGAACAGACTTGACAAACAGTCAAATGTAAGTATGCTCCTCTTACTTTCCTTCTAACAGCTCTGGCCACTAAGCCATGCGTTCATCATTACTACGGCAAAACTTTTATATATTTCCTCCTGTTACATATCTGTGTGATGATTGGAAATATAATTTCAACAAGGTTAACGAATAGTATAATGTAATACAAGACAATAAAGCTAAAAAGTTTGTTTATTTGAACACGTAAAGATTTTATTTCTGTATACGATAACCAAATTCATAAATTCATATTCACTAAAGCACTTGGTTGGCCTCAAACATCAATATTAATAAAGTAAGTACCATAGTATGGCACATCACTAAAAAGCGGTTATTTTAATATTACAAACAGATACTAAAATTTAGAAATGATTTCTTAGTAAGCAGTGGAACAGTGTCTAACTGTAAACGCGATCGGTTGTGGCTTCGATCCCTGCTCGGGTGAGTGATTATATTTCAATTATTTTCACTTCCTCGCTCTGGCAAGACAGAATGCGGTGTTGAGTTCCGCTAGTCAACACGCAATGTGTCAAATTCGGCGAAAAGCGAAGTGTAGAGTGTTTTGATACTAGGTCTACTGTCTGCCCTGCTATATATATACAAGTGAGAAGTTAAAAAAAAGTATATATTTAATACTAATTTAAATAATTTAATGTAATAATAATAATAATAATATTAATATAAAAGAGGTTAACTTGAATGAAGAATGAAAATATGTTTTCATCAATTACACTGTGCCGTGTAGTAGAAGCCTTGACCCAGTTAGCGAACAAGCCGAGATGCCGACCCAAAAAGCAATTCGAGTTAATATCACGATTCAACTGGTGGTTACAAGCTGTTATTATTTTGGTAGACAAAAATTATATAAAAACGTCTTTGTAGATCGTTTGAATAGGAATGGAAAGTTTGCTTTTAATAATCGCTTTATTCTAAATGCATACACCGTATATATATAAAAATAATATTTTTTATAGATTTTGTCGCTGGCTCTCCCTTGTTCCAACTGATCTCTGGAACTGCTGGACTGATTTTTACAGGATTTTTACTGGTAGATAGTTGGTGTATTAAGAAATCACTAAGGCAGTAAGCCTTTTTATTAAAATTATAAAGCGATGTTAAATTAACTTGTGTTAGTATGCTGTGTGGGTGAAATTTTGCTCGTTCCTATAACCTTGGCTAGAGAAGGCCGAGGAGGAGCACTGGAGTTACTGGAGTAATGACGCCTATTGTAGGTATATCCGTATCGGATTCCTTTACACTAAGAAAGCTGTCAATATTTTGCGAACTAAATATGACTACGGCTTTTTAGGTGGACTTTAAAATTTATTTCAAACAGTTTTAGTACACATAGTATGTATATATATATATATATATATATACATATATATATATATATATATATATATATATATATATTAATGTGTGTTTCATATATATTTTAGAAAATGTTTCAGAATCGTCGCCATGGTTACATCTATTTTACTTGTCAAAAAGGCCTCTAGATTTGAATAAAAAGATATCATAGTAAAATATCGAATTGTAAATGTGATACATACATATTTTATTACTGATTGGAGGCATCGGAGACGGTGTAGATGACCCAACTAACCAAGTCACAGTAAGTGAGGGACAAAATTGTGTAGTACAAAGCACCCTTCTAAAGTACCTGTATAGGTATATATAAGTATGGCCCTTCTAAATATTTTATATGCATTGCATTCTGCGAATCAGTATATTCTTAATCACAATTAACGCTTAATTAGACTTAGTAAAATAGTCAGAGACAACCTAGTGTCAAGATAGTCCGTTGTTTGCTTTTCGTAGAAAATCACGACATTAAGTGGTGGATACAACGCCGCGCTTTGTTTCACCAAAGCGAAGAAATAAATATAATCGATTTTAAATATAATCGATCCCTCAATTAAGATTTGTATACTCAAAAAAACGCGTTTAACGTCTAATGCTCCCTCACAAAGCCAATATGGCCTCATATAAATTATTAACAAACATAAATAAGTGCATTTCGCTATTTAAATTACTTTAGAAAATAAACGTGTGGAAAATATAGCAGTCGTTTATCTATTTTACTGGGAAACGCGTTGCGGTTTAAAGTACATTTAAAAAAGTTTTATACAAACTGCTTGTTGGTGAAGCGTTATAGCTTGATAGAGTTATTCTACGAGTAATTTGAAAATAATTGAGCTTGTTTTTTAAGTAACATAAAAAAAAAAGATTAGCAATAACAATAAAAATAACACGAGCAATAAAAAACGTAATATGACTAAAAACGGATTTAAAAAAAAAACTAATGTATTTCTCGTCTTCATTTATATTTCAACGTCTTCATTTCATTGCACAGGTAACTGCGACTATTTCCGATATTCCGCACTAAATTTCTTGTAGTAGGTAAGTAGGTAATGTCTAGACCAGAATTATTTAATACAATATTTTGGTTTCATCAATTGAGGCGGGTGTTGCATAAAAAAACAAAGATTCTTATACTACAGTAACTGCTCAGTTAAGGATTTTTTTTTTTGCCTCACAATTTTGTCCCGCATAACTGGGTAGGCAGAAAGTACCTAGTGTCAAGACACTCCGTACTTCGATTCCCGCTGAATTCGAGACATTTCGTGTTAATTGGCGGAGCTCAACGGTGCATTTTGTCTTACAAAAGCGGAAGGCAAAAAGGAAGTAGAAATAATCTAAATATAATCATTTCTCGAGTGAGAATCGAACCCACAACCGATCGTGTTTACAGTCAGACGCTGTCACACTGCATCACGTATAAACCACGTATAAACCTGTATAAGCCAGAATGTAGAGCATTAACAAACAATCTAGCATTAGCAACAATTACAACTAAGCAACTCCCGTATAATAAGTTATACTGCCTGTAGTTTCTTCCGTGCCATTTCACTAATAAACAGATAAAACAATTCTGAGAATTTTCCTCCATACGTATAAGAGTCTAAGGAATTTAATAATGTCTTAACAGAAAGAAATTTCAAATAACCCAATAAATGAAAAATTAAGAAAGTGAGTTAGATTATATTGATTGGAATTCATATTGTTTTTATGTAATATGGTATATATATATATATATATATATATATATATATATATATATATATAATATTATTTTCACTCGTCACACTTCTTGTACAGGTGGAGGGTTGATGATGGCTCTAGGCATGCTGGGTCCCACACTCATCTGAGATCAGATTTATCTTAAGCACAGGTAATAAGCAAATTTCCCAAAACTTTCTTTCATAAAAAATATTGATTGGATTTCACATCGTCTTGTTTGGTTTTCATATAGCATATGAGATTATTCACGCTTGCTTGCTATGGACTAAGAAATCAATCTTGGTGTCCATTGTCATCAACTTATCTTCGACTACAGCTCGATATAAGCTTCTCTAATACTTCCTAACTTCAAAAGCATGCCTATGATATGTTACGTTGAATCACGGAACACAATGTTATATTTTACACATAGAAATTGTATAGGAAAGTTTTAACGTCACGGCCATCTGTTGGTAGTACAGCCACAAGCGTTATTTCAAATCTAAAATCTCTACGACTTAAAATTTGTTTTACTAATTCTATTTCTATATTTCATCTTATTTTTTTTAACTTCACACTTTTTATCTCGCATAGCAAGATACACAGAAAGTATCTAGTGTCAAGACACTCCGATTTCTACCGAATTCGAGACGTTGCCTGTCGAATGGTGTAATTCAACACCGCACTTTGTCTTACCAGAGCGAGGAAGGGAAAATAATTTGGAAATATAATCACTCCCCCGAGTGGGAATCCAACCTAAAACCAGTCGCGTTTACAGTCAGATGCTGTCATATTGCGATACTTCTGCATCGTTATCATTAAATACCCGTAAATATTAGTCCTACGAAAAACTACTTTTACCAGTTCGAAAGGCAATTTATTGCTAAATCATGATACAATAAAGACAAGATCCCAGAGGCAAGTAATATATAAACATTTATGAGAATTTCTAATATAAAACATATTTTCAATATCAAAGGTGTATGTACATGTTTTATGTACACCCAAATCTAAAAAGGAAGGCAACCCTGAAATCGAAATAACAATTTAACAATAGGGATATTATTCCACAATTATTCTAGTTGAGATGAGATCCAGTAACAATTAAACCGACCCAGAGTAATTTATATTATCAAATTATTTAAAGCCAAGTCCTTTTGAAATTGAGACGATAATAATTGCTTTGGGTAATAACAAGATAAATCTGTAGATACAAGTAGTATTATTTACTACCTGAGATCATGGAAAATTAGGCCTAAATAATTGGATTTTTTTATTATATAGAAATATTTTCAGTATATCTAATTATGCACTTATATTGTAGAATTACGTAAGCATCCTTTTTCATTTATCATATAGATTAGGTAATATTTTTAAGTATTTCATGACAGTTTCTGGTCTCTTAGACTTATCCATCATATATTCCAAGAAATTCTGAGCCGGGAGGGATACAGGTCACTCCTGCCTCTTTAAGCAGGCCATCTAGGTTGACTCACCGCTCTTGATTCTGTGACATTCCTTATAGGCTTCTACTCCAAACTCACGGAAGATTGGGGTTTCCGTACCTCGACTGCTGGCAATCGAGGAGGATCACTGTGAAGTTTTAGTACCCATATGGATAATGTCGGCAGTTACAACTCTTTTCCCTTCGGATTTCTTCACGATAAAAAGTGAGTCCAACTTTTATTATATAATTATAAAAATTGGACATATAAGACCACTTTCATCACCAAGTCACCGAAAACTGCTAACAAGTTTCGCTACGGGTCTTCTTTTTATTTCTTATATTTTACGAAGTCTAAATTAAATATTCTAATATTTAAAATTAAATATATCATATATGGTTAACAGCTATTTTTAGAAAAAAATTACTTTCATTTAACCCAAAGTTCCAGATTCCAAAGAAGCACATGGGTATAAATATTGTACGTTTTATCTTATTTATGTTATTCAAGAATATAAACTACAAATGTAACTTCATAACATAAATATCTTCTAACAGAGAAGTTTACAATTGTATGCAAATTCGATGTATGCAGCGTTTTGGCTTAATTGGCCGGTACTTTTGAAAGGCTTCCATGAAACGATGAAATAAATCCTATTCTGTTGAAAATTGCGTATTTATTTGAAATTTGTATGCATTATTTGAAGTTGTTTATGGCTTTTCCCAATTTTTGTGCTTCCTGCTGGTAGTTATTTGTTTGTTTTTATTAATAAAAATAAAAAAATCCTCAGCTTGAACTTTCAAGAATAATGTCTTATAAGCGTATGATCACGTTAACTGCAAATATTAATTTGCATATTTCCTCCTTAAGTTTGACACTAAGGTGATTCAAACCAACATCTTTACAGTTTCGGTACGGTAAATAATATTCATATATTATTAACTCAACCATGAAATTATGCTCATTGTAGCGTGAGATATGTTCTGAAAGCGGCGGTGTTAATGTTATGACGCGTAAGCTAAGAGCAAATCAAAATTTATACAACAGATAAGATATTACTTCATTTAGTTTAGATGTATACACTTTTATTTTAGTATAGTTGAAAAACAAGGGAATTTCACATTACCGACCAACGATGGCCAATATTGGTCAATAAATTGTGCAACTACCCACATTTTTCAGTCATACATATGTATGTAAGTTCTAAATTAAAATTTCATACGAATTTACGCATGAGCTTTAAGCTCATTTGTAAGTTGTAAAAGCTAACGGCATAATGTCATTGAAAGTAACATTGTTAAAACTTTGGCACATCACTCGTAGACGTTTTTCAAAGCAACGATATATATATTTTTACCAAGATTTTCAGTTCCAGTAAAACAGGTTCGACTATCGACATTGTGACCATGAAAACAATAAAATAGTATTACGTGACACGCTTAAAGGTTAGCGACTTCGTGACCTTGGCTATTTCCAGCCAATGTTACAGAGTTATTCTAGGACATTTCGAGAAAATTAACGGGATAATGGGGTTAGGTGAAGGAATTTTGATTGAAAAATAATTAGATTTAGATAAAATATACATTTATTACATTTTTTATTAAAAATTCAATTCAGATCTTCGGATAAAAACCAAATATATGTCTATCTAGACTTGCGTACCACGCGGTACTGAGGCCGCGCATGCCTTGTAGCTGTGTGAGTACAACAGATTGAGTTGTAAGCTTACTACGTGGATTCAATATGAAAAGCTGCCATCTGCCGAACATTATTGGCAAATGCACAAGCTGCACGTCCTTCCTGCACAAGCTGTCGGGGGCTACTGGAGCAGTGCAGCCAGACTATAGCTGTTTCACCGGAGCCATTCATTCAAGTTTGCGAAACCCATCTGTTACTATTCCACGAGAATTTATTTATTCAGACACGCTGTTTTATACTTGGTAAAGTTTAAAGCGTTGGAAGGAAGGAATTTTCATGTCTTACTTGGTTGCTGTATTTTTTTGAATGTTGTCAATATTTTTTGGGTGATTTTTTAAATTATAATTTTTCACACAAATTTGGTATTTAATTGATAGATGTTATATTTTGAAACGTAACATTTATTATTATATTTTTTTTAGCTCCACGCTTTTATCTCGCTCAGAAGGGTGGACAGAAAGTACCTAAGGACACCCCGTACTTCGGTTTCCACCGAATTTGAGACATTGCGTGTTGAGTGGTGGAACTCAAGCCACTCTTCGTAATTACCGGAAGTGAAAATAATTTAAATATAATCACTCCTTCGAGTTGAGATGGAACTCGCAACCGATCGCGCTTACAGTCAGACGCTGACACACTGCGCTACGACCGGCATCATATTCTTTTTTTGTATATTCAAAAATTTTCCCGGTTATTAAGCATAAGAACTAAATTCAGTTTCCTTATTACACCAGATATTAAAGATCTGCTTAGTATGAGCAAATCAAAGCAGTATCTTAATTTTAAGATACTTTGAACGAAAATTTCAAAAAAGCATCCAGATCCAACTCTTTAAAAAAATAAAATATGTTTTGGGCGTTTCATTTTCTGATGTACGTATTAGATTTTTTACGTAAGCCAAGCCAAGGAAGGTCGAGCCATACACATGGGATTTTATACCATTACTGAGTATTTATTTTATATAACTTGTACACCCACTAGGGGTTTGACAAATTATTTTTTAATTGCTTGTATGATTGCACGTTTCTATTACGATAAATATTTATATAAATTAAATAGGAATAAAAAACGTTTTGTATTTAAATTGTTTTCATTTTCTCCAATTTAGTAAGACAAAGCACAGCGTTAAGTTACACTACTCGCACACAGAGTTTCTATTTCAGGCCGAAAGCAGTGAACGGAGTGTTATAAAACTAGATTTGCTCTGCTTACCCTTCTATAGCACGCGTGAAGTCTGTTTTGTTAGCTTCACGCTTTGGTCCCACATAGCAAAGTATCAGCAGGAAGCACCTAGTGTCCAGACAAACCGTACTCCGCTTTCCGACGAGTTAATTACGTTGCTTGTTGAGTAGCGGAACTTAACGCCGCCGCCGAACCCACAAAGCTTAAAACGTGAATCTTAAATTAAAGCTATGAAGCTTTTAGTATCAATGTGGTATGGATAGTCTAGATTTTGCGGGAATATTTTTTAACGGCAAGACAATTATTTTATAAAATTATATAGTGAATTAAAATAAGGCCAGGTGCATTCCTCACAATGTGAGTCTGATCATCAAGTGTCTAAGCTAAGCGAAGCGAGCTAAGCAAAGCGACCTAAGCGAAGCGAGCTAAGCGAATGCTTGTTTAAAAATAACTAGTATACAGTAATTGCCATTATTATTTTAATAAAGTACGGCTTCCTCAACAATAGATCTTTATTAAAATCTTTTGATCAAGAAATCCCCGTCTTGAAATAATATAACGTTTTAACAAGTGACTGAAAAGCGTAGTATTTTTTATTTATAACGTTATATTTATTTTACGTTATTTTCAATTTATCTGGTGACTGAACTATTTATCAATATAAACATATTTTGCTAATTGTAATATTATATATTGAGGCCGGTCGTGGCGCAGTGTGACAGCGTCTGACTGTAAGTGCGATCGGTTGTGGTTTCGACCTCCACTCTGGGGAGTGATTATTTATTATTATTTTAAATTATTTTCACTTCTTCGCTCTGGTAAAAGACAAAGAGTGGCGTCTCGAATTCGGTGGAAAGCGAAGTACGGAGTGTCTTGATACTAGGTACTTTCTGCCTACCCTGCTATGCGGTATAAAAGCGTGAAGCTAATATATGTGTGTTTATTTTTATATATATATATATATATATATATATATATATATATATATTAGCTTCATTTAATGAAATGTTAATCAATACGTTATTTCTGTATTTAATATAATTAACTACTTGTCGTCTATAACTTTGCTTACGTGGATTTGTTTTGTTTTTTAATAATCTTTCATAGTTACAATTTTGAAACTTTGAATATGGTATTAACGTTACGTTCTCAAAAATATACCTGGATATCTGCACTCATTTAAGTTGAAGACTTATATTGGGTTCAATTTCCACTCCGGGGAATGATTATGTTTCAATTAATTTCATTTTTTCAAGCAAGTAGTAAGACGATACGCGTCGTTGGCTTCCGCGCAACTTGCAATGTCTTGAATTCGGTGGAATGCGGAGTGCGAATTACTTTGACACTAGGTACTTCCCGTCTACCCTTCTATGTGGGATAAAGGCGCACGTAATGGTTGACATATAAATAAAACCCTAGAACACGTCTCTAAATTTCATTTATTTCAATGAAACCGCCTTAATTTCTGCATACTTGTGTATGCAATATGTATAAAGTGTTTATGAGAAGGGAACGTGACTGATTTAGATGACTCAGATCTTTTGATTTTGCTTACATATTACATAGATAGTAACAAATATATTATATAAATATTGTAAACATTGTTGTATAAAAAATGACAATAAGATCATTCATCGATTAGGAATCGAATTCATAACCCACACACAACATATCTATGTTGCCACTGCACTTTCCTGTCCTGTCAAAATCAACGTACTGGGTACACCCGTACCCGAGCCTAGGGACCAATAGACAGATAGACAAAAATTCTATATATATATATATATATATATATATATATATATATATATATATATATATATACCGCAGGCAGAAATCGACCTTTCCAAAGGGCTCGACCTCAATGATTCAGGGGGAATGAATATGCTATACGTTTACCTACATATGTAATAAAAAGCCTTATGTCGATAGATACAATGTATTCGAAAGGTCTATTAAAAATTTATATATTATAAGTAAAAATATGATAAATACGAAACATACTCTGAACTCGTATAAAGAATTACATTCCTTTTACATATGTTTATGCTTACGACATTTTGTTACCTTTATTTTCAATATATAATATTAGTATAGATGAAAGAGTTGTTTGTTTGTTTATCTTTACGCAACTATTGTCTTCTCATTTTTTAGGAAATTTAAGAGATATTATATGTTGAATAACGAAGTACAAGTAAACTTTAAGGTCGGTATAAGTCTGTAAATTGACGCGTATAAAACACGTTGCCTTAGCAACGTTTATATCTATTTATACAAATTCCATAACAACCATAACTCCTTACATATAAACTTTGACCGTTTCTAATTACATCCACCCGCCTACGCATATTTTGAATACAAGGGGTACAAAGATTTTCTTCCATTCATTATAATGTTAATGTAATCGAATATTTCACTACAGATTTATACATTTTTAGATAATCTGTAATTTATTTTGCAGCCAGTAGCTCATTAGAATCTCTCTTTATACAATGCTAACAAAACAATAGATCGTATAAGAACGCATAGCTTAATGGTCACAGCGCTTAAACCGTTTCCAAGAGGCGCGGGTTCCATTCTTGCTGTGTTCAAATTTTCATACGCGTTTCAATATTTTTTTTTTGCTTCACGCTTTTATCACGTAAAGCAGGGTAGACAGGTGGAATTTAGTGTTTGGACACTCTGTTTTTCGCTGAGTTCAAGACATTGCGGACCGCCTCGCTTTTTTTAATTATTATTTTCTCATTAATGTAAGATAAAACGTGGCATTGGGTTCCGTCACTTAATAAACAATGTTAAAATGGGCAGCATAGAAATGTATTAACTCTACGGTCTCTCTGTTTATCTTATAATATGTAAAAAAAACGTAAAGCTAATAAAAACAATGTAAAAGAATATCTTTTTACATTTTCAATTAGCCATTTAGTTAAAATCGAGCTTTAGCGCGAGTGGGTGAACATAACACCCTGCTAATATATTTATTCTTTTGACTGGAATCGAACACACAATTAATCGCGTTTACAAATAGATGCTAAAGTAGGAATAATTAAATAGACATAAGTAGTATTGGTCGGTCGTGGCACAGTGGGAAAGCGTCTGCCTGTAAACGCCGTCGGGGTTCGATTTCCACTCGGGGAAATTATTATATTAAAATTATTTTCACTTCCTCGCTCTTGTAAAGTCAAAGTGCAGCGTTGAGTTTCACAACTCCACATGCAATGTCTCGAACTCGGTTGAAAGTGAAGTACGAAGGGCCTTGACACTAGTTAATTTCTGTCTACCCTACTATGTTAAAAAAGTGAAGCTAAAAAAAGTAATATATAGTATATAGTATAGAGTTTGTATTACTCGAGCTTTCAAGTTTATGTAAGATATGTTCATGCTAATTTTGTATTATAACTCCTTTAATATTTGCCTATATATTTTGTATGCACAGTATTTATACAGTATATGTATATACAGTATTGATTTTTTTTCTCGTATGTATTAAATACGTTGCACATTTAAAACTGCTAGTATAATTATATATACATAATTTAAAAGCAATTACGTGATGCATGTAAGTACTGGACGTAGAAAACTGAAATTTCCTTTTCCATGTGGCGTGTGAGAGAGAGCTAAGAGAATTTTCCGAAACTGTTTCTACTTTAAATTGTATGAGAGCAGATAATTTCCTAAAATTCCTATGGAAACAAGACACATTGGGGTTTTTAAAAATCTATTTTTGAATACCAAAATTGACGGGATTAATCCGTTTATAATACTTTCATTTACAATGTGTAAAAATAGTGAAAATCAAAGATCTTATTATGAGACACATGGCATTTTATATTTCATACTGGAAACTAAAGTATTAGTAAAAAATATATCATAAGCCTCTTTAAGTCCAAGCAGTATAATATGAAAAAGAAATTTGATTTTAAAAATACTCCGACACTAACTATCATTATTAAAGAAACTGTTTTAAAAAGTGCTTCTAACAAGTGTGAAATATAATTTATACAAAAATGAAGTCGACTTCAACTATCTATCTATAATTTTTGTTAGTAATTCACCTACATTTCTAAAACTACTGGACCTATTTTAATGAAACTTCTTCATTTGAAGTGGAACACTTCAAGTGTTAAACAAGTGTAACTTATGTTAAACATAATTATTTTTATAAAACTTTCTTATAACTTACAGTTTACGAGAAAATCGTGAACAAATAAACAAACATAGGCACATACAAACATACGGAGTTAAGCACATGTGTCTGGAAGCGTACATGGATTATCATACTCAAATATTATTCAATTCTAACAACGTTACATACATATACATATATATATATATATATATATATATATATATATATATATATATATATATATATATATATATATATATATATATATATATATAACACATCTAACATCAGAACAGATAATCTCGTTTTTTCAAGTCGGTTACAAATACGAATTAGCTTTGTTAACAACCCACGTGTAAATAGAACTTAGTGAGAAGCCGAAGGGCCTAAGCAAACATAATAAACGGAAGGCACTGTTACTCCACTATCAAAGTCATTAATAGTCATTGGCTGATCTAAATACCGTTTCAAGATCAAAGAAAATCTTAATATGGTAGTGTACGTAATTTCATTAATATGCATATATGTTACTTGGAGATATATATATACTAGAATTAGCTTTAAATAAAATCATTTTCCCATGAAGTGATAAAATAAAACTTAGTTAAAATTGGATTTAAGTATCCCCTATATCGTCCACGTGTCCACGAGTACCGATCAAGGCAGACAAATATCAAAAAAGAAGCAAATATAAAAAATTATATGAACATCACCTAAGTGAGCATCGAACCCACAACCGATCGTGATTATAGTCAGATGTCCCATTACGCCACAACGTGCTATCCAAAATGGATAATCTTTTTGTTTAGAGAAAGAAGAGGAAAATATAAGATATAAGGTACCAAATTCCTAATAAATAAATCCTACTACCGATATAAAGCCTTGGATATAAAAATATAATGATGTTATAGATTACGTGTTAGCGTATGCATTAGTTGCTTCTGAAATAATTCCATATAATTCAGTGATTTAAAGGCTTCTGTGAAAGTAAATATATATTTATGTAAAAAATTAAATCAATTCATCGTCTTGCTGGAGACACGGTTGGTCGTGAGTTCGATTCTCACTCGGTATCATGATGGTATTTATCTCAATGTCTGAACGTCATGTAGAAAATGGAGTGTCTCGACTCTGGGTTATTTCTGACAACCCTGCTGTGCCTGCGGGATAAAGCGTGAAACTGAATTAAAAAGAATCTCCACAATAAAATATACATTTCAGTCATAAATATTAAATAAGTACAAAGTGGAAAACTTGGTTGTGTAATTAGTCCAATAGGGCTGGCGCTAATGGCTGCAGGACATCCGTACTAGGGTTCTATTAGTCTGAGATTATTTAAGAAACAAGCAATGCACAAAGCAACTAAAAATAATAAACGCTTTTTATTTTAAATAAAACTGTTTTAAACAGATTAATCACGTAGATTTTGGTATTTGAAAATACGTTTTTGGACACCTGACGTTTCGAACACTTTACAGTAGTCCGTGGTCACAAGAAGACGGACACGTGGACCACTGTAAAGTGTTTGAAACGTCCAAAAATGTATTTTCAAATATCAAACGCGTAGATTTTGATATGATTAATCCGTTTAAAATAGTTTCATTTAAAATGTGTAAAAATCGCGAAAATTAAAGATCTTATTAAAAAAGATTTTTATCAATGTTGTTTCTATTCGCTGTATGAGAAAATTACAGTGTAATTAAAAATAATATATATACAGTATTTAAAACCTGCCACGTAAATAAAAAATCACGCAAGAAAAATATAGAGCTTCCAGAAAAAGTATAGAGGCGAATGAATATTCGCCTTAAAGCGCAGCGGTTAATTTAAACTTCATTTTTGTCGTCAAAATATTTTTATTGTTTTCAAAAATTGCTTCAGGCGCTGTAAAAGTTGATAGATTCGAGCCGCGACCACTTTTAATGAAACAGGAACTTTACACGTGTATTTTGCTTGACGAATTTATTGTTTTGAATAATTTCAAATATATATATATATATATATATATATATATATATATATATATATATATATATATATATGTTTCTTATAAGCTTTCACGCTTTCGTCCCGTATTAGGATAGATAGGAAGTATCTTTCAGAGCGAGGAAAATAAAAAATAATTTAAATATAATAATTTACATAAGTTTGAATCGAACCCACAACTGATAGCGTTTACAGTCAGACGTTGTCCCATTGTGTCGTGACCTATATTAATGAAATTTATAATATGTTTCTATTTCGATAATAATTCGGTAAGTAGAGAGACGGAGAAATCAGGTCATCGATTTTTTTTAATAATAATAATAAACTTTGTGTATTCAGTGTTACAACCGAAAGTCTAATAGCAAGAGAAAGTTTTATTAAAATCCGTCCAGTATATAGAAAGATGACAGTGTATAGATAGAAAAACTAATCGACGGCACAGATAGACTAGAAATATGAAACAATCATATTAAAATAGAGTTTTTTTTATATTATTTTGTATTCTACGAAACCAAGCCTTTTCATTTGAGACCTGATGGTATTAGGTGAGTTGTATATAGATGTATAATCCACACATTTAGTAGCAGCGGCCATTATATTACATATAATTTCATTGTTATCAGAACTGACGTCGTAATCTACATATCAACTCTATCAGAATCAAATTTCAGCTCAATCGGAAGTAGGTTCAATTATGCTTGCAAGATTTCACACACACTAACTTTCAATGAAAAGCTTATATGGAATGTTTAAATACTATTACCAGGTGGGTATCTCGAATTATAACATAAATTCAAATTTTAATTTTAATTTCAAATTTCAAATTCATAATTTTCAAATTCAAATTTTTAATTTCAAATTCATAATTTTATTAGTTATTAATAATAGTAAGAATTTAGTGTTAGGACACCCCGTTCTTAAGTTGCTATGATCGCTTTATAGTATTAGGCTACGTGTGACCACGGACTACTGTAAAGTGTTCGAAATGTCAGGTTTCCAAAACAATATTTACGAATATCAAAATATACGCTATTAATCAGTTTAAGATAATTTCATTTAAAATGCGTATTAGGCCTTTTAATAACGCTTCATTGTTAAGCAAACATTGGCACAGTTATAGTTTATATAGAGAAGAAATGCAACAAGGGCACGTTGCCAAGGCAACGCCTTGTTACGCATAAACTTCTAGTACATTTTATAACTTCAATATAAAATATGAAAAAAAAATCTACATTTTCTCGTTTGTATCACAATATTTCCCATCAAGTTGTGTTAACAAGTTTAGTTATAACAGTTTTTAATCGAATCTCGATCAATGTCAGGGTAACCGGCACGTGCAATATCAACTTAAGCCTATTTACTAGGACAAGGTCAGCAAATTTTTTTTTAAAGTTTGAAATAATATAAATATTATATTAATAATATACTAATCATTTTTGTTTTTGCGTTAAAAAGGGAGAGAAAATTTTTCGTGATCCTTCTGTGACGTTTGTTTAGCAACTTCACGATATTTTCTAATCCACACATACACGTTTTAGACGAAATTAAGGAACATAACGTTGCGTAATGAGTGGCGGAACCCAATGCCGCGCTTTGCCTGTACCAAAGAAAGTAATAAATCACTTTACAGTCAGTATCTCATAATTCATAATAAAGCTTTATGCTTGTTCCAGCTTCATAGAGTAGGCAGAGAGCTTAGTGTCAAGCCACTCTATTCTAAGTTTTCAACCAGAATATGAATTTTGAAACATAATAAATAAAATTTTAATGCCTGTTTGTTAAAATAAAAGCTTTTACTAAGTACATACGATTGTCGCACACACACACATACACACACACACACATACACACACACACATATATATATATATATATATATATATATATATATATATATATATCAGTCTTTCTTCGGTTTCTTTCGGTTAATCTCGGTCTGGGAACGATGGCACAGATTTTAATGACATTTTCACTGGATGGATATTTCTTGTTTATTTTAAAAGTATATACAGTATAGTTAGTATAAAATTAAATAGCCAACTTAATTAGATCACTAAAATAACATGTTCGGCAATTAATGAGATATCTAAAAATACGTTTTAAAGTTAAAATTAGCTAGAATGGCGGCACAGACACCAATGTCAATCCACACTCCTACGTTTGCGAACTTTCCTTTGACTACTGCCGGATAACATTGCGAGAATGAATATAGGTCAATTCAACTTAATTTGGCAAATCTAAATATAAAATAAAATAAATGTTGATTTAATTTAAGACAGAATCTTAATGTATAGATGACTATACATTAAATTCACCGTAGTACAGTGGGAAATAATTTGTATGTAAACAATAATCATATAAATATCTGACATATTAATGATACTTCAATTATAATTTGAAGATTTTTTTTAAGATGTCTAAGAAAAGAAAGAAAATTTCAGCCTTCAGGTTTCTAAAAATGTATTATATTTGAATACCAAAATATACGCGATTAATCCGTTTATAATGGTTTCATTTAAAATATATACAAATCGCGAAAATCAAAGATCTTATAACGCTGTTTCGTATTGTAAAGTTGAAAAAAAATTAAATATAATCACTATCCCGAGTGGGAATCGAACCCACGACCGATCGCGTTTATAGTGAGATATTCGATCCCCACTCGAGGGAGTGATTAATTCGATCCCCAGTCGAGGGAGTGAGACAAAGTGCGGCGTTGAGTGCCACCTCTTAACACGCAATGTCTCGAAATTAGTGGAAAGCGAAGTACGGAGTGTCTTGACGTGAAGCAAAAAAAAAATAAAAAAAAATTAACAAGTCTTTTTGTGAACTTCTGCATGAACGGATAATAACAATTAGCATTTTTAACAGCTTTATCGTTGCGTTGGATTTATAAATGTATCAATTTGAAGTGATTGATGTTTCAATTTTATTTCCATATAAATTTTATTCTAATTGCCGTTTCGCAAATAATTTTATGCTTTAATTCGAAATGCGATGTTAATATTTTTTACTAGTTTCATTAGTTATAACACGGTAGTCAAAGAGAACTTTGTGTCAAGACACTCCGTTGACTGCTATATAAATGTATCAAAGAAATAGGAGAGTTGTAGCAGGCTCGCATGAAACCATAGGAGCTCTCTCTCTACAGTCTCTATATATTACATATATAAGCAGCTTCACGCGCCATCCCGCTTAGCAGGGTCGTCAAAGAGAACTTTAAGTCAAGACACTCCGTGGACTGCTAAAATATTAAATAAATAAGTGTATAAAATGAATAAGGTAGTTGTACCAGGCTCGCATGAAACTAGAGGCGCTCCCTCTATATAGTTTATATATTTATATAGACTATTATATATATAAGCAGCTTCACGCGCCATCCCGTTTAGCAGGGTAGTCAGAGAGAGCCTAGTGTTAAGACACTCCGTTGATTGTTTATACAGTGTTTCCCAATAGGGATGATAGAATTTTGATAGCTCACAGCCGCTATCTTGGTTGTTTAACAATTGACATTTGTATTGTTTTGTGTTTAGTAATGTTTGCCATTTAATCACGAAGAAGTTCACGTTACCTCAACGTTTGAAAATTGTCCAAATTTTCTATCAAAATTCGAGAAGTATTGTCTCTACTTAAAGAGCATTTCGTACTGAATATGGTCGTCATGGTGCACCGTCTGAGCTCGCTTTACGTCACATAATCCAAAAACTGGAAAGTGAATATTCTTTGCACAATAGTAAACCACCAACACGACAGCGGACAGGCCGTAGTGAAGAAAATATTGCAGCCGTATCAGCCAGTGTCGAAGAAAATCAAAATGTTTCCGTTCCACGACGTGCACAAGAATTGGGCTTACCCAGAATGACAGCCTGGCGAATTTTACGTATGGATCTTGGCCTACATCCATACAAAATTGTGTTGGCACAAAAAAGCTAGCAGACCATCGATTACGTCGTGAACTTGCTGATTGGGCGCTTGAAATGATGGAAACGGACACCGAATTTCATGGGAAAATCATCTTTTCAGATGAGGCTCACTTTTGGCTCAATGGTTATGTGAATAAACAGAATTGTCGTTACTAGAGTGAGTCAAATCCAAGAGCGGTTCATGAAACACCATTACATCCTGAAAAATTGACTGTTTGGTGCGGATTATGGTACGATGGAATCATTGGCCCGTACTTTTCAAAAACGACAAAGGCCGTACTGTTACTGTTAATGACGACCGTTATCGTGACATGTTGAACGATTTTTTTCCTTAAGTGTATGAAATCGATGCGGACGACATTTATTTTCAACAAGATGGTGCAACATGCCACACTGTGACCGCCACAATGGATTTATTGCGTGATAAGTTTGGTGATTCGGTTATTTCTCGCAACGGTCCTCACAATTGACCACCTAGATCATGCAATTTAACACCCTTGGACTATTTTTTGTGGAGGTATGTTAAATCTCAAGTGTATGCCAATAAACCAGCTACAATTCAAGACCTTGAACGCAACATTCGAGCGACTATAGCGGCCATACCATTCGAAATGCTGCACCGAGTCATAGGAAATTGGACTGATCGTATTCACCAGTGCAAAATACGTCGTGGCGGTCATTTGAACGATATTTTGTTTAAATCATAAATAACATAAAATTTCCTATCAAATAAAGCCATTGAGCACGAAATTCGAACATATATTACATGTTTTATTTCAAAACATATCGTTCTTATTGCGAAACCCCATATATTAAATAAGTGTATCAAATAAATAAGAGAGTTGTACCAGGCTCGTATGAAACTAGAGCAGCTCCCTCTCTATAGTTTTTATATACTACATATATAAGCAGCTTCACACGCCATCCCGCATAGCAGGGTAGTCAGAGTGTCAAACCTGGTGTCAAGACACTCCGTTAACTGCTTATTTATTAAATAACTGTATTAAATAAACAAGAGAGTTGTACCAGGCTGGCATGAAACTAAAGGAGCTCCTTCTCTATAGTCTCTCTATTACATATATATATATATATATATATATATATATATATATATATATAAGCAGCCTCATGATTTATCCCTCATAGCAGAGTAGTCAGAGAGAATCTAGTAACAAATTTGTGTTTAAAATGTTTGAGAAATTGCTTATTGGGTCATCGCGTGACCCTTTCCGTGCCACGCTTTATCTAAGTGAAGAAAAAAAAAAATAGATAATTTAAATATTATATATAATTTAAATATTAATCATATCACAAACACTTGCGTTACAGGTCAAACCTAACACTGCACAGCGAGTGCCTATAAAAATGCATATAATCGAATCTAAAAACCCATCAAAGCCAAAGTGGTAAAAAATCTAGATATTATGAAACATATAAAAAAAATCTCCTGCATACATTTAAAAAAAAAACAATAAAACCATTAGTTTAACAACAAATAAAAACATCAACGGACGTACAAAAGGGGCAATTTCAGTATTTACTGTCATTAGCCTGTAATTATAGTAGTTTGAATAGAAAATATGTTCGTATATATTTTACTCACAGTTGAAATTAAAGGTGGGCTCGATGTTATCATTCTTATCACGGTCACATTTGTCTTGGTCCACTTGTAAATCCATTTCACGGTGTCAGACATGCTTTTAAGACGACGCTTTTATACTGAGGCGATTATATATATGTATATATATAATATATGTATATATATAATATATGTATATATATAATATATGTATATATATATATAATATATTTTTGTCTTAGCTTTGAGATCGGTATAATAGGTTATTGTAGTATAGTAAGACGTCTGAATGTAAATATTATTAGTTATGGATTTCATTTTCAATCGGGGTTACATGACTTCGCTTTGCCGATTCAGCGCGGTGTTGAGTTACGCTACTAGAGACACACAACACGTCGTACTGCTGCAGAAAATGGAGTATTTATACTCTATGTAAACATCCATAACAAGTATATTAACCCTCTTAACAGTAACAAACAAAACAGTGGGCTACTTAAAAGATTCAAGCAACAGTTACTTTGCTTCCAGTAAGTATATATATATATATATATATATATATATATATATATATATATATATATATATATAACACGCAATGTCTCGCATTCGTTGAAAAGCCAAGTACGGAGTGTCTTAATACTAGGTACTTTCTGTCTACCCGGCCATGCGCAATAAAAGCGTGAAGTTAAAAATAAATATCAGAAATGATCAGTTAATTTTCGTATAAGGAAAGAATTTTATACAGCCATCGCACATATTCCTTATTTTCATACCTAATATATATTTCAGGTTACGAGGATGCTCATAATAGACGATAATCCCGATCAAAACAGAATTTGTAAGGAGTTCGCTGATCGATGAGTCTGTGAAGAGATGGGTATGTCAAAATATAATTCGTTTGAATAACGCTTTCATTACCTTCACCTGTATATGTAACTATGTACATTTATGGTCGTGATATACATATATATTAAATAGTAAAATGATACATCGTTACATTCGTGTTTAGGGCACTCTGTCTTTACCAGAGCGAGGAAGTGAAAAAACATTCAATATAACCACTCCCCCGTGTGGGGATCGAACCCACAACATACTCGTACCACTACACCACGACAGGTCTCTAAGTCTTACTAATATTTTATGTTTGCATAATCCTAAATCTTACTTCAAACTGTTGAATTCTGTAGACATTTTATAAAATTAATTAAAACTTTACTCGGATACCTAATCGTTAACTTTGAAATATTCAAAGTTTGGGCTATTCCATTTATAATATATTCTGCTACTGTCTCTGCAAAACAGTTACAAGGAAGTATGGATCTTATATATATATATATATATATATATATATATATATATATATATATATATATATATATATATATATGTAAAATGTATTTTAAAGAAGTTTTAAAAAAATATTTACGAAAATTTTAGGCGTTGTTTAAGCAGCTTTTTGGAGGTCATTGTAAATTCAGGCTGTTTTTTTTAGTTTCTTCTATTTTAATAATTTAGTACTATTATTTATATACGAATTACTTCAGTTTCTTCTACTATATTATTTTATGAATTCACAAAAGCCGATAGTGGCCGTCAAGGTATTATACCTACCTACCTCGTGTACCATGTAACATATACATACCGCTATAATATTACAGTAGTAGATGCCTGTCAGTTGCAGTTCGTATGTGATATTGAATCCATATTAAATCAAATTAGAATGAATTTGAACGTATTATTATGAATTAATTAACAATTAAATATCGATTGTAAGGCAATTTTTTAAAGTTTCGATTACCCCGTTCTGTTAAAACATAGTACGGCGTTAAGTTCCGCCACTCAACGCATTATTTGTATTTCCGACGAACAGTGGTGAACAAAATGACTTGACACGAGTTTGTCTAGGCATTATTTACTTACGATTTGAGAAAATGCGTGCATTTATTAAATATATACTTATAATGAAAAACTTTTATGCAATAATTAATTATCTCAAATACTGGCAAAGCAAAGCATGGTAGATTTGAAGTACTTAGTGTCAAGACATTCTACTTCGCTTCGAATGGTGGAAATCAACGCTTCGTTTTGTTTTACCAGAGCGAGAAAATGAAAATAATTTAAATATTTCCCCGAGTGGGAATCGAACACACAACAGATCGCGACGCTCAGACGCGGATAAGACGATGTCCCACTGCGCCACGATCCACCTCTATGTTTTTATTATGTGTGTAGATTTATTGAACATAGCAAGTAATAATTTATTTGACGTTATGATAATAATTCATGCATAAAAGCAAATTTCTATAAGATTCAGAAACTTGCCTTAGAACTTAGAACTTAGGACTTACAAACTTTTCCTATTCATGTAGGTAAAGTTTTATCTCAAAAGTCAATAGTGCATCGTAGCGCAGTGGAACAGCTATAAACGCGACTGACTGTAAACACGATCAGTTGTGGTGGTTCTCCGATCCCTACTCGGATTATATTTAAATTATTTTCATTTATATACTTTGGTAAAGACAAAGTGCGGCGTTGAGTTCCAACACTCAACACGCAATGTCTCGAATACGGTGGAAAGTAAAGTACAGAGTGTCTTGACACTAGGTACTTCCAATCAACTATGCTATGTCGGATACAAGCTTGAAATGTCTGTACATGGAAAACGTATGATAATCTTCGGCAAAATTATGAGGTCAATTTTAGACGAAGTTGCGGGCATTTACTAGTGTGTTATAATTTGAAAAAATAAATATCGTGAAAACATAACATACTAGCTAGCCATTAGTTCCTGGAACTTACAAATTCTTTCAAGAAGTCTATACATGTCACACTTTTTTTTCTTTTTTATGAAAAAGGCAAGACAAATGAGCGTGCAGATAACCTGATGGTAAATAATCATCATCCCACGGCCCCGTGTAATATCAGGGGTGCTTAGCCAGCCTTTGAGAATTATCTCAACTTATTAAAGTTAAATAAACTTATTGAAGTTATTACAAAAAAATTCAACATACGTACATATTTAATAAGTGCACAACAATTTTCTTACATTGTCAGTAAAGAAGACCAAGAGAATCTCTTGTTAAGACATTTCGTTCACTGCTGCCCCTCCGAAATTCAGATTCCATTATTAACAGAACGTTAAAACGGCGACAAGTGAAGTACGGAGTGTCTGGACAATAGACACTTTCTGCTATGCGGGATGCGTGAAGCTAAAAATATAAATAGTCCAAGTATGTACAAGTAGACTTATAATACAAGTATGTACAAGTAATACTGGTAGTGTTATAAGCTGCTTACAACTTCGTAAAATCAGACTTGAAAAATGAAAAATGCTCGTATATATATATATATATATATATATATATATATATATATATATATATATATATATATATATGTATATATATATATATATATATATATATATATATATATATATATATATATATATACATATATATGTGTTTTAATTAAACTTTAGGTTTAGAATAAAAAAGTAACCTTTTCTTAGTGTTAAGATACTGTGTACTCCGCTTTCATGAAGTTAATCAGACTTTGTGACACTCGCCGTACGCCATGCTATTTCTATTCTTTCTTTCTTTATTATATTCTTTTTATAGAAAAAACATGGAAAACGGTCAGAACAGAGGGGCCACCTGATGGTAAGTGGTCATATTTGCCCAAGGACATCCATAACATTACAGATATAGATGCGTTGCCGGCCTTGGAATGAAAGTAAAGGAGATAGTATAGTCGCTTTGGCGGTCAGAACTGTCGGTACCACTGCGCTCTGAGACGAGAATCGAAGTGGTAATAGGGAAAGCTGGCTTACATGAAATCGAATCGGAACACATCATCAGATATGTGGCGGATTGTTTTGGTCATGATAGCGGTCGCGAGCTACTACCTAAAAATTCTCATTGTAATTGTCTTGACTTTAAATAATAAAACGTATATAACGTTATTCCTTTGCAAAGTAGCTTGCAGTAACATTTTTGTTATCAAAGCAAAAATTTGATTTTCATTCGATAACTATTTAATGACTGCCGTCTCGGTACTTAGTTGAAACAAAAATATTCAAACGTAAATTGGCAAAATTAAATTCATGTTATATATGTAACTTAACGCTCTATTCCGCTTAGCAAGAATCCCGTACAACCAAGTGTGAAAACACTACTGCTTTCGGCCCAGACTCATAATCGAGACATTACGTGTTGAGTGGCGGAACTCAACGCCGCCCTTTGCTTTACCAGAGCGAGCGAAATAAAAATAACTCAAATACCCAATCAGGATTCGAACTTACAAGGGATAGAGCTAAAGTCAGTTAGTTATATTAATCACCTATTCAAGTCTGAACAATATTACATCGGAATTACATACAATTTGCTATCAAATTCATCGTCAATTTTAGTACAATTTGTAATTTATGGCATTGACTAATAAGCTGTCTATCAATGCTCGTTGTTAGTCGATATTGAAATGCCTGTTCTCTAATATATATTCAGCTTAGCAACTACTGAATTTCAATGTTAAGGTCATTCAGTATTAATATGTCCATGTAGTTTGTATATAATTATTGATTATATTCTATACTTATATTTGAGGTCGGTCGTGGTGCAGTGGGACAGCGTCTGGCTGTAAACGCAATCGGTTGTGGGTTCGATCCCTATTCGGGAGAGTGATTATATTTAGATTAATTTCAATTCCTCGTTCCGGTAAGTCAAGACAGTGCCTTGAGTTTTACCACTCAACACGCAACGTCTCGAATTCGACGGAAAGCGGAGTATGGAGTGTCTTGACGCTAAATATTTCCTGTCTATTCTGATATGTGGGTTAAAAGAATAAAAGCGTGAAGATGAAAAAAATATCTATTTTTATTCTAGCTAATAATTTGATGGAATAATTTTATTAGTTTTGATTTATGAATTTCTTTTTATTATTTACTAGGGTGATAAATAATTTGGATAGACGGAAAGCAGCGCTATTTCCACGCAATGTCTTAAAAATATACATTTAGAGGGTTGAGCAACAACAACAAAAATAAACTAAATTAAAAAAAAACATACATAAATCGGTATTTTTACATATAAGAGAACAGATTAGTGATGAGACCGAGTCGTTATATATACATTTTGAAGTATTTTTGTGGTAATACACAAGTATGTTTGTATGTTGAAGTCATCGTGGCGCCACTGGAGTGTGGCTCTCGTGATGGTTTTTTTCTATCTTAAAGTGTTTTATCCCGCATAGCAGGATAGATAGGAAGTACCTAGTGTCAAGTCACCTCGTATGTTGCCTCACACCGAATTCAAGGCATTACGTGTTAAGTCATGGAACTCAACGCCACACTTTATCTAACCAGAGCGAAAAAGTGAAAATAATTTGTAATATAATCGTTAAGTTCGATTTCTACACCGGGTATGTTTCAAAGTTGAAATCTTTAAAAATATCATTATACAATTAGGTACCTTTGCCTCTGCATTTAGTGTTTCATTCTGGCAACACTCAGTGCGGCGTTGAGTACTGCTTAAGCTCCACTCTTCACTGCCTGAGTTGTAATTGATAAAGCTTAGAAATCAGTCGGGCGATACAAAGTTTATCTTAAGTAATAATAAAATAATTCCTTGTATATTATCTTGTATACTTTATTGACTTAGATAAGCATGCATGAGGCTATCGCTGTGGAGTGAAATAGCATTTGATTGTTAACAAAATTGCTTGTGGGTTTAGTCATAATTATGTGCACGGCGTTGAATTACGCAACCCAACACGCATTACTTTGAATTTGGTTTGTCTTGACACTGGGTTCTGACTGAATATGCAGGAAACTGCTGCTGCTGAATGTAGGATAAGGCATGGAGCTATAAATATATATATCTAGTTATATATGTATATTTTGCAATAATATAAAAGTATTTTCATTATAGTAACATAATATCGTTCTTGTCTCATATGAGGTATAATGGTCTGAGTAAGCTTGTCTTAATAGCATTAATTAATGTATTGATTGCCACTACTTGGTATTTAATGTAACAGGTACTTTATAATGGTGCCTTTAGTTTATTTTACGTGACCTCTAGACGGAATTGGTCGTGGCTTCTATTTCCAGTGAAGGGAATGATTATAATAAATATACGTTCCTAACAATTTAATTTCTCTCTCTTCTGAAGTAGTGAATAATAATAAAAAAAGCCCTATTTCACCAATAATATTTTAAACTAGAATTCTGTATAGAATGACGCAGATGTGGCGCTGTGTGACAGCGTCTGATTGTAAAAGAGACCGGTTGTGTGTTCGATTCCAATTCGGGGAAATGTTTATATCAATATTTTATATATAAATTATTTTCATGTCTTCACTCTGGTAACACAAATCGCGGCGTTAAGTCCACTCAATATCTTGAATTTTGAAGGAAAGCGGAGTACGGGGTGACTTGCTAGGTAGGTATTTCCAGTCTACTCTGCTTTACGGGATAAAAAGAGTGAAACTATTTTTTTTTAGCTTCAAATTTTTATCCCGCATAGCAGGGTAGACGAAAGGTCATATCTAGTGTCAAGACACTCCGTACTTCGCTTTCTACCGAATTCGAGACATTGCATATTGTGTGGTGGAACTCAACGCCGCATTTTGTTTTCCTAACTGACTGCGCCACGATCGGCCTTAAAAGAAATCTGCATATTAGGTTTTTTAAATATTTGTTTTAATACCACTTTGTTCTAAAAGAATGTGTGAAACCCGACACGCTTGTACATTATTATATAATTTAATGCTAGCCAATACGAATTTATATTTAAAATGTATGCAGAAAGGAACAGAATACAAGATTCTATATGAAGCTACGTGTTGTAGGAGTAATGCAATCATACTTAAACGTATTTCTTCGTTAGTTTTAATTCATTTTACAATTTTGTGGCCAGTCGGCCAGGAAGTAGTGTGACAACGTGGACTGTAAACGAGATCGGTTATGAGTTCTATTCCCACTCGGGGGAGTGATTATATTTATAGTTATTTCCACTTCCTCGCTCTAGGAAGACAAATTGCGGTGTTAAGTTCCGCCTCTCAACACACAATTTTATTATAGAAATTAATATAACCATTCCCCCGTGTGAGAATCGAACCCACAACCGACCGCGTTTACAATCAGACGCTGTCCCACTGCGCCACGATGGCCTAACTGCTTATTAATTCATGTACCAAAGCAAGGTAACACGTATGTGATTGTGTTTCTTACAATAAATAGAAAAAATAAAATATAGTACTAGAATAAAACTAGAATAAAGTTCTAGGAACTCATTATATATAAATTATTTAATTTAACTTCTATCAGAAAAATATTAATAAAATTATTCATCGTTTTGTATTGGTATTGCGTTGCTTAATATGAAATTATTTTGCTACCTATAAAGGAATAGAACTTCTTAAAAAAAAATATTCCTCTATGTCTTTCGAAGTAAATACGATCGGTTGTGGAAAGCGATGTACTTTTTTAATAATTGTCATTTATTTTTTTTTAATATTTTCCTTTAAAATATTTGAGGACAAACGTTCTGGGTTTATTCTAGTCTTAGTATCATTGCAATGTTATTTGAAAATGTGAAAAATTATTATGATAGAAAGGTACTACAGAAGAAACTAATTAATTATTTATCATTTCAAGTTAAATACGAAATCATATAGAAATAAAAAACGAAAATAGACAAATGAAACAGTACGAAATTTGGCCCGATTGTAAATTATATAGAGAATAGAGAACAAGTGCCAAGCAATTTAATATATTTTATAATATTGTATAAGAAATTACATAAAGTCAATACAACACACAGCGTTTGATATATACTTGTGTAAAAAGTGACATTCACGTTGCTAAGGTTACATAAATATTACGTATTAATAAGGCCTGTAGTATTAAAAAAAAGAGAAGAGAGTAATAAAAGCTACAATTACATAATGGATTTTCGCCTAATAAATTTCAAACAGGTGGGTTGTCTGCACACGCACCGCCACATTTGCTCGGTAAACCGGAAGTGACGTCAAAGTCAAAGTAGCTGGCGACGTTCAGATGGAATTCGCAAATGAAATAACCCTTTATATAATTTCTAGTTATAAATAAATAATTATATCGTTATAATTTTACGCAAATTATAAGCTTATTTGAGTGTATCTTTTGAATATTAATTATATAAATATAATATATAGTATGGAGTTTTACCATTTAGAGTAAAACGTTACGTTTAGAGTAAAACTGGTTGTGGGTTCGATTCCCTTTCGGAGGACTGTTTAAATTATTTTCGTTGCCCAGCTGTGATAAGACAAAGCGCGATGTTTAGCTCAGTTACTAAACATGTAAAATTTGAATTTGTCTGTATAATAAAGAACAGAACGTCTTGACACTGCATTTTCTCTTACTACCTTGCGATGTGAAATAAAGCGTGAAGCTGTTATATATATATATATATGAAGAGGTATACTCAATGTGCAAGTCGTAGCTTCGGTACACATTAAAAAAAATGTTTAAAATTAAATTCATATACCTATTAATGCTAAATCCGGCGTTGTGTTACGCGATGCACACTTGTCATGCAGCATGTCTGAATTAATCAGAATACGGCACACGGAGTATCTTAGCACTGCGATAAGATACTTTGTGTACCGTCTTGAACACGGGAGACCAGTCAAAGTAAAAGAAAATTTCTCTACACTTGAATGAGTTTTAAATTGTTTTTACATTCTTCGAAAAACTGTCTATTTATTTGTACAATAAAATACTTTAACTTTAATAAGATTTAAGAAACAAAACGGTATTATAGAAGATTCTTTTACGTTTCAATGTCAAGGTAATTTTCGTTTGCGCCCGTGTAACGAAAGACTCGGATGGACGAACAGTTTTTGTTTAATACTTTCAATACTTACATACTTTTATAAAGTACTATAAAAAATACATATAAAAAATATGTTTCTGAGATTAGTGCAAAAATGTTATGTTTTAGTACCTTAATAATAGAAATGTCACACAGTTAATATAATATACGCGTCGCCTAGCAACGTAACATTTACTTTACGCGACCACGCTTCGCTCAACTTAATTGAAACATGTCACAACCATATAAAAATCAACATGAAAATATAATAATTTATTCTACAATATGAAGCGTATACCGAGATTTATTTAAACTGTGAGTGTTTGCTTACGAACCATTTTGCCTTAACACTCAATGGAAATGATATATTTTTGCGTTACTGATTTTTAACGTAGAATGTTTTCATATTATTTTCAAAAAAGTATCCTTTCAGATATATTCTGGTTAGCTTCACTCGTATCCGTAGAGTTATGTATCCATCAATCTATCAACATTTCAATCAATTAGTCTTGAAATTGTATGAATGTGTCCGATGCAATATTTCAACGTGGCTTGGCTAGATTCAATATAAATATTTTATTTTTATAGAAATAGCATTATGTCCTTGGCCGGATGTTAGTTTCGTCTTATATTGCAATAACGATTCGAATTCGAAAGCGATTCGAAGAGATTTTTTTATTTATTATATATATAGATATTTCTTTCTTAATTCATGATATGAGTACATACAGATAAATTAAATTGGAATTTCCTTTTGTAATATAAAAATATACGTTAATAAATGAAAATGTTCTATTTTTTACAATTTTTATCTATCTCTGTGTCGGCTGATTTCTGGAATGGCAGGACCGTTGTTGATAAGACTTTCACTGGCATATAGCTAATATTATAAGGAGTAACCTAAGTTAAATTTTAATTTTACATTATAAGGTAAATAAATTTCATACAGATGAAGTCACAGGCACAGCTAGTCGTTTCAATATAAATTACATTTTATAGCTTGAAATTTGCTACGAAGTACTCTATTATCCAGTTATCTCGCAAGTTTCCTATAAGTGGGACTTCAATTACGGTGTAGAGAGACTCAGATACGTAAATTACACTTTAACGATCTTAAATTATAGAACTTATTCAGAGCTCTAGTTGTATTTAAAATGCAATAAAAAGAATATGTAGCTTCACGCTATATCCCGTATAGCTATCTCTTACTACCAAGTCAGAGATAGCCCAAAGTCGA
The DNA here is from genome assembly GCA_032432895.1 of Dryadula phaetusa. Taxonomy (NCBI): domain Eukaryota; kingdom Metazoa; phylum Arthropoda; class Insecta; order Lepidoptera; family Nymphalidae; genus Dryadula; species Dryadula phaetusa. The sequence goes on from JAOYRS010000001.1 coordinate 12,896,760, forward strand.
GACACACCGTTGCTCATCCGAAAATCGTGACATTGCGTGTAAAAAAGTAGCAAATATTGAAAAAAATATAGAAAGCGTTAAAAGAGCGTTAAATGTATTAGTTAAAGTGTTTTTCCTGTCAAAAATATATTTTCAGGGCCCATGTTGATAAATTAATACGTGAAGGAATTTTGTTCCCATTTTTTATATAACCTGTAAAAAATTTGGAACATCTTAAATTTTATATGCAGAAGAAGTCAAAGAAGCTCATATCTTCCAGTATTTCTAACTATACAAATAAATCAAATTCATATTTATGTACGTATTGAAAAATACGAAGTATTAAGGGCCTTGACACTAGGAATTTTCTGTCTACCCAGCTATGCGGGATAAAAGCATTAACTAATATCCGGAAAGGCTGGACCTATTTTATAGGAACTTTCACTGGTAGATAGTTGAATTAATAAGGGATAACTCAAACTACTTTAATATAAAATTATAAATCCAGAGATGAAGAAATTCCACGCGAACGAAGTCGGGCGTAGCTAGTCAGAATTAAACTAGTAAAATAAATATTACAGACACTACCATATAAACATATACTTTTCTATAAAGCAACACAAGCATTGCTAAGATTACGTAAGGTTATCCATTAGTGATTATATTTAAATTATTTTCACTTCCTCGCTCTAATAAGACAAAGTGCGTCGTTAAGTTCTACCACTCAACACGCAAGGTTTTGACTTCGGCAGAAAGCGAAGTGCGGAGTGTCTTGACACTATTTATTTTCTATTCCATCTGTAGATAAGGCAAAAACACACTAGGTGAGTGTCACGAGACGCTTCACATTCTTATCCCGTATAGTAATACAGGATAAGAGCGTGAAGCTTTAAAAATATATATATATATCTTATAAAATATAGTTATTATACGACTTCAGATAGAGATTTCAGCATCAAGAAACCTACCTTGCCGTCGCTCTTCCTGTAAGCCTCATGCACTCGCCATACGAGACAGTGTCCGGCACAACTGCTCTCCTTCCCCACTTCGAAAAATTCCAAAATAGGATTGTTTTCCAGCGTCGGCGGGTGGCTATTCACTGCTATCTTCATCTTTGATATAATAGCAGCCATTTCGGGTAAAACCCGATTACTTTGCTGAGTGGGCTCCAGCTTGGGTTCGCGGTCGCCTGGAATTAATAAATAAGTTATAATACATTTAAAACACAGATCGTTCGTGACACAGTGGGACAGCGTCTGACTGTAAACATTCGAGGAAATGCTTACAATTATGTTATTAACATTTCCCTGCTCTGGTAAAATATAGCGCGGCGATGAGTTCCGCCACTCAACTCGCAATATCTCGACTTCGGTGGAAAGCGTAGTACGGAGTGTCTTGCCGCTAGGTACTTTCTGTCTACCCAGCTATGCGGGATAAGAGTGTGAAGATAAGTAAAAAAATAAAGCTTTAATAAATACTTGTTATAATAAAAATAAGGATACCGTGGTGCAGTGGGTTCGTCACACGAAGAAACAATATTTAAACTATTTTCATTGACTTTGATTCTTTCCAAGACAAAACGCAGCGTTGAGTTCCGAAATTTTTAGATTATTATTCCACTCTGACTGCGACAAAAATTGTGAAATACATACTATAAAAATAGAAAAATATTTCATTATTTAGAAAATAGAGAACGGAGTATTTTAAGTTAAGATTTCTTCGTCTCTCTTGCGGAAGAGGTGAATTTAAAAATAAAGTAACAAACACGGATATAGATATACTATTCTTTATATAAAATTAGCCTTATACGCTCATAGTTACCTGTTTCACAAGATTTTCACGTATATTATACTCGTGCACCGTTTTTCCCACCTGAGCTTTAATATCACTAGCTATAATACATTTTTAATAAAAAAAAGCAATCCATTTAGCGAAAATTTAACACCAAAATGCTTTGGGACTAAAGGTTTAAGTTATTATACTAAAATTAATTTATTTTAAAGGAATATGAAGTGAAACATGAAAACTACTGGCCGATGTTGAATTCAATTTGTTATATTAAGCAAATATCAAAATGAAAATGTATGTATTTATTTTTCATACAAAATGTTCTTAAAATTAAAAAAAAATGATTTACAGTCAAATGTAAATATTTTAAAAAAGCATTTCTGTATTCCACACTCTACTAATCGTTTAGCAAACACTGTTTGTAACTTCTAGCATAGACGATTAAAATTTGAGTATATTTATATTTATATTTATTACATTTAGCTTCAAGCTTTTATCCCGCATAGCAGGCTAAACAGAAAGTACCTAGTGTCAAAACACTCCGTACTTCGCTTTCCACCGAATTCGAGACATTGCGCGTTGAGTGGTGGAACTCAACGCCGTTCTAGAACCTGAGTGCTTTGACTATATTTTCTTTGCTTTCAATATATGTATACACGTAAATAAAGAATAATGAAGAGAAAATTTAATACTCGATTAAATTTATTCGCGTATGGTATAACCTTGAACTTCGAATATCGATTTAAAATTCCCAGAACGATCATATTTCGATGACCTCAAAGGGAACATTATAAAATACTTTATGTGGAATTAAATTATATTAAATCATATTAAATCAGACACGGCTTTTTGTTTTTATATTTTAACATGGCTTTTTGTTTTTGTATTTTGTAAATTTAATATTTGAAATCTCTTGTTTAAAACACAAAGTTTTATTATACTTGTTTATGTCAAATTGTTTTATTTCTCAACTCTGGTAAGACAAAGCGCGGCGTTGAGTTCTGCCTCTCAACATGTAATATTTCAATTTTTTGGAATTTTCATTTGTAAGGTGATCCAAATCATCTCCTTAAAATCTTTCACATTCAGAGCTACAATGAAATCAAATAAAAAAAACATAATCAGTTTCACGCCTTTATCCCGCACAGCAGGGTAGACAGGAAATACCTAGTGTCAAGCCACTCCGTACCTCGCTTTCCACCGAATTGTTTAACACTGCGTTTTTATAAAAAAAGTTAATATATAATATTTATTCAGATACTAAATTTGAGTTTTATTATAAAATTAATATCCTAATTGTTTTTTTTATTATCTTAAAAAATAATACACGAAATATCTATACACTTTAGGTCTGTGTACATCAATACCTATTGAATCGTAAAATGGCGACAGGAGGGATCTGATATCGATCTTATCTACATAAAGGCTTAATTTCTTATGGAATATAAATATCTCGTGTGAAATTTATATTTTTACTTGTAAATAACTAGGTTAGTTAGGTTATTGCAGTAGTTTATAGCTTTACAACTTTAAAGCTCATTCATATTGGCGCAGTTGTCACGATCTTTACAAAGTACAATGGTATTAGGTTTGTTTCTAAGTTAGAGAAATTTTCTATTCAAAACCATAATAAATAATAAGTACTTCGCTTTTCACCGAATTTCAGACATTGCATGTTGAGTGGTAGAACTCCACGCCACACTTTGTCTTACCAGAGCGAGGAAGTGAAAATAATTCAAATATAATCACTCATTCGAGTGGGAATCGAACACAGAACCGATCTCGTTTACAGTAAGCCGCTGTCACAATGTGCACGATCGGCCTGTCTTAAATTCCGTGGAAAGCGAAGTGCAAAGTGTCTTGGCAGTAGCTATTTGTCTACCCTGCTATGCGGGATAAAAGTGTGAAGCTAAAAAAAAGAAAAATATTAGATTTATTGCGTATTTGTTAGTGATAATGTAGGGAACGTTATCAGTTTCAACAATTATAAATAAAACTGCAATTTACAAAGGAAAACTAAGATTGCAGTACATAAAGGTTTTTCAAGTCACTAAATAAGTTGAAGAAACTAAGTTTCCCTTCAAGTAAATTCAATGTGAAGGTCACCGCAGCACTTGGAAATGTTTTGATTAAACTTAGCCTGATAAGTTGTAATAAATCTCATCTTGCCGCCGTAACTCGAAACGGCAAAGTAATGTAGGCAATAATAAATAACCTGGAAATGGGAAATGCGAAGCGAAAACCTCATATTTTGGAGCGCAGTAATCTTTTCACTGATCGCTTTTCACCTTTCAAAGGTTTTCTTTTGCATTTATCAGAAACTTGATTAATAGAGAAAACATTTAGTATTATATTTAAATTATTTTCACTTCTTCGCTCTGGTAAGACAAAGTGCAGCGTTGAGTTCCACTACTCAACACGCAGTGTCTCGAATTCGGTGGAAAGCGAAGTACGGAGTGTCTTGACACTAGGTACTTTCTGTCTAAGCGGGATAAAAGCGGGAAGCTAAAAAAAACTGTATTGTTTTTTTATCATATCATATTTATTTATTATAATTCACTTAATTCGAGAAATTAAGTGTAAAATGTGTATATACCGTATTACAAATATATCGAGTTCCACTTAAATAATATATATTTAGGGATTCTGGAAAGACAAATTAGGGTGTTGAGAATCGAGCTGAACGCCACGTTCAGCTCTATTCCGGACTGAATGCCATCAACAGAGTGTCTTGACACTACGCTGTCTCTCATATGTATGAGGGATAGAGGAAATACAAGAATTAATAAAATAAACCATAATTTTAAACTACTTTTCAAGTTGTACCGAAATATAGTCATAAAATCACTTTCAACATTTTACCTAATTTATGTAGTTTACGAACAAAGTGACAGTTACGGAAGTAGGTAGGGGTTAACAGTGAAAGTGGAACTTAGTTGTGGTGAGCAATAATTTTATATTAAAGTTATTAATGAAACTGTCACTGTTTATTTGAAATATTCAACACATAATGTCTCGATTTCGGACGGGAAGCACTCAACGAAGTGTCCAGTCTCTGACTATACTGGTATACAGGATATATATATATATATATATATATATATATATATATATAAGGTGGAGATTAGAGTTATATATTTCAGGATAAACGTAGAGTAAAAGCACTATTCATATTATTTTATGTATATATGTGTATGTATATATGTGTATATTTTATTTATATATATATATAGTTTAAAAACGTTTTAAGACTACAGTCAGCTATAGCAAAGTAGTTTCACCCCTTTCATCGCATACGAGACGAAAATATAAAATATACTTAATATTTTTGCCAAAAATAAATACGCAAACACAATTTATTCGAGTTCACGTTTGCTTATATATAAAATACCAATATACCAAAGAGCTTTTGATGTTATACTCTATTGTAACATAATGTTATTACATTACGTTACAATAGAGACGGAGATATTCATATAAATCACTGCTTGTATGTTTGTGTGTTTTTTAAAAATACGTTCTTAATCTCTGGTTGTTAATAAAGAAGTTGGTGTCAAGACACTCCGTTTTTCACTTTCCATACATTAAAGAGAGATCAGAACGAGTGGCGTATTAATATTTGGTAGATATATCTAGTGGACATCGGACCCACAACAATATGGTCATTGTATGTTTTAATTCAGAATTTATTTTTAGTCGTAACTGGTGTGTAATTTTTAAATAAACGCGTATGTCAAACATTGGGGCGGAAAGCATATAACGGAGTGTCGTAACACTATGTTCTCTAAGTACCCTTCCTCGTGGGTAAATAAAGCGTGAAACTAATTTTTTGCAGTATATTTTATAAAAACTGAATTTCAACATAAAAGAGAAAGGATTTAAATTGTACTCAGAAAACGCCGAATCTCGCGAATCTTGGGTTTGAACCAGCTTCAGTGAACTGTTTATATTAACTAGGAGCGTAAGTTAAGTGTTACCTTAGCAACTAGGAAGTCACTTTTTAAATTATGTGTGAAACGTATAGTAGAGGCTGTAGTACAATTTAATGTGAAACTGATACATTCATTGAAATTAAGTTGTGGGTTCGAAATCCATTCGGGAAAGTGTTCTATTTAAATTATTTTCTCTTCTTCTCTCTACCACCGTTCTACCTAAAGTAAAGTACGGAGTATCTTGACACTAGGTACTGCGCTACCCTAGGTTCTGTCTTCTCTGCTATGCGTGATAAAAGCGTTACGCTAAAAAATTTGTAACTATACGAAAAGTCCTACTCTACTGCCTGTATTTTTTAAATTTTGATTTTGTATGAAGATATTTAGTCCAATCTGATCTATTGGGTGACCGTAATATAGGGACCGGTATGTTTTACGATTAGCTTCTTTTCCAATTCGCGTACACTGTTGTATGCCTGATAACCTCAAGAAAGGTCAAATAATACGTCTAGTAATTGAAAAAGGAAGTATTGGTACAAATTAGTTTTTTAGCTTTACGCTTTATCCCGCATAGCAGGGTAGACAGAAAGTACCTGGTGTCAAGACACTCCGTACTTCGCTTTCCACCGAAGTCGAGACATTGCGTGCTGAATGGTGAAACTCAACGCCGCACTTTGTGGTAAAGACCAGAGCGAGGAAGTGAAAATCCACTTCCCCGAGTGGGGATCGAACCCACAACCGGTCGCGTTTACAGTCAGACGCTGTCACACTGCGCCACGACCGGCTTCGTGTAAGTTTATTTTACTTATAAGAAACATCGCATTAGTATGGTACAGTGGGATAGTGTTAACGTTTTCCGTTAAGACAAGTCGTGGCGTTGACTTCTGCTACTTATCTAGCAATATCACTAGTTTGAGAGTAAATGGCGAACACAATATCGAAGATATTGGAGGAAGGTCGCGTAAAAAGTATGAGGACCCCCCGAAGGGCATGCATGAAGAGGATAATGACTGCGGACGAGGCGAAAGAGGTACACAGGGACCGTAGCGTTTGGCGCTCCGTACTCTCTGTCTACCCCGCAAGGGATAAAGCGTGAAGCTAAAAATAATAATAAATGGCGAACGGAGAGTCTTGACACTAGACTGACTACTGATAAAAAGAAAAAAAATTAACATTAATGTAAACCAAGTTAAAGATTTTGATTATAAGAGATATTCGATAAATATTTTTTTTATTTAAGAAAAGCGTGAATACAAAATGAAAAGGTTATTTTATAATTGCTTAGTGGGGTCTACATCATGAGTGTCGCCTCGTCTTTGATCGTAGCTCCGTCCGTGGAAACAGACCCTTCCTTTTACCTGGCTCAAAAGTGGTATATAAGTATAGATATATTTATGTATAAAACCCTTTTATACATATATAAGAAACAGTTAACGGAGTGTCTTGACTCTAGGTTGTCTCTGCTGTGCGAATAAAATTTGAAACTGCAAAAATCGTTTTTTATGTATTTTGATAGAATTTTGCGTTAAGACACTCGCATTTAATATGGTAAGTATGGTATGATAGGTGACACCATAGTGGCGCAATGGGACAGTATCTGTCTGCAAACGCAGTGGGAAATGTTATGGGTTCGATTATTCCACTCGGCGGAGGGATTATATTTTAAATATGTTCATTTCAGATAAAAAAACGATATATTTAGAAATTAATCATGTAAGTATTGCCCGTGGTATTTATATCAGCCGTGCAATGGCATAAGTAATAATCTTAATTATAATAATTTACGTACATATTTGCGTTGAATTCTGCTAGAAATTTTGCTGAAAGTGTGGAATCGCTTTAATTATTCTGTTACAGACCACACTGGCTTCACACATTAACTAGTGAAGGAATAATTTTGTGTAACTAACTATTCATGTTTTTAAAGCCTTTTTTACACTTTGTTGTTTTCTCCGCATATCACAATAATACAGAAAACTTAGTGTCAAGACACTCCGGTCTCCACTTTCCACTGAACATTGAAATATTGCGCTTGTGAACAAGGCAATATTTGTAACAAGGCGCGGCGTTGAATTACGCTAGTAATTCAACACCACGCCTCGTTTAACCAGAGCATGGAGTTCCTTAATACTAGAACTCTGTCTACCCTCATTGTGGAAAAAGCGTGAACTTGCAAAAAACATAATTGACTCTAAAATACTTTCAAATATACTTATTCCAACAGTAATTCGTACGTACAGACGACAAAAAAATAATTTACATATAGAAAATTAAAATGGGTTTATCCTTTCGTATAATAAAAGTAAAAATAAATAAGTTCTTAGCAAAATAATTCGTTACTCCAGATCCTCGCTTACACAGTCTATTGATAAGGTACATATATATACATATTATTATATATTATAAATTGTAGACCTTTTGTGTATGAAGGAAAGGCTAAATCAAAGTATCCTTTATGAAATATGTGCTACGGATACGGGTGGCTTCCTTTTATTAGGCTGATAAATTTTAAGTTATATTCGAAATTGAGTTAAGTTTTATGGGGGAAATAAGAACTCTCTGCAAATGAAGTAGGTGCAGGTCCATCTAAGAGAGAGTCATCAAGTGTCAAGACATATATATATATATATATATATATATATATATATATATATATATATATATATATATATATATATATATATATATATATATATATATATATAAAAGTCACCTAGAAAGATTCTATGTAAACTTATTTTTTATTCAAGCACATAACACACCGAACTTGCAAATTTTTCTCATTTCGTACCCACATATAATACATACGTACGTAAATCACGTATTTTGAACGTCTTATATTTATAAATTGCCTTACAAGAGTAAAGGTAATTTAACACCCTATATAGGTATTTTTATAGGCTTTTTCTGTGAAACGTGAATGGAGTAATGTAAATAGAGATTTCTCGTTTCGTTACTTTTCTACAGTAACATTTATTATTTATTTTGTAGTAATATTTGTATTATAATAAGGTATATATATATATATATATATATATATATATAGACAATGTCCAAAGAAACAAAGACAGTAACGGCGGGTGGAAGCTGTAATTTTTATGGATTTATCTAAGGTCAACAGAGTTCCCAATAGCAAAATGACATTAAATATTTTTGTTCAGAATTTCGAAATATCTATAGTTTCCGTTAATATATATCTAGAAATTCAAGGAAGGTTTAAAAAGTGAGGATTTATACAAAAATTGTAAGGAAAACATGAGAATTATATAGAAATTGTAAGGAAAATTGTAGAAATTATAATTTTATTTTACTATACAAATTGCCAGGTACGAACAAACTATCAAGAGTGCATTAATAGTATATATATTAAGTAAGGAAAATGTAGACTTACGATTTAATAATAATTTGTGTATTATTTAGTCTGTCAATATTTTACGTTTATATTCTAGTTCAAAAAACAGTTGTTTTGTAATTTGGTACTTAGTTCTTAGATAATTCCTCAACACAACTGAAACAATATGATTTTTCATGAACGCTTTAAAATGTTTCTGAGTATTTTTTTACACTAGCTTACTTAAAACTAAAAAGGAAAAAGGCTACGGACCAAGCGCTTGTATGTCTTATGATAAGCTTTTAAAAAATAAGTTTTATTATTTAATAAGTGTTAATATTGTTTTATTATTATATTATATTAATTCTCAACTTTTACACGACGAAGTCGGCTTAAATAAGTACCCCGTCCTGAGACCCTCAGGAAAAAAGGTACCTATTAGTGTGCGTTATTTATTTCCCCTGTATCCTAATTAAATTTCGATTAAGTTACTATTTTGGTTGTGGATTATATTCCAGTTGTCTGAAATACTACGTTTATGATTAAAGAGTGACTAAAGTATGGGTACATGATGCTATGTTGGTGATGATTGAGTTACAAAAACGGTGTCTCCGAGGACTTTACTAATTATTGTGGAAGAGTGTAATGCTGCTTGCTTTTGAAGAATGTGAATGTTGATGTGTGCGTCTAACTTATCGCAATATCGCTTAAGACTCTTCGTCACCACTCCCGTGGCTCCTACTATAATCGGGACAGTGGTGACGGTAGTGTTCCATAATCTGGAGAGTTCGACTTTTAGCGGATGGTATTTACTAATTTTTTCGATTTCCTTAGCTCCAATATTGTAGTCAGATGACACTGAGACGTCAATTAGGTAAGTATGATTGTTAGTTTTATCGATGTATATTAGATCTGGTCTATTGTGTATTATTGTAACATCAGTTTGTACGGGTAGTTCCCACATTAATTTCGCAATGCTATTTTCTTTTATAGTTGGTTGTTTCAGTTCCTCTTTCCACCACAGCTTGTTGGTTTCAATCTTACTTTTCCTAGCCAGGCACCAGAATAAATATTGTACTAGATTATTGTGTCTCTTTACAAAATACGTACCAGCAAGTTTTTCACAACCTGCTAACAGATGTTGAATCGTTTCGTCCTTACTCGCACACAAACGGCATTTGCCATCAACACTTAGCTTTAATATGTCCCGCTCAATTTGCCGTGTGACTACTGCCTGGTCTTGTATAGCAAATATGGACGATTCCAATGAAGGTGAGACAGGCTGTTTCTTCAGCCATTTAAATGTGAGTTCTTTATCTACATTGGCCAAGTCTAGCGTCTTTTTAGGAAATTGTCCGTGTAGGTTCTTATTTCTCCAAGCTTCATTTTGTTTCTTTATTATACTATTTTTAACTTCTATTTTAGTGTGAGTATTACCTGGTGTTAGTTTGAATTCTTTTTCTATTTTTAGTGACTCTGTGTATATTGAATATTTTTCTCTCTTCTGATCGTGATCCGCTATTGCTTCTATTAAGTAATCACTCTTCTTCTCTAAATATAATTTATACTGTAAGACATGCGCTTTGTATAGATTTTCTATATTGATTAAACCTCTACCGCCATTCGTTACGGGTAAATAGAGTCTTTCTAAATCTGCCTTTTGCTGATGAGCCTTTAACTTTGCTAACAATTTCCGTGTTTTGATGTCTATACGTTTTAAATCACTGTTTTTATAATTTACTACACCGAATGAATACATTAATACTGGAACAGCGTATGTATTAATTCCTCTTATCAAATTGCGTGCATTTAAATAAGAATTGGCAATATTTTTAACTCTCCTAAAGTATTCCTTTGATAATTGATCTCTAATGTCACTATGGTTTATTTTTCCAGATTAATTAATTCCTAAGTATTTATATGTTTGATCTAATTTTAATTGCTTAAAGCTATTTCCGTTCAGTAGTATATGTTATTATTATTATTTTCGGTGAGCCAAAACTCGACTTTTACGTCGGTATATCTATAAATCCAGTCCTGAAACCTTCAGGAAAAGGAATATATAGTTTCTCCCTATCTCCTCTTACTCCTTCCTCTTCTACTTGAGTTAATTTTGTTTTGTAAATCTGATGGATGGGCTTGGTTATCTGATATGCGTGAAGCAGATGATGTATGGTTTGTGATGTGTGACGTCTGCTGCGGTACAGATTTTGATGTTACTAAAATTTGTTCCGTGTCTCGTGTCGGTTGTTGTGTACTTGGTGTGTTGTTCACAAACACAGTGTCCCCTAACACTTTGCTGAGTATGGTTGATGTGTAGAAGGCTGCTTGTTTTTGTAAAATTGTTATATCTATTGTTGTGTTTAAATGGTTTATGTATCTTTGTAAGCTTTTACTGATAATGCCTGTCGCTCCTACTATGATTGGGATAACTGTGGTGTGTGTTTTCCATAGGCGCTGAGTTTCCGTTTTCAGAAGGTGGTATTTACTTAATTTTTCTATTTCTTTAGCTCCTATGTTGTAGTCGGAAGGTACTGCTATGTCTATTAAATAAGTTCTATTATTAGTCTTGTCAATATAAATTAGATCCGGTCTATTATGTGTTACTGTCACGTCGGTCTGCACGGGTATTTCCCACATTATTTTGGCCTGACTATTTTCCTTTACCTGCGGTTGTGTTAAAGTCTCCTTCCACCAAAGATTCGACACTTCAAAATTGTGTTTTTTTGCTAAGCACCAATGCACATACTGGACCAGGCTGTTATGTCGCTTTACATAATATACACCAGCTAATTTTTCGCATCCCGATATGATGTGCTGCGTTGATTCATCTTTCATGGCACATAGACGACATTTGCCGTCTATTTCCATCCTCAAAATATCGCGCTGATGCTGTCGCGTCATAACGGCCTGGTCTTGGATTGCAAATATTACGGATTCTATGGAGATTGGTATTTGGTTTTTAACTAGCCATTTAAATGAACCTTCTTTGTCAATATTTGCCTGGTCTAGAACTGATTTAGGGAACTGTCCATGTAATTGCTTGTTTCTCCATTTACCTTTCAGCTTCTCGATTATTACATGTTTGATTTCTTTACCTGTATGGATTTTCGTGTGTGGAAGTTGGAGTTCTCTTTCTATTTCTTGTGCTTCTTTTATTATTGAGTATTTATTTTGTTGCTTATCATGTTCATATATTATTTTAATCAAATCGTCGCTTTGTTCTTTTAAGTAATATTTATATTTAAGTATTTGTGTTCTATATAAGTTTTCTATATTCATCAGCCCCCTACCTCCCTCTACTGTAGGTAAGTAAATTCTATCCACATCAGCTTTTTGTTGTTGTGCTTTCTTAATTGATAATAATTTTCTAGTTTTTATGTCTATTGCCTTTAAATCTCTATTTTTGTAATTAATTATTCCAAAAGAGTAAAGTAGAATTGGAGCGGCATACGTATTTATTCCTTTTATAATATTTCTTGAGCTTAAATGTGTGTTCAGTAGCTTTTTAGTTCTCTTAAAATATTCTTTTGTAATCTGTTCTCTAATCTGACTATGTTCTATTTTACCTGACTCGTGTACCCCTAAATATTTATATGTTTTTCCTATCCCTAACTGTTCAAATGTATCTCCGCTCAGTAGTACGTGTCCTTCACCTGTAATATTCTTTCTATGTCCTGCACTAATGTGTATTGTATTACATTTATCTAAACCGAAACTCATACCAATATCATTTGTAAATATTTCTAAACTATCTATTAAAACTTTTAAATTATTTCTGTTGTTGGCATAAATCTTTAAGTCATCCATGTATAATAAATGGTTTACCCAGAAGCTATCCTTGAGTTTGTATCCTTTCATTTGGTATTTATTAAGAATGAATGATATTGGATTAATTGCCAGGCAAAACAACAATGGAGATAGAGAGTCTCCCTGAAATATGCCACGTCTGATATGAATCAGATCAGTGGTCATTGACTCATGATGTCCTCGGGCTGTCATAACTACTTTCCATCCAGGCATCGCAATTCTAAGGAAGGTCTTTATCATGGTTGGACATCTGTAAATGTCAAGGACTCTCAGAAGCCATTCGTGCGATACGCTATCAAATGCCTTCTGATAATCTATCCACGCCATGCTCAAGTTCTTCTGAGATAGATGTGCATCCTCTAAACTTGCCTTGTTAACCATAAGATGATCTTTACAACCCCGAGCTCCGCGTCGGCATCCTCTCTGTTCCATTGCCATTATATTGTTTTCCGCGCAGTGTTTATACAGTTGATTTGCTAGTATGGATGTTAGTAATTTGTACATGCTAGGTAAACAAGCTATTGGCCTCCAGTTTTTAGCGATTTCAGTATTTTCATTTTTTGGTATTAAAATAACTTGTCCTATAGTAAACCACTCTTCTAACTGTTCTTTACGGTGTATAATATTGGTAAATATTGCAGCTAAATATTTATGCGTACTTGTTAGATATTTTAAGTAATAATTATGTATTCTATCTATTCCTGGAGTTTTCCAGTTTTTCAATTTTGTAACTGCTTGTTGTACTTGTTCGATTGTTATCTCTTCTGATTCTGTTGTGTTAATGTTTTCTGACGAACTATCTATTTCTTCTATCCATTTTGCAGTTTTATTATATTGTACAGGTTCAGACAATACGGACTTCCAAAATTCTTCTACGTTATCTTTACTGGGGAGTTTTATATCATTAGTTGTGTGATTGTTTCCTAAGCTTCTATATAACCTATGCTCATTTTCCTTAAATAACCTATTTTGCTCTTTTCTATTGTTGACTTCTTCATATCTTTTTAATCTACCAGCAAGTGCTTTGATTTTTTGTTTCAGCATCTCTTCTATATTTAACCGTTGATTATCATTTTGTATATTGTATTTGTTGTTTAATTTAGTTTTTATGTTGTTCATTCTTCGTGTATTGATGCCTCTGCCAATTTCTATTATCAGTCCTAATTCTTTTCTATTTTTTTCAATTCTATTTTTATTCTTTTCTTCCAACGCGGGTCTGATATTATTTTAATAACATTTTTAGGTATGAATGGTTTTTGGTTGTTATTTATTATTAAAGTTTTGGCAGTCGCGTATATAATATTGTTTAATTCTGTAAGTGTTTCAGTAGTTACTAAAAGATTCGGTAAATAACTATTGAGTACATTTAAGTTTTGTAAGAAATGTCTATTTATTTTTGCTTTGGGTAAAAAGTGCCTGTCTTGTATTGATATTTCCCTAGTTTCGGCTAATACTTGTAGAAAGCTTAATATTAGTGGATCTTGGTCTTCAGTAACTATTATTATACTTTGGGTAAGTCGGTCCATTGGGTTAACTTGTTCTATTGATTGTTGTATGTTCGCTTGAGTTAAATTGTGAGTGTTGGTGTGCAAGTTAGGATGTGTGTTAGTTTCTATTGGCAAAGGTAATTCTACAGTGTTGTTCGTTGATTCAGTGTTTTCTGTCACCCTGCCTTCAGCATTATCTTTAATACGGTTCAGAAGTTCTTGAGACAATATATTTTGTTTTATTATTCTACGTGCCTGTGTTGAAAGCGTATTACCAGTAAATTTATGGATCTTTGAATTAGTAGGATTTCTGTCTCTAAATATTGTATATAATCTATTGACGTATCCGGGTCCTTGACTTTTTGCTTTATAAAAACAGTACATTAACTCCTTCTCTTCCTCTTTCGACCATTTTCTTCTTTTGTCATCCTTAGCTTCTTGTATGGTCTCTCCAGATGAGCCGGCAGAGCATTCAATAGGCACTGACGCCCCACTCCGCAAAGCATCAACTGTTCCCTCCCCACCCCGTTGTTCGGCTGTGATCTCTTCGGGTTCCCCGACTCTTGCCCGCCTGTTCAGCAAAGAGCCACTGACGGCTTGCATGCTGTCACGTCCAGCGTCAGCTCCAAACGTGCCCCGGCGCTCACCCCCGGGTAGCGACCCTATACGTTTATCAATATTAAAAGGCTCCATGGTTAAATGGGTTACCAGAGCCACGTTAGCCACGCCAGTAATTACGTATCGTGTGTCCGCCCCCCACGTGATCTGATGGTCGATCCGGACGTATGGTTGGATTTTGGGGGGCGTAGTATATTATTATTATTATTTATTATTATTATTATTATTATTTTCGGTGAGCCAAAACTCGACTTTTACGTCGGTATATCTATATATCCCGTCCTGAAACCTTCAGGAAAAGGAATATATAGTTTCTCCCTATCTCCTCTTACTCCTTCCTCTTCTACTTGAGTTAATTTTGTTTTGTAAATCTGATGGATGGGCTTGGTTATCTGATATGCGTGAAGCAGGTGATGTATGGTTTGTGATGTGTGACGTCTGCTGCGGTACAGATTTTGATGTTACTAAAATTTGTTCCGTGTCTCGTGTCGGTTGTTGTGTACTTGGTGTGTTGTTCACAAACACAGTGTCCCCTAACACTTTGCTGAGTATGGTTGATGTGTGGAAGGCTGCTTGTTTTTGTAAAATTGTTATATCTATTGTTGTGTTTAAATGGTTTATGTATCTTTGTAAGCTTTTACTGATAATGCCTGTCGCTCCTACTATGATTGGGATAACTGTGGTGTGTGTTTTCCATAGGCGCTGAGTTTCCGTTTTCAGAAGGTGGTATTTACTTAATTTTTCTATTTCTTTAGCTCCTATGTTGTAGTCGGAAGGTACTGCTATGTCTATTAAATAAGTTCTATTATTAGTATTGTCAATATAAATTAGATCCGGTCTATTATGTGTTACTGTCACGTCGGTCTGCACGGGTATTTCCCACATTATTTTGGCCTGACTATTTTCCTTTACCTGCGGTTGTGTTAAAGTCTCCTTCCACCAAAGATTCGACACTTCAAAATTGTGTTTTTTTGCTAAGCACCAATGCACATACTGGACCAGGCTGTTATGTCGCTTTACATAATATACACCAGCTAATTTTTCGCATCCCGATATGATGTGCTGCGTTGATTCATCTTTCATGGCACATAGACGACATTTGCCGTCTATGTCCATCCTCAAAATATCGCGCTGATGCTGTCGCGTCATAACGGCCTGGTCTTGGATTGCAAATATTACGGATTCTATGGAGATTGGTATTTGGTTTTTAACTAGCCATTTAAATGAACCTTCTTTGTCAATATTTGCCTGGTCTAGAACTGATTTAGGGAACTGTCCATGTAATTGCTTGTTTCTCCATTTACCTTTCAGCTTCTCGATTATTACATGTTTGATTTCTTTACCTGTATGGATTTTCGTGTGTGGAAGTTGGAGTTCTCTTTCTATTTCTTGTGCTTCTTTTATTATTGAGTATTTATTTTGTTGCTTATCATGTTCATATATTATTTTAATCAAATCGTCGCTTTGTTCTTTTAAGTAATATTTATATTTAAGTATTTGTGTTCTATATAAGTTTTCTATATTCATCAGCCCCCTACCTCCCTCTACTGTAGGTAAGTAAATTCTATCCACATCAGCTTTTTGTTGTTGTGCTTTCTTAATTGATAATAATTTTCTAGTTTTTATGTCTATTGCCTTTAAATCTCTATTTTTGTAATTAATTATTCCAAAAGAGTAAAGTAGAATTGGAGCGGCATACGTATTTATTCCTTTTATAATATTTCTTGAGCTTAAATGTGTGTTCAGTAGCTTTTTAGTTCTCTTAAAATATTCTTTTGTAATCTGTTCTCTAATCTGACTATGTTCTATTTTACCTGACTCGTGTACCCCTAAATATTTATATGTTTTTCCTATCCCTAACTGTTCAAATGTATCTCCGCTCAGTAGTACGTGTCCTTCACCTGTAATATTCTTTCTATGTCCTGCACTAATGTGTATTGTATTACATTTATCTAAACCGAAACTCATACCAATATCATTTGTAAATATTTCTAAACTATCTATTAAAACTTTTAAATTATTTCTGTTGTTGGCATAAATCTTTAAGTCATCCATGTATAATAAATGGTTTACCCAGAAGCTATCCTTGAGTTTGTATCCTTTCATTTGGTATTTATTAAGAATGAATGATATTGGATTAATTGCCAGGCAAAACAACAATGGAGATAGAGAGTCTCCCTGAAATATGCCACGTCTGATATGAATCAGATCAGTGGTCATTGACTCATGATGTCCTCGGGCTGTCATAACTACTTTCCATCCAGGCATCGCAATTCTAAGGAAGGTCTTTATCATGGTTGGACATCTGTAAATGTCAAGGACTCTCAGAAGCCATTCGTGCGATACGCTATCAAATGCCTTCTGATAATCTATCCACGCCATGCTCAAGTTCTTCTGAGATAGATGTGCATCCTCTAAACTTGCCTTGTTAACCATAAGATGATCTTTACAACCCCGAGCTCCGCGTCGGCATCCTCTCTGTTCCATTGCCATTATATTGTTTTCCGCGCAGTGTTTATACAGTTGATTTGCTAGTATGGATGTTAGTAATTTGTACATGCTAGGTAAACAAGCTATTGGCCTCCAGTTTTTAGCGATTTCAGTATTTTCATTTTTTGGTATTAAAATAACTTGTCCTATAGTAAACCACTCTTCTAACTGTTCTTTACGGTGTATAATATTGGTAAATATTGCAGCTAAATATGCGTACTTGTTAGATATTTTAAGTAATAATTATGTATTCTATCTATTCCTGGAGTTTTCCAGTTTTTCAATTTTGTAACTGCTTGTTGTACTTGTTCGATTGTTATCTCTTCTGATTCTGTTGTGTTAATGTTTTCTGACGAACTATCTATTTCTTCTATCCATTTTGCAGTTTTATTATATTGTACAGGTTCAGACAGTACGGACTTCCAAAATTCTTCTACGTTATCTTTACTGGGGAGTTTTATATCATTAGTTGTGTGATTGTTTCCTAAGCTTCTATATAACCTATGCTCATTTTCCTTAAATAACCTATTTTGCTCTTTTCTATTGTTGACTTCTTCATATCTTTTTAATCTACCAGCAAGTGCTTTGATTTTTTGTTTCAGCATCTCTTCTATATTTAACCGTTGATTATCATTTTGTATATTGTATTTGTTGTTTAATTTAGTTTTTATGTTGTTCATTCTTCGTGTATTGATGCCTCTGCCAATTTCTATTATCTGTCCTAATTCTTTTCTATTTTTTTCAATTCTATTTTTTATTCTTTTCTTCCAAGGCGGGTCTGATATTATTTTAATAACATTTTTAGGTATGAATGGTTTTTGGTTGTTATTTATTATTAAAGTTTTGGCAGTCGCGTATATAATATTGTTTAATTCTGTAAGTGTTTCAGTAGTTACTAAAAGATTCGGTAAATAACTATTGAATACATTTAAGTTTTGTAAGAAATGTCTATTTATTTTTGCTTTGGGTAAAAAGTGCCTGTCTTGTATTGATATTTCCCTAGTTTCGGCTAATACTTGTAGAAAGCTTAATATTAGTGGATCTTGGTCTTCAGTAACTATTATTATACTTTGGGTAAGTCGGTCCATTGGGTTAACTTGTTCTATTGATTGTTGTATGTTCGCTTGAGTTAAATTGTGAGTGTTGGTGTGCAAGTTAGGATGTGTGTTAGTTTCTATTGGCAAAGGTAATTCTACAGTGTTGTTCGTTGATTCAGTGTTTTCTGTCACCCTGCCTTCAGCATTATCTTTAATACGGTTCAGAAGTTCTTGAGACAATATATTTTGTTTTATTATTCTACGTGCCTGTGTTGAAAGCGTATTACCAGTAAATTTATGGATCTTTGAATTAGTAGGATTTCTGTCTCTAAATATTGTATATAATCTATTGACGTATCCGGGTCCTTGACTTTTTGCTTTATAAAAACAGTACATTAACTCCTTCTCTTCCTCTTTCGACCATTTTCTTCTTTTGTCATCCTTAGCTTCTTGTATGGTCTCTCCAGATGAGCCGGCAGAGCATTCAATAGGCACTGACGCCCCACTCCGCAAAGCATCAACTGTTCCCTCCCCACCCCGTTGTTCGGCTGTGATCTCTTCGGGTTCCCCGACTCTTGCCCGCCTGTTCAGCAAAGAGCCACTGACGGCTTGCATGCTGTCACGTCCAGCGTCAGCTCCAAACGTGCCCCGGCGCTCACCCCCGGGTAGCGACCCTATACGTTTATCAATATTAAAAGGCTCCATGGTTAAATGGGTTACCAGAGCCACGTTAGCCACGCCAGTAATTACGTATCGTGTGTCCGCCCCCCACGTGATCTGATGGTCGATCCGGACGTATGGTTGGATTTTGGGGGGCGTAGTATATGTTATTATTATTATTATTATTATTATTATTATTATTATTATTATTATTATCAGGAGTGAAAAATCACTCATACTGGCATAATAAATAATTGCATTTTCGGCATATCCTTTTCTTTTTTCTATCAAGGTACTTCGTTCGCCACTTTCCGCCCAAATTCGAAAAATTTAGATTTAAGTGGCGTAACTTAACTACGTACTCTGTCTTACCATACCATCGCAAGTATGTAGAATGTGTAAAGCATTTTTACTCCATATATTCAGTTGCATATACATTTATGAAATTACTAAAACAGATGGAAAATTATAAGTGAATAAGTTTTAAACAATGAAATAAAATCTTGTATTGTAATTAAGAAACAAATATTTAAGCATCTACAGTAAGATGGTTCATCAAAAGTTTAATCAAGTTCTATTTATACCTTTGTTCAGAGGCAGCGTGGGTGGAGCTTAACGCCGCACTTCATCTAACTTTACTAATTTTACATTTTAGATATATATTTCCTGAACAAATAAGATTTAAGTATACAACAACATATTTCTTACTTTAATCGTTTATAAATCATATACTATATAGCTAATTTCATAATAACGGATAATATCCTATGTCAATGATGGAAGACTTGCGCGCAGTGACCCCTGCCAGCCTTAGACAACTGCGACCGTTGTGTAAGGCTGCAACATTCCATCCGCCGCGAGCACCAGGGCGCACTATGCTAGGGCATCCCTCCGAGATACGCGCATCAGTGCGTCCCCCCCTGTGTGAAAATGCTACAAATGCGGCGTTGGGGACTACCACCCAGCACGCCATGTCCGCGATGGCGAGAAATGGATGGAGCTACAAATAGCTACAAATAGCTTTGTGGGATGCAACAGAAGATAAATGAATTATTAGATGTGATGGATGATTGATGCTCCAACTGACATGTCTGAGTTTAGAATAAGAGGCTTTAGTAAAAAGCATGATGTATACTATATATATGGGATGATGAAGTGAAAGAGGCAGTAGGTAGAAAGAAGAAAGCATGGCAGGACTATAGAGCTTCGAGTAGGAATAAAAGTATGCAAGAGATCAAGAAGAAAAAATATAAGATGCAAGATTACCTAACGCAAGCACTGATAAAGATGAAAAGTCAGAGCATGAAAGAGATGAAAGATTGACAAACAATTTCCGTGAAAACACGAAGCTTATCTAGTGAGAAGTTGATGATTCTCGGCGTTGTTCGTCAGCCTGTAGAATAAATGGGGGATTTCTGGGGACGGTGAAATACTTACAGAAAGAACACACGTTTTACAACGATGGGCGGAATTCTATAAGGAGATGTATGAATATGATGGCGCTGCTGCCTCAGGCGACAGCAATATAATGTGTCTTGATAAAGGAGACTGCGAAATCAGTATAAAAGAAGTAGAGAATGCTATACGAAGTCTGAAATGTGGTAAGACAACGGGAGCATATTACTGCAGAGATGATCAAATATGCCACGCATCTTGGACCTATTTTTTTTCTATACAATTTATGTTGAAAAACGGGAGAGGTCCCGGATAGTTGCCGAGGTGCAGTCATCATGCCTTTGTATAAAGGCAAAGATTCACAGATAGATTGATTAGCCTGGGCTGTAAAATTTATGCCAAAATCCTAGCGAGAAGAATGCAAGAGAGATTCGAAAGACTGTTATCGGAGGTTCAAGGAGAATGTAGATCTGAAAAAGTGTGTATGTATCAGGTCTTTCCTCTCCACATTATCACGAAAAAGTTTTTGGTTGTAAACTAGAAAGTTTATTGTGCTTTTGTGGATTTACAAAAGGCATTTGGCAGAGTTATAAATAAGAAGTTATGGAAGATACTTTCCCGGTACAATGTGAACGGACTCTTGTTGCAGGCTGTGAAAACTCTTTATCGAGATCACTCAGCATGTACGCGAGTAAGAGCTGGCATGTGGCCTCAGTTTGACATTCAGGTGTCAAACAGAGTTGCGCCATGTCAGCTTGGCTGTTCAATTTGTGTTTGGATAGTTGACTCCAAGGAGTGAAAAAAAGTAACATAGGAGTGATAGTTGGTGATTCGACAATTAACTGTCTGTTGTACGCAGATGATGTTTAACAGAAAGATTTTACAACAAGTGAATGAGGTGGTATATCTGGGAAGTATGTTTAGTAGAGTTGGATGATATGATATGGATGTGAAAAGGGCTGACGGTGTTCTGGCTGCATTGATACAGCTGCAAGACGTCAGCGTACCTACACGTCTTGCTTTTCACATTGCATTACTTATACCGATGTTGTTGTACGGTAGCGAAATGTGGGTGTGTCAAAAGATGAATGAAAGAAAGATGAATGCAGTAGAGATGCGATCTCTTAGTCGGATGTTTATCTGAGTCAGTTTAGCTGACTGTATATGCAATGAAGAGCAACGCAGAATGACGCTCCGTTGTTTTCGACTACCCCGCAAGGTATAAAGCTTGAAGCTATAAAAATGATAATAAATTTTAACTTTTTGGAGCTTCAAGCTTTTATATGCATAGCAAGGTTAGTAGAGAGATTGTAGTATTAATACTCCCCCATCTCCCATCTATTAAATCAATCTATGGAGTTAGAATAGAACCAAATGAATATATAAACGCCATTATTACACAAATATTTTGCATTATACTGTATACAATGTCTGAAAGCTTATAACAACTTTATTTAAATGATGAGGGTACATTAGAACAAATCTCTAAACTTTTATATTCAACTTAATCTCTGGGGCTGTTTGGACCTTGAAAATCTTTCCTCAGCATATAGTTGTACAATACATATAAATAACACTTAAATGTAGCATGCTTCGTGTTCTTCAAGTATCGACATTGCTACAAGATATAGTGAACTTAGTTACTTTATGTGAAAACAAATAAATTTATGCAAAGAGTGGCGGAACTTAACGCCGCATTTTATCCATAATAATTTAAATATAATAACTCCGCCGAGTGGGAATGAGTGGGAACCACTTCATACGCCCTCCGGGGCGTCCTCTTAATTATTAGGTGACCTTCCTCCAGTATCATTTATACAGTGTGTATAAAAATCATCCCCTATCTCTTGAATCATTAACTTTTACTTCATATATTTTTTTTAATAATTTATAATCCTTCTTTGTAGATATATTTACAATTATATATATATATATATATATATATATATATATATATATATATATATATATATATATATAATATATATATATATATATATATACACAATGTTTAAACTTATCTTTACTTAGATTAGGTTAACATACGACTCTTGAAATTAGTGCCACAAGCAAAGTGGATTAGTAATAGGGTGGCTAATAGGGTTATTTATTTAAAAATAAATATTTAGACTCAAGTCTTTTCCAGCTTCACGCTTGTATTCCGTAAAGTAGGATAAACAGAAAGTATCTATTGCCAAAACACTTCATACTACGAATTTCACCGAACTTGAGATACTGCAAGTTGGGCGGAACACAACACCACATTTAATCATACCAGAGAAAGGAAACGGAAATAATTTGAATATAATTATTAACTTCTAAACGCAGCCTAAGTGTATGGGTTTAAAAGTTTTCTCTTTATAAAATATGAAATAAAGTGCGCGCGCTCGTGAATTCTTTATTGCTCATAATTTTACATTATCATTTCGCTTGCCAAGTTTAATATTAGATGGCTTTTTGTAAGCCTTCAAATAAATAATTAAGTAAATAGAAGAGTAAAAAAAAAATGACTAAAAATTTATGTAAGAGAGTTAATATTCCGATACAAGTGGTTTAACATAAATTTATTAATACTTGAAGAATATTTCTATTTTTTTCAATCGAAGCCGGTCGTGGTGCAGTAGGACAGCGTCTGACTGTGAACGTAATTGATTGTGGTTTGATTTCCATCCGGGGGAGTAATATTAAAACATTCTCAATTATTTAAAAATATTCTCACAAATATATATATATATATATATATATATATATATATATATATTCTTTGAAACAGTTTAATAAACCTCATGTATTTTATTGCACTGAGCCGCTCACCGACCGGAACGTTATTAGTATTATTAAATTAAATTTCATTTTTCTAAAGAATAGATATAAATGTAATAATTTAAATTGTCGATTGCGTTAGTAAAATGGACCCCTTGTATTTTAGAGGTTGTTAAAGAAGCTTAACGCCTTATCTTGCATAGCAAGGTAGTCAGTGTCTAAACACTAAATTCTCCGTTTTCCATCCGTATTCGATACAATCTGTGTAAATTAGCGGAACTCAACGTCGCCATTTCTCTGATTAATAAGAGAAATAACTGTTCTGAGTTCTCTTAATAGTCAGAGTAATTACGGTGTTGAGTTCCGCTTCTTAACACAGCGACAAAATGTCTAGACATTAAAATACAAGTATTTTTAACAATCCAATTTCTGACTATCCCATTATTGTTTTACCCAGTCATAACTCTTGCGAATCGAATTATTTCGCGGCTGTGCTTTATCTGTAAGTCACAATCATAGTTACAGAGTAAAAAAATATTTTCATAATAAATCTTCATCATAATTATCAACGCCGGTCGTGGCGCAGTGGGACAGTGTCTGACTGTAAACGCGATCGGTCGTGGGTTCGGTCCCCAATCGGGGGAGTGATTATATTGACATTATGTCTACCCTGCTATGCCGGATAAAAGCGTGAAGCCAGAAAAAAATAATTAAATAAATAAAAACTGATCATGCCCCATACTACGACAGTTAGAACAGCTGTTGCCAGTTAAATTCTATATATAATAAATAGATTTATCTGTCTGTCGCTTTCCCCACATATCAGAGAGAATGTAGTGTTAAGACACTATTTGCCGCTTACTTTCAAAACCCAAGACATTGCGTATTAAATAGAGGAGCTCAACGCCGTACCCACAAACAACAATACGATCACTTAACGAATATTACCCACTCAAAGTTGCGTTTACTTTCTAACTATTATATCAAATTAGTATTTATCAAATTGTATGTAACGGTATATGCCATGATAAAATAATATAATAACATTAGCCACTTATCGACCTTCATTGATTATTGATTCGACCTTAAGAGTCGCGGTAAATATGATTGAAAGTAACGCAACTTACGATCGTTCGAGTATATAGACGAATGTATAGAGGCCGATGTAGATGAGGGTAGGACGATGTAGTTTTGCTATAGATTTGTATATTATATGAAGCTTAAATATATAATAAGTGCAAAAATATATTTTTAAGCTTGTAGAAGCTATAGTGGTTCGGTGGAAGGTCTGTTTGTAAACGCGATTGGTTTTGGGTTCGATTCTCACTTGCGAAAAGGATTATATTTTTTTTTAATACAGAAAACAGGTAGATTCTGATTACTCTGTTAAAGCGTCAAGTCATTTTTCTATAAATATATAGGAAAGTAGAAAATATCGGACTTATATACAATTTTAAAATTACAATTCTTTTTATCAAATTTACAGCGAATTTTTATTTTATGATTCTTAAATGAAAGTTATTCTTTATAACATCGACTGCCAGTCAGTATTTGAAGTCCCGCCCGCCAAAATCGACCAAAGCTAGAGATCTTTCTCTTTCCAGAGTTTAGCCGGAACAAATAGTGAGGCAGACGGACACAACTTGTAAAAATATATTATTTTGATATATATACCGTTTATACCTATAATATTTAATTATATAGATATGTAGAACTCATTATTTTTAACATTTATCTATTTAGTCATAAATATATATATTTTTTATAATATATATATTTATAAAAGTATATTGGTATTGTAATATTTTATCTTTTTTTCACGGCGCACAGCAGGATAGAGAGAAATTATTTAAACATTTATTACACGAACTACCATATGATTGATATACATTTTTGATAGAAATATTACTAGGGCGTATTTCACATGTCAACCGTTCTACTAATATATTCTGATGGGAAATTTATAATTGAATTATTATTATACTATAAGCATATATTACTTTATTGCTTATTTGTTCAACTCTGAGACAATATTTTATAAGTGTTTTTTATACTAAAATTATTTAGCCTAACACGAGTTTTGAAGCCTACCCACAATACCTATAATACCCATAATGCGCTACCCATATAAGTATCCAATAATGAGAAAGTAAGTAATCGACAACAAAAAAAAACATTATAGTATTATAAATAGATAAAAAACTACAAATTTAAATAAATTTCCATTAGAAATTATATAGTTTGAATAAAAACAAAATGAAGTGTAAAAATTTTCTTTTTTAGTCTCGCAATCGTGCTCGCCGCCACGTAAAGCTCCGAGTGCCGTAAGCTTTGAAAGCGCATTTTGGTTTCATTTTAAATTATATAGCGGCAGGCGAGAATTTTTCAAACATATTTAATATTATTCAATACAAATACGAATGGTGTTTGTTATAATAAAATTATTGGAATTTCTTTTGAATTTATTATAGAAAAATACATTAATTTTATTAAATGTTCAATTTGTTCATTTAAAGTAATGTTATTAATAAACTTGCTATTGACTTTTTTTTATAGCTTTTGCAAAATAAACCTATGTACATATAAACATAATGTACAGGCGCATATCAGTTCACTAAAGGTAATGTCCGAGATGTAAAGGACCAGCGCAAGAAATTCAACTCGGTGTTTCTTTTATAAAATACTACTTTATGTTTATTTCAATAAATTTAAGGCAAAACGAAGCAAGTGTCAAAACACTTCGTTTCCTCTTTCGACTCGAAATAGAATTATTGCGTGCAGAATGACCGATATTAACTCCGCATTATATTTTACCAGAGTTAAAAATGAACACGAGGGAATGATTATATTTCAATTTTATTTTAATTTCTCCGTATTTTTTTCAACACTCGATATTGTAGTGTAAATTTCACTGTAGACTTCCTAATAAAGTATCTGACTGTACGTAGGTCCATGTTAGGGTCCAATACCTGTTTAAAATATTATATTAAAATTTCAAATGTACGTTTACGTTTTATCCCACTTAGCAGGGTAGTCAGAGAGAACGACAGGTGAGGTCAAGACAATCAATTCTATACTTTAAGACGAATTTTTACTTGGCGAGTGGCGTAACTCAACGCCGAGCTTTGTCTAACTAGATAAGAACGGATTCCCACAATCGCTCTGGTAACACTACGTCTCAATTTTAAGCGGAAAACAGTCAACGCAGTTTCTTGACACTAGATTGTCGGTGATTACCCTGCTGCGAGATGAAACTTGAAGCTGCACTCTCCGAGTAAGGAACTATCCTCCCATTGTACATACAAAACCTTTCAATTTTAATTCGCAAACCACTAAAGACAGAATATAAAATAAAAATACACACAAACTCAGTAACAAGCTAGGCCAATTTTATAGTACCAGGCGTGAATGAGTAAATAAATCGAATATGCATATTTTTCAGGAAGGCAATTTTATATTTAACTTTCAAAGATGAATTCTGTTTTTATTTTATTTAATATAGGTTTTGAGGCCATCGTGGCTCAGTGGTATGCAACAATTCGATTGGTTATTTGGTTCGATTCCCATTTAATAAATTATCAATTAATCGCTGTGATAATATTAATAATAATGCTGCGTTGAGTTCCGCCTCTCAACACCTAATGTAAACGATCCAATTTGAGTATAAGAAAAAAAAATAAGTTTTGCCGATTATATTGATTTACGTGAAATTATTTGTATTTACTTATTGAATAATGTCTTTAAATATAAAGAAGTCAATTTATCAACCTATCAACGGTTTATATGAATGTAGTTATAACATGTTACAGGACTTATGAGACGTGAAAATGTAAAAGGGGTTTGAAAATTGCTCCAATTTTCTTAGGAAACTGTATTTTCCACGAAGTGAAAGTATTGTAGACTCAAAGTCAATAAGCTTTATATTTACAGTTGAAATTTATATTTATTTAAATGCTTTCCGAAATATATGTATGAATATTTCAATAATATTTTGATCAAAAATTCCAATTAAATCAATTGTGGGCAAAGGCCGAAGCAACCATCATATTTTATGATTGTTGTTTCAATAATATCGTATTATATATATATATATATATATATATATATATATATATATATATATATATATATATATGTGTGTGTGTGTGTGTGTGTGTGTGTGTGTGTGTGTGTGTGTGTAATTCGCAATTTAGGTAACTCATTTCAGATAATCTATAAGCTATATCCTAGCCTTCGACGTTGGTTTAGATGTATTACTGTTTTATTTGTAAATATAATACTTTCTTATGTGTACAAGTATATTGTACAAAGTATTATTTTTTAGCTTCACGCTTTTATCCCGCAACGCAAGGTAGACAAAAAGTACCTAGTGTCAAGACACTCCGTACTTTGCTTTCCACTAAATTCGAGACATTGCACGTTAAGTAGTGGAGTTCAACGCGGTACTTTGTCTTATACCAGAGCAAGGTAGTGAAAATTATTGAAATATAATCACTACTCGGAGTGGGGATCGAACCCACAACCGATCGCGTTTACTTCAAAAGAGATAAAGGAACAATTTTTTAAGAAGTTCTATTCCTTTATAGGTAGCAATTCAATTACAATTCGAGACATTGCGCTTTGAGTGGTGGAACTCAGCGCTGCACTTTGTCTTATACCAGAGCAAGGGAGTGAACAAAAAAATAAATATAATCACTCCCCCGAGAGGGAACAAAACCCCCAACCAACTGCGTTTACATATAATATGAATTATATATAAAAAATCTCCTCTATATCACGCCTGTATAGTGTCAGGATACTCCAGATTCCACTGTCCACCAGATACGAGACATTGCGTGTTGAGTGGTGGGACCATCAACATCGCGCTTTATTACCGGTGCGAGAATATGAAAATAATTTTTATATAACCATTCCCCCGAGTGCGAATCGAACCCACAACCAATCACGTTTACAGTGCGCCAAGACCGGCCTATATAAACTATAACTGTACCGAATTTCATACATTCCGACCGTGTAATTTCTTAAAAAGGGGTAAAATTTTATAACATTTTAATTTATATAATTGATAATTTTACAAAATACAATTAAAATATTTACGTATTATACATAATAAAGCCCACGCTGTTATAGTGCTCGGTTATAAGTAAAGAAATGTTATTTTGCCATTTCGTTAGTTACGAATAGTCGTTGTGAACTGCTGGAAATGCCAACTTCCGATTTAGCCGTTCGATCTAGTTTTCCGCTTATTGTACGTTCAGCAATCTACATAGCGTAGATATTGAGGACTCTTAAATTGTCTTTGGTAAGCTTATTCCTGGCCATTTATATATATATATATATATATATATATATATATATATATATATATATATTTATAGAAAGACATCGTGGTGTCGGGGAACTTTGCCTGAATGTGAACTAAAACGCGACTGGTTGTGCTATTTCCCTCGGGAAAATGATTATATATTAAATTATATTCATTTCCCCGTTCTAGGTAAACAAAACGCGGCGATGAGTTCCGTCACTCATCACGTAATCTCGAATTTGGTGGAAAGTGGAGCACAGTGTCTTAACCCTACTTAAAAGCGTGAATAAAAAAAAAGAAACTAAATTATATCTGTTTATACCGATTTATATGAAAGGAATTCAAATAAAACTTTAACAGCGAGTGCTATTGTGCTATAATAACTCGACTTGCGGACTATTGGCATATTTCTGAGTTCATTTATTTATAAATTTTCAGGAAAAACGCCTACGCTATATAAGGTCGGTTTAAGAATCTTAAGAATTTTTTTCATACGTCCTATTCATAAAACGTATTTTATAGAAAATATTTCAAGTTTTGATCTTTTTTTGTTCGATTATATATATATATATATATATATATATATATATATATATATATATATATATATATAAAATTTATTTTTTAGGACAAAAAATAAATCGATATAGATATCAAACCAAATGTTTTTTTCTGCGTTAGAAATCGTCATTCATTTATAGCGATGGTAAAAGTCGAATTTAACCTTGGTTCAAATTTTAAAGCATAAATAGATACATTTTTTGTTATAATTTCATGTTATATTTTACGAAGTTAAAGAAATACCAAAATACATCAAAAGTCCTTGACAAAATACCCTTCGATGTGGCGTTAAAGAGGGACAAACAAACACACTCCAATTTATAATATTAGAATGAAAAAAATAATAATAAATGGTAAAAAAATGGTAACATACTTTTGAAAACCGGCCGGCTCCTAAGTGTCGGACACAAGCTATTAATTGATATTTCATGACGTTTCATTAGTAATTACATGAGTTAGCTTAATGAGCTTTTTGTAGTGACTGGTAAATATTAAATTATATTTTATACATAATGTCAAGACAGTTCGTACGTCACTCTGAGAACTTCGGGCATTGCTTATTTAGAAGCGCAACTCAACGCCGCACTATGTCTTATCAGTGTGGAGAAATTAATATTTAGTTATATCAACTTACCAACGATATGGAATACAAAAATTATTTTTGTGCCAACCAAGACATAAACGCCACCTCAGACTATTTGTTATCATGGACTACTGTAAAGTGTTTGAAGCGCCAAAAATTTGTTTTTTGAATACTAAAATAAACACTATTAATCCTTTATAAATAGTTAAAGTAATAATAAGGTATTTAAATGTGTAAAAGTCGTGAAAATCGAAGATCTTATAGAATAAAAATAATATTTAAATATAATTATTGTCCCGATTGGAATATAATCCGTAACCAATCGTGTTAAATCTCTATAGGAATATAAATAACAGTAATACCACCGATTGGAGATTATACCTCATGTTGCTGTTAGTTATAACAATATCGGGGTTGGGACTCAGATTTTTGGGTCATCCTATACAATGGAAGGATTTTGACAATTTGGGTCAGAGATATGTGGATAAAAGAATTAAAACATTAACAAAAGAATTTTAAAAATAGCATAATATGAGAAAAAAATTGTTGTAGGCAGAATTTTTTTTTAATATTTTTAGAATTTTTCGTATAAACGCTTGTAATACTTGAATGTTTATATTTAAGATTGTTAAATAATTATATTCTTTTCCCTTTTGAACGATAAACAGACAAAATGCGGCTTTGATTTCCGCTATTCCACGCGCAATGTCTCGAATTTGGGCGGAAACCAGTACAACGTGTGTCTTTGTTTTATATGACCCTACCATATGGAATAACTTAGCTAACTTTAATACTATAGTTAATACATCATTGATTTGCGCAATCTAATCAGACCTATGTAAATTTCATATCTCACGGCAGTTGTGGTTTTAGATGCACATTTATATCTTTTCAGGAATAACTTCCATTAACCTAAGTGGCTATCGCGAATGGAAAACAAGAGCTATCGCTTTTTTTTGATATTTTTTTTTATTTAGGTTCGTATCTATCGGCCCAGTGGTACAATGTTTGACTGCAAACGCAACGGTTGTAGCTTCAATTTATTTTGTCATATTCTCCTTTCTTGCAGCGCGCAGCGGTGAGCTCCGCCACTCAACACGAAATATATTGAGCGATACGCTTTTAACATAGCGTCAATATACCTCGTTTGCGATTATTCACTCAAATTCAATATATTATTATCGTATTGAGTGGCGGAGCTCAACGCTGCGCTTTTGTAATCGGCGCTTTTGTAAGCGAAAAGCGCAAGCAAGCAAGCGCAATTCCATTGTTCGGATATAAATCTAGTCATTTTCATGGCATTTGCCATTGACCTGTTGCCGAACCTTTCTGCATGGAGTGAAACGCAAACTAATGCATAACATAGTAGTCAGATATGCTGGGTGTAACAATTTAAATTTAAATTATATGTTGTTTTGTATATTATATATTTGAGCCGGGTTGGCGCAGTAGGACTGAGCCTATTTGTAAATTTGCGATTGCTTTTGGGTTCGATTCTCACTCGGGGATAGTATTATATTCAAAACTTATCCTGATTTCTCCGCTCTGGTAAGACAAAGCGCAGCGTTTAGTTCACCACCCAACACGCAAGTCTCAATTTCGACGGCTGCTTTCCGTCGAAATTGAGACATTCACCGGAGTGTCTTGACCTAAACCTGTTATATACTAGCTAATGAATAAAATGAAGAATAAATAATAAATGAAGAAGAGAATAAAATGTGAAGCTCCTTTAGCGTTCCCACAAAGTCTGTAGTTTTAGGGGTTAAAATGGCGGGTACGAAATGAGAGTCTCACGTAACCTTACTATCAACAAGTCTCAGGGGACTAACATAGGAGCCGTAGTCACTATCCACCAAAAGTGCCATACACGATAGCGTATCTACTGTCGTCGCAATCACCAGGCACACTATTGAATGTATGTACTATACTGACGTCGAAGAGGACACATTCGGCAGGTTCATCCGTCAGTCAAAAGAATCTTTCTTAACCGATATAGTTGATTACAACTTAAAAATGGCATAGAGAGATATTAGAACATATGTATGTATATATATATTATATATATATATATATATATATATATATTATATTTCTAAGTTTCTTGGAGTGTGTTGGGTGCTCTCCACCCGTCATCGTGAAAAAAATCACTAAAATAAAAAAAACAGGATCGGAAAAATTTATTTTACGTTTTGTTTCATAAGCCCGTGATTTGTAACAAAATACCTTTAAAAAGGAGTTCGAAATATATTTTTTTATTGAAATACAAAATTTATATAATACAAGAACATATAATTTTACACAAATATAATATAGCTATTGTAAAAAAATCCCATGTAGAAATAGTTTTACTTATCTCAGTTTTTATTTAGCTGACGTACAAACTCATAGTTTTAGTTGTTTAAAGGTACAAACAACAAGTGACTTCTTATCTTAAGTGGTCACAAGAACACTTTGAATCCACTTGTGTGTTTATAACGGATTTTAACGCCGCTTACAAAAACCAATTAATAACACATTCGAGACAAATCATTTTAAACCATGCTCTTTGAAGTAATATTCAATTTTTTTTCTTCAAGAGAAAAAGTTGGAGGATTTAATTTCCCTCGTTTTCCTTTTCGTCTCTATATTTTTATTTACTTTTGTTTGAGTCAAAGACGAATTCTTTTATGTTTTGGGGATTATTTGAGCTTGAAGTAACGTTAATCCGGTGTTCTTGCTTACATTTTACTTAAAGATTTAGTTGAAAAATAATTTAATAAATATCTATATCTATTTGTGATAATTAGTTGGTTATATGTATAACTAAAATAATTTATTCATTTCATTTAATTTTGAGACGGAACTCCGTTACTTTTTTATCTGTTAAGAAATTTCACGGTTTTGGCGGAGTTAAACACTTCATTTTTTTCGTAAAAGAAGTTTTCTTTTGTTTTTTTTGTACTATTTAATATAATTAAAATTGTGGTAATTATAATATCACTTGCGACGTCTATTAAATCATAATATGTTTTTAGGTTCCGTTGAAATTTGGTGAGGTCAGTCGTGGCGCAGTGGGACAGCGTCTGACTATAAACGCGAACGGTTGTGGGTTCGATCCCCACTCGGAGGAGTGATTACATTTAAATTATTTTCACTTCCTCGCTCTGGTAAAAGACAAAGTGCGGCGTTGAGTTCCATCACTCATCACGCAAACTCTCAAATTCGGTGGAAAACCAAATACGGAGTGTCTTGACACTAGGTACTTTCTGTCTACCCTGCCATGCGGGATAAAAGTGTGAAGCTAAAAAAAAATTTGAGAAATCCCTTCTCTTCACA
Organism: Dryadula phaetusa; assembly: GCA_032432895.1. NCBI lineage: Eukaryota > Metazoa > Arthropoda > Insecta > Lepidoptera > Nymphalidae > Dryadula > Dryadula phaetusa. The sequence goes on from JAOYRS010000001.1 coordinate 12,929,814, forward strand.
TCCTCAAGGAGTTTAGATGTCAAATTTTATCTATCTAAGTCCAGTAATATTGGGCTGAGCGTGTGTGTCTGTCATACAGTAACGTACAGATATATACACTCCTAGTCAGCAGTCAACCTGGTGTCCAGACTCTCCGTTGACAGCATTCGCTTGAAATTGAGACATTGAGTTTTGAGTAGTTGCTCGTATTATAATCTTAAAATTAATTAACTTAATAATATTTTTAATATACACATTACCTATATTTACATAGAGTACCACTGCATTATAAGCCTAATCACCTTATAGATCCTCATTTTTTCTTTTAGGGCACCGTAATCAAAGATAAAATAGAATCAAGGTACTCGACTCTCTATGCCTTGCTCTTTAGTGCTGGGTAGTGGAACTTAACGCCGCAAACTATTTTACTAGAGGTGATAATATAAACAATTATATGAAATGCTAATAACCATATCACCGAGCGGATATCAAACCCCACGACCCATTGCGTTTACAAGCGGACTCAGTGCTTCATACCATAGCACATATATACCATATACAGTAGACGCTAATCAGTAAACTAAGTTTAATATTTAGAACAACACGGAATTAACTCTCTGAGAGCTACCTTACAATTTGAATAGGCTAGAACTTGTGGAATTTCAAGAACTTCCGGTCTATATATGAATAAATACGTACATACATTCCATTATTGCATGATATGGCAAAGTTTCAAAGTGCTTCAAGTTTTCAATGCATATCTCCGTTTTAGACCAAAAGCGGAGAAGATTGTCTTGACACTAACTGACAAACATCGAATATATATAAATCATTTTCATATATCCTTCTGGTAACACAAAGCACGGCGTTGAGTTTCGTAACTTAACACGTAATAAATTCCGTTCGGAAAGCGAATAACGAAGTGTCTTGACACTAAGTTCTTTATATCCATGTGAGATAGGAATAAGGCTTACAATATGTATAATATGTTAAAAACATTCTTGGTTTGATGTTCAACATGCTGTATAAGTGGTCTACATCAAGTCCTGAATAAAGATGAACAGAACGTACAAGCAACTTTTCTTAGTAAAGTAGAATCGTAAATTAACATATTTGTTTTTCAATTGTGCTAGTGGAGCTAAGATATCTTTTTCTACTGTAGTGTACATATTTTAGTTTAGTGTGAGAGTGATAGGCAGTGTTTTATCACTCTGCTTTAATTAATGTATATGGTGTATTTTTTTTTCTTTTATTTATTTCTTTAGACTCATGTGTAGGGAAAGGTATTTCTGGGTACTTTTTATTGTAATAAGTTATCATATAACAAATTTTGCTCAAAATACGTGTTTTTTTTTCAAATTGCTTTAAAGTTCATAATTTTTACCCAGTTTAGTTGACGTTACATTAAAAAGTAGAAATAATAAATGTATAGTTAAATTAGGTTAGGTATTTGAAAATAGAATATAATAAAGGTATTTAAACTATAATAACGTATTTCTAGTTTAAAAAAAACTAGATCTAACTAACATTGCGTTATATGTAAAAACGGTTTTTATCTGCAAAATATATGTAATAAATAAAAAAAATCTACATATAAATTACAAATTTTTAAAGCGAAGCTCCAATTTGGAACACTCGTTACCAAATCCAATTTTTATTCGTCCATTTTCGAGTTTTTTTTTCTCTGGAAAACAGATAGTTATATTGCAAAATGACAAACAGCTTTTGCAATTGTAAACAATCACCGAATAGGAAATGAATATTTCTCGTAAATGTACAATCCAATATATATATAATATATATATATATAAT